>JAGXJF010001978.1:0-319066 GCA_019208055.1 Stipa capillata | reverse complement strand
GGGGGCATATCACCATCAATCACGTGATGGATGAGGCTTCGCCAAAGCGAATCTAGGAAAAACTGGAGGCTCAATATATGTCCAAGTCTCTGACCAACAAGTTGTATTTGAAGCAAAAGTTATACGGGCTAAAGATGCAGGAAGGGTCGGATCTTGCAGAGCACGTGAACGTCTTCAATCAAGTGGTGACGGATCTAGCGCGACTAGAGGTAAAACTTGATGATGAGGACAAGGCCATGATTCTTCTGTGTTCTTTACCCCCGTCCTATGAGCATTTGGTCACTACTTTGACATACGGCAAGGAAACCATCAAGATTGCTGAGATTACTGCAACGTTATTGGCTCAAGATTGAGAAGAAAAAATAAGGCAGTGGAGTCTCATGCTCATGCTGAAGGTTTGCTGGTCAAGGGTGATCAAAGCGGGAAAGGACATGAAGCGGGTAGGTCATCAAAGAACAAGAAACAGAAGGGGCTACAGTGCTACAAGTGCAAGGAGTGGGGACATATGAAGAGAGATTGTCCAGAATACAAGGCCAAAGCAAGCGCCAACATGGTTGTGAAAGGTGATGACAGGGGAGAAGATACTTGTGGGGTTCTCATGCTTTCTGGTGATCAGTCTACAGCAGCGTGGATATTTGATTCAGCAAGTTCCTTTCATGTGACACCAAACCGGGAGTGATTCAGCACATACAAGTCTGGTGATTTGGGAGAGTCTACCAAGATGATGATACAGGCCATAGTGTTGTCGGGATTGGTGACATCAAGATCAAGACTAGTAGTGATGGAGAGCAACTACTCAGGGGTGTGAGGCATGTGCCAAGGTACAAGAGGAATCTGATTTCGCTAGGGTCCCTTCATGATGATGGATTTGTCTACGTGGTGGACAAGGATAGGAAAACTATGAGGATCAAGAAGGGCAAGGAGACTGTGATGGAGGGAAGGAGGACTAAAAGGAATCTTTATGAGCTGCAAGGGTACATTATTGTAGGTGGAGTCACTAAGGAACCAGACATGTCGACTTTTGTAGTGGTGGACGACAAGTCTGAGGTCAATTCAGACATGTCGGGTGGCTCCGGTCGGTGAGCTACAAAGGAGGAAACCCAAGTCCTACGGGAGCACGGAGATTCACGCAAAGACGACTTCAAGGTGGCGAAGGACATATTCACCAATGTGGAGTTTGTTGAGTTTGTGTCGAATATGTGTTCGAGATAGGTTACAGGTAGGACTTGGAGTTGTAATAGGGATAGGGCGGAGTCCATGTCAAACTCTAGTAGCCCGGGCCTCCTATAAATAGAGGCACCTTGATGTAACCTAGAAAACGGTTGTAACTTGAGAAACAGTTATGAAAGGGCAGGAGCGCCCGTAGTCAAGCCCCGTGGACGTAGGCCTTGTGGCCGAACCACGTTAAAAACGTCGGTGTTTCTCGTTGCCTAATTCTGCGGTGTCTCGGTTTAGATCTACGCTTCTGCGTGTGCCTCGTGATTTTGCAACAAGGGCCTTGCTCGAGCACCAGCCATGGGATCTCGTTCTCGAGCAGCATCATGTCCCTAACAATACACGGAGATCATAAGCTCATAAAAATGACACCGTAACCTAAAAATGATATGCTGACGATGGAGACTGATCAAGCATCGTGACGGTGCTCTTGAAGTTGTCGTAAATGAACTTACTCCGGAAGCCGTACTAATATTTTCATGTAGCGATGACTGATCTCCCGGTTCACCCTTGAAGAAGTCGAGCGTCTGCCTGGTTGGTGAATTTTCCCTGGGTGAGATGCTTAGCTCACAACTCGTGCACGTTAGATCGATGGCGCTTGTACCTAGTTCTCTGCCTCAGTTTGCTTAGTCCCAAGGGCATTAATTCATCGAGCACTATCCGAGGGATCTGGTTATCCAGCATGCAGCACCTCCGTTGCACATGATCCGACTTGTAAACGGTGGCTGAAAACACTCTGCGCAGGTGACTCTTGCAAGTTGCAACTATGGACCGCAGCAAGAAGCAACCATCACGGAACATCGACCATGGACGCAGACTCAGCGTCGGTGACACCTTGGAGTGCGCCGGCCGGCATCGACGTAGTAGCTTCATCGCTCGCGACAGCCTCATCCCGTGACTAGGTTCCATTGTTTTGCTCACACGCAGCCCAGCAGCGACAGCTGAGATGGTCCACAGGTCCATTTGCCGTGCTGCTAGCGTACCTATAAGGATAGGATCCGCTCAAGAAAAAAAAAGATATCATGGTAGGACGACTATAATCGTATCCAACAACCTTTGTCAATGAGTCCGGTCTAAGAGATGTTGGACGAGTCATAAACATAGTCGAAGAAAAAGATGACACGATAAATAGTAAGTAAAGGAGATACATCATATAAGGGGACTTATTTCTTTCTTTATTGTTCTCTTTTATAGTACAAACCAATAATAAGTCCCTTCTATTTATAGGTAAGGTGGACATACTAGATCAAATGTGGGAATAAGGATCTAACTAAGTGCACATGAGAGAACCTTACTCCTTAATGGAGGTGGGGTCGCACTTCAGTAGGGCCCGCCTTTCCTCAACACTTCCACTAAGGGTGTATTTGGTTGGATGGATGGAGTGGATGAGGCAGTCAGGCCAAGAGAATATTCTCTAAATATGTTGGATAGCAAGAGCCGGTAAAAATGGCTGATGGAGCCACCACCTTCGTTTAATCATGATCACGATCAGATGATTAGTGATAATTAATAATTATTGATGATAATTAGCATGTTTTATTATTAATTAATATTTGCAATGGTAAGATTAGTGCTAGTGTGTTGATTAATATATTATTAGTGGGTTGATTAATATATGATTAGTGATGATTAACATGTTTTATTGTTAATTAGTAAGTATTATGTCTAATTTAGCATTGATATGTGTCGTAGGTACGAGCCTAGACAGTAGATTTGTGGCACCCCCGGTCGGCTACAGCGACCTCCGGGCGTGCGAGGGACGAACGAGCGAGAAGCAATACGCGCGAGACGGTCGACGACGAAAACCAAACTTCGTATTAGGGCAAGAAATGAGAGCTTACAAATGGGGGAAATGGAAAAAGGATCCCCACCCCTCTACCCCCAGGGGGGTATTTATAGGGTTTCAAAAAGGGAACTGTGAAATTACAGTTTCGCCCCGAAAGTACGGAACTATTACAAGGGCATGACGGTCATTTCCCTACTCCTAAGGAATCTTGGGGGAATATTTCAGGGCATCTTTTTAGGAGAATCTTCTTGGATGGCGAGATGGTCCCACGTGCGGGCTTGCCGAAGACAGTCCCATCGCAGAGCACGGGCTCGTCGGAGTCAACCCTGACGCGGGGCGCGGACTTGACGGAGACAGCCCCGACGCCGAGCGTGGGCTCGTTGGAGCTAACCCTGACACGGGGCGCGGACTTGACGGAGACAGCCCCGACGCGGAGCGTGGGCTCGTCGGAGTCAACCCTGACGTGGGGCGCGGACTTGACGGAGACAGCCCCGATGCGGAGCGTGGGCTCGTCGGAGCTAACCTTGACGCCGGAGGGTGTCGACGAAAATCCTAATGGCGCGGCAGTGACTGAACAGTTTCGATTCGGACTAGCGCGGAAAACCTCCCCCAACAGTAGCCCCTTGCCGGTTGGGGCGGTCGGAAAGCGCCCGTCCGAGCCGGCACACTAATCCCTAACGGGTTGGTGCGCAGGCCGGATCGACGACTCGAATCATTATTTTCTTCCGAGAGACGCTCGACGGAACAAATTTTTTTCCTCTTTTTTTTATTTTTCTCCTCTTTTCCCTTTTTTTCCTTTTCTTCTTTTTTCTTTTCTTTCTTCTCCTTTCTTCTTCTCTTTTTCCTTTTCTTCCTTTTTTTCCCCTTTCTTTCCTTTTTTCTTACCGGCCCGTTCCCTTGGCGCACTGGGCCGTGGCCCATCTGGTGCCCTAGCTGGCCGGGGGGTGGCAGGGGATATTTTTCAACCCCACCACCCCCACCACTCATCTCTCCCTCACTCTCCCCACGCCGCCACCATCTCCCGCCGCCTCCCCGCGCTCTCACCGTGCCGCCGCTTTCCCGCCGCCTCCCCGCACCGCCATCTCCCCCTGCCGGCCGCCTCTTGGGCCCCACTCCCGGCCGTCCCGGAGCCGCCGCTTGGGCCACCGCTCGGGCCCCGCTCCCGGCTGCCGTTCGGGCCCCACTCCAGGCTGTCGCCCCCTGCCGCCGCTTGGGCCGGCTGCTCGCGGACGCAGCCCGGGCCACGCCGCCCCCCGTCCGCTTCTCCCCGTCCACCGCTCGGGTCGGCTGCTCGAGCCGAGCGCCGCACCGCCACGCCCCGCCTCTGCCGCCGCTGCTACCAGAGCTCCGCCGCCGCTCCCGGTGCTCCACCGCACCGCTCCACGCGCGACCCAAGCCCCGCCGGCTGAGCTCTGTGGCCATGCGCCCCGCTGGCCTGCCGAGCTCCGCAGAGTCCCGCTGAGCTCCGGCCCCGGCCGGCCGGGCTTCGCCTCCGCTCCCGGAGCTCCGCCGCAGCTCTCCACGCCCGGCCCGAGCCCTGTCGCCGCTCGCCCCGCCGGCCTGCGGAGCTCCGCTGAGTTGCGCCGTCTCCTGGCCTCCCCGCATGCGTCCAGTCCTCCGGCTGCCCCCGAGCCCCCGAGCGGGCGAGGGCGGGCTACAGCGGGGCGCCGCAAGCTCCGGCGGCCGGGCGTGAGCTCCGGCGGGGCCCGGCTCCACCGCGTCTCGGCTCCACTGCCTTCTGGCCCCTCCGCGCGCGTCCAAGCCCCTGGCCACCCCCGAGCCCCCGAGCGGGCGAGGGCAAACGACAGCGGGGCGCCGCGGGCTCCGGCGGCCGTGGACGAGCTTCGGCAGCGGACGGCCCTGTGGGCTGGCAGGTGTGGCCACCTCGTCGAGCGTGAGCCCCAACAGGCCACGGTCAGACGGATGCGGGCGGGGGCGGACGGCGCGGCGTTGCGGCTGACTGCGAGCGAGGCTTAGCGCGTAGTCCAGCGAGCGGAACGGCAGGCGTCAGCGCGTGACTGTAGGGGTACACAGAACGAGCACGGGCGACGCGTGGGAGGCGACGACGACGAGCGAACGAACTCGGCGACGAGCGGACGCACGCGAACGAACGTGCGTGGCGACGACCTGACGAACACGAGCACGGCGACGACCTAACGAACGCGAGCGCGGCGACGACCTGACGAACGTGAGCGCGGCGACGACTTGACGAACGGGAGCGCGAACGAACGCGAGCGCGGCGACGAGCGGGCGTGCGCGAACGTAGGGGAGCGGTTTGCAACCTGGACGCCACGTTGGACGCCGTGATGGGGTATTTGGGTGGCGTAGCTCCTTGTGCCACGACGGAGCACCGCGGTCGACGTCGCGACGGAGATGCCTCGACGGAGCACTACACTAGATGCCGCATTGGACGCCGCGACGGGGTACTTGTGTGGCGTAGCCCCTTGTGCCACGACGGAGCGCCGCGGTCGACGTCGCGACGGAGATGCGTCGACGAACGCCGCGTTGGACAACGTGACGAAGACGCCATGACAGAACGACGAGGTCGACGACGCGACGGAGATGCCTTGACGGAGCGCCACGATTGCCGCCCGCACCCCGGTTGCCCGCCTCGCCACCCCGCTCCCCCACCGTCCTTGCGACGTTGTAAGGGAGCACCGGTGCGTGACACTGTTGCACGCCGTGGGTCGCGGGGACGGTGTCAGAGCACTACGCTAGACGCTGCGTTGGACGCCGCGACGGGGTACTTGGGTGGCGTAGCTCCTTGCACCACGACGGGGCACCGTGGTTGACGTCGCGTTGGAGTGCCACGCTGGACGCCGCGTTGGACGACGTGACGGAGACGCCACGACGGAGCGACGAGGTCGATGACGCGACGGAGACACCTCGATGGAGCACCGCGGTCGCCGCTCGCACCCCGGTTGCCTGCCTCGCCACCCCGCTCTCCCACCGTCCTTGCGACGCTGTAAGGGAGCGCTGGTGCGTGACGCTGTTGCACGCCGTGGGTCACGGGGACGGCGTCGGAGCACTACACTAGATGCCGCATTGGACGCCGCGACGGGGTACTTGTGTGGCGTAGCCCCTTGTGCCACAACGGAGCGCCGCGGTCGACGTCGCGACGGAGATGCGTCGACGAACGCCGCGTTGGACAACGTGACGAAGACGCCATGACAGAGCGACGAGGTCGACGACGCGACGGAGATGCCTTGACGGAGCGCCACGATTGCCGCCCGCACCCTGGTTGCCCGCCTCGCCACCCCGCTCCCCCACCGTCCTTACGACGTTGTAAGGGAGCACCGGTGCGTGACACTATTGCACGCCGTGGGTCGCGGGGACGGTGTCAGAGCACTACGCTGGACGCTGCGTTGGACGCCGCGATAGGGATACCACGATGGGGCACGCGCAGGGTGCGCAGCGCTCCTGCAAGGGTGTGCTCAGGGTGTACACGGAGCCTCCTGTAGGGGTACGCGCAGGGTGAGCGCAGGGTGCGCATGGAGCCTCCCGCAGGTGCACGCACGGGGTGCGCAGGGCGTCCTGCAGGGGTGCGCACAGGGGCGATACATAACCATGCGCCGGGGAGGTGGTGCATGGAGTGAAGGTTGTTCCGACACTGTGACGGAGATGTTGTTCAACGCCGCGGTGAGGGGATGCTCTACGCCGTGCAGAGCGTGCTCTACCCCGCGTCGGAGTGAAGGTTATCTCAACACGGCGACGGAGACGTTGCTCAACACCACGGTGAGGGGATGCTCTACGCCGCAGCGGAGTGAAGGTTGTCCCAACATGGCGACGGAGACGTCGCCTAAGACGGGACAATAGCGCACGTCGCCCCCGGTTGACGGGTGATAAACACTATATTTGTATCATTTTCCTGAGCTATTTCAATTGATTATCATCATCGATCTTGATTTCTTTTGATCCAAACTTGTCGCTAAATAGCAGAATATCTTCACATGAATACTTTTACAGGCTGCACAATAATTTTGCAGATATGCGCGACTAGGCGCACAATTCTTTGACAAAGGACAACCAACAGGAGGCTCTTAACAATTCAAAGCAGCAGCTGTGTCTACCAGCTGTGCCATAGCGGGCTGACCCAGGCAAAGCAAGTCTGCAGCTGCTTCATTCACCTGTGTCACAGCCAGCTGACACAGCCATGCCTTAGATTGCAAGTTCACAACTGCCCTAGTCACCTGTGTCACAGCCAGCTGACACAGGCGCCACTCCACCAGCTGTTTCAATCACCTGTGTCACAGCCAGTTGACACAGGCGTGCTTCAGATCGCCAAGATCACAACTTTCCATACCACCTGTGTCACAGGTGGGTAACACAGGCAGGCAACTCAGGTGCATAGGCAACCAGAAGTGAGAGAAAAGAACTTGAAGGAGTAAAGTGCAAAGCACCCAAGTTATAAAAGGAGGACTCCAGATCCAAGAAAGGGGGGGGCCTTGGACCCAAGGAAAGGGCCCTGGCCTGGCTGGAGAACACTCTCTCCCAGTCTTTCTCCTTGCTTCTTTTGCTGTAATCTGTGAACACTCTCTCCCAGTCTTTCTCCTTGCTTCTTTTGCTATAATCTGTGAACACTCTCTCCCAGTCTTTCTCCTTGCTTCTTTTGCTGTAATCTGTGAACACTCTCTCCCAGTCTTTCTCCTTGCTTCTTTTGCTGTAATCTGTGAACGCTCTCTCCCAGTCTTGAAACCTTGCTTTCCTTGCTGAATCCTACTTCTTTCCCAATCTTGGTAACTTGCTTGTGTGTTTGTGATCATGATTCAGTTATGTCATTTTCTATTTCGTGCTTGATCTGTCCCTTTCCAAAACAATTGCTTCTTCCCAGTCTCAGTAGCGTTTGCTTGTGAGTGCAATCTTTGTGACCTTGCTGTTGGTGTGGATCGGTTAATTGGTTAGTCTAGGTTTAATTACCAGCCTTTATCCTGTTTGTGTGACCTAGCTTTAGCCAAAGCATGCTTGCCGTTGCCTAGTCCCTGAGGAGAAAACGACATCCACTGTTTGTGGGCGAATTACTTCGCTATATTTACAGTTGATCAACGGGTCATATCACGGCTCTTCATCCTTAGGAGAGAACCTCAGCGCCCATCTACGTCGGCGGAGCATGTCAACGCTGAGGAGCATGTCGACCTTAGCGAAGTATGTCGAAGCCAGACAAGGCATGTCCGCGTCGGCGGGGTATGTTGATACCGAGGAGTATGTCCACATCGGCGGAGCATGTCGACGCTGGGCAGAACATGTGGATGCTGGGTGGAGCGTTGATGCCGGAGGGAACATGTCGACGCCGGGAAACATTTCGACTTCGGCGGAGCATGTTTGTGACGGCGAAGTGTGCCGGCGCCGAGGAGCACGTCCATGACGGGACGGAAGACGTTGACACTGGGCAGAATGTCAACGCCGCGCGAGGCGTGTTGACACCGTGCAAGGCATGTCGATGTCGAGCAGAGTGATGACGCCTGGCAGCTTGGCTTTGTTTCTAGGGGAGCTCCTTGTCCAGTTGGTGCCGAGCGCGGAAGGTGTCGAGGCACACATGGACCGTGCCCAGGGAGGGCGTTGAGGCGTTTGTTGCAAGGTGCGTAGCACCCTGCCTCCCAACGAAAAAACCTAGCGCTCGAGGGCATGTCTGAGAGCGCTTGTGGCCTTCCCTAACCACAACCTTTGATGCCCACTGGCGTAGCAAGGAGTGCATTGATGCTTCGCCTGGCATGGGCACTTCGCATAAGACAGGAACCAATAATTAACGTGCAATTGCTGCAGTTACTTAGTGTATGATGACAACAACACATGACACTCGATGGTGGCAAACACATGACACTCGATGGTGCGTGTAAGAACATTTCCGCCTTACTTTGACATATATATGCCTGTTTCGACGTCGCGGGTAGCTTACCGTCGCACGACCTCGGAGGGAAGGGACGCTCTATCCCGGACGGAGATGGCTTGACATCGCGGGGAGCTCTCGTCGCGCGACCCCGGAGGGAAGGGACACTCTATCCTGGACGGAGGTGGCTCGACATCGCGGGGAGCTTATCCTCGCGCGACCCCGGAGGGAAGGGACGCTCTACCCGGACGGAGATGGCTCGACATCGCAGGGAGCTTATCGTCGCACGACCCCGGAGGGAAGGGACACTCTATCCCGGATGGAGGTGGCTCGACATCGCGGGGAGCTATTCGTCGCATGACCCCGAAGGGAAGGGACACTCTATCCCGGACGGAGATGGCTCGGACGTCGCGGGGAGCTTATTATCGCACGACCCTGGAGGGAAGGGACACTCTATCCCGGACGGAGATGGCTCGGACGTCGCGGGGAGCTTATCGTCGCACGACCCCGAGGGAAGGGACACTCTATCCCGGACGGAGATGGCTCGGACATCGCGGGGAGCTTATCGTCGCACGACCCCGGAGGGAAGGGACACTCTATCCCGGACGGAGATGGCTCGGACGTCGCGGGGAGCTTATCGTTGCACGACCCCAGAGGGAAGGGACACTCTATCCTGGACGGAGATGATTGAAACCTGTCACAGGGGGGGGCCGACGGGTCGTTGACGCAGGCGCCGCTAAGCTCCATGGTGACAACCATGTTGTTCGTCCTGGCTTGACGCGTCGGGTTTGGTGCGGGGGGGACGATCGTCCTCCGTGCTCTTTCTCTTCGGCGCCATGGCTTTTCGCTCGCGTCCCCACGGTCGGCGCCAACTGTCGTAGGTACGAGCCTAGACAGTAGATTTGTGGCACCCCCGGTCGGCTACAGCGACCTCCGGGCGTGCGAGGGACAAACGAGCGAGAAGCAATACGCGCGAGACGGTCGACGACGAAAACCAGACTTCGTATTAGGGCAAGAAATGAGAGCTTACAAATGGGGGAAATGGAAAAAGGATCCCCTCCCCTCTACCCCCAGGGGGGTATTTATAGGGTTTCAAAAAGGGAACTGTGAAATTACAGTTTCGCCCCGAAAGTACGGAACTATTACAAGGGCATGACGGTCATTTCCTTACTCCTAAGGAATCTTAGGGGAATATTCCAGGGCATCTTTTTAGGAGAATCTTCTTGGATGGCGAGATGGTCCCACGTACGGGCTCGCCGAAGACAGTCCCATCGCAGAGCACGGGCTCGTCGGTGTCAACCCTGACGCAGGGCGCGGACTTGACGGAGATAGCCCCGACGCGGAGCGTGGGCTCGTCGGAGCTAACCCTGACGCGGGGCACGGACTTGACGGAGACAGCCCCGACGCGGAGCGTGGGCTCGTCGGAGTCAACCCTGACGCGGGGCGCGGACTTGACGGAGACAGCCCCGACGCGGAGCGTGGGCTCGTCGGAGCTAACCCTGACGCGGAGCGCGGACTTGATGGAGACAGCCCCGACGCGGAGCGTGGGCTCGTCGGAGCTAACCCTGATGCCGGAGGGTGTCGACGAAAATCCTAATGGCGCGGCAGTGACTCTGAACAGTGTCGATTCGGACTAGCGCGGAAAACCTCCCCCAACAATATGTAACTTTTGTGTTCATTAGTTTAGAATTAATCATTATTAATAAAAACTAAGTAATATAATTAATTTAAATTGATTCATCATATCCAACTTTCATCCCTATAACCAAACAAAAGATTGGTTAATCCTACCATCAACCAAACAAAAAATGGCTCGTCCCGTCTACGAAAAAACTGGATGGCCCTAACCCATCCATCCTTGCCCTCTAACCAAACGTACCCTAAGTCACTTATCTTGTATAGTTCATGTCTGAAAAACTCCGAAAAAACTTAGTGAGAACAAAATACTTGGAGAAAGAGCACACGGCATATGTTAGTCAAGTTGCACAAATTGTCTCGTTAAAAGCCCTGTCTGAGAAACTTCAACAAAACTCATCCAAGAAAAAAAGAGTACAACCTACCTGACTATTCTTATCAAGCACTCGACATTTATGATCAAGATTTACCGACGAGTTTGTAAAGACTCTTCCTTGAACACTACAATTCTCTAGGTCTCATCAAGGGTTATCAATATTTTCTAAACATAGTCCAACCTAGTCTTTAATAAGGGTGAAGGATACCGATATAATTTATACTAGGATTTTCAAGGTGAATATGGTGTGCAAAGTTAACAAGGGCTTCTGAGTGGTATGGATTAACTAAGTAATCATGTCATTCAAAATTACTACAATAAATTAAATAGCATGCAAGAATTAATTAACTAAACTAGTAATAATACTTAAAATATTAGACATGTGGGTTTAACATGAACAAGGAATGTGACTTGACGGTTATCCCGCAATCTTCAGTTGGCCTATGTCTTTCGGACCTTCTTCTCCTTTGTCATCAACATGTGCGTAATATCCACTTTCTAACGTAAAAGAACCAAATACAAGTAAGTCCACGGCTTAATAAAAGCGAGCTGGGAGAAAAAGAAATTATATCCAAAAATAGTGTTATAAATGAAATGAGGAGGGTTTTGTGGATTTAGGATATTAAAGAGTGGGATTTAGGCTTCATGGTGTGAAAAATGGAACGAGGAGTCGAAATGATCAAAATAACAGATATATTATGTGTTTTTAAGGTTCTAGGTGAATAATAACAGGTAGGCTTACTATTCATTGCAGGTTGCCCTGTATGAAGAGTGTTGGACAACCCTAAAGTGAATAGTGCTAGACTGGGCTTGGTTTGGATAGGAATGGGCCTCGGGTAGAAAGAAATTGGGCTTTGCTATTTAAATATAAATGGGTTGATTTCCTAAGATTTAATGGGCTCGGCCCGATATGAAACCAACCAGCATTTTAGCCAGCCCGAGGGGGAATGAGCCGGCCCGGCTTAGCTCTTTTCCCAAGGGCATGGCCTTGCGGCTCGGATCGTGTGGCTCGGCTCGATTTGAAATCGAGCTGATGCCTGAATTTGGGAGGACAAAAACAGAGCATGGCAGGCGGCAGCCGTGGCGAGGTCAATGGCCTCGCCGGCGAGGCTCGCCGGGATCAATGGCTGGTATTGGAGGGTTCAGGAAGATAGCGGTAGAGTGCTGGTACAGTGTAGGTCAGTGTGATGGTGGAAGGGAGTTCAAGGAAAGGGCTACAGGAGCGGAGGAGCGCAAAGAGTTGGAGCGGAGGAGCGCAAAGATTTGGCGCGGTAGGGTTTCGGGGACGTACATATATGCGGCGCAGAGGCGGTTTGGCACAGAGGTCTTGCACTGGTGGCGGCGATGCTTGCGTGTGACAAGGAGCTCCGGATCATTGTGCTGACAGGCTAGGGCATTGCAGTGGCACTCAGTGACACTGGCGGAGCTACTCACGGGCAAAAGCATGCCGTGGCCCGCCCAGCCCACCACCAAAAATAATATATATGGTTCAGAATTTTATTTTATTTTTTATGCTTTCCATTAGCTTGGTCCGTCTAGTTTTTCCTTTGTAGCTCCGCCACTGCTCAGTGACATCCGCGCTCTCATTGGATCACGCGTTGAGTGGGCGGGGCAGCTCTACACTGATGTGCAGCGTGGCAAGCGGCCGGCAGCGCTGGAGTAGGTGAGGCATGGCGCCAGCAACCGGTACGGGGCGGCGCAGAGAGCGGACGGGGGGTAGTTGGGACAGGTTGACCGTGCAGTGAGCGACGTCTAGCATCGCTAACGTCGGCCACAGCGCCGGTGCTACACAGGTGGCGTGCACGACGGAGCGGCTGGCGTGTGGTGACGGTTAAAGGGGGATTAGGGTTTGGATTGGGGATGGTAATAGGCCGGTTTGGGGCAGAGGGGCTAGAAAAAAGGAAATGGGCTGAGAAAGATTGAGTACATAAGTTGCAATTGATATTGGACTTGGGATTTCAAATTTGAATGGAATTCTGGATTTGGGCAAAATTCGAGTAAACACATAGTTTGGAAATTTGGGATCGTCACAATGGCACTGGCTTCGAAGTCGATGCGGCCGGTCAGCTCGAGCGCGCAGATCGGTAGTACCCACCCGCTCTCTGCTGCCGCTCGCCGGAGCCGGAGGACACGCGCAGGAGGAGATAGAGGAAGATCGGGAGCAACGCCGTCATCGAGACCTTCATGGCTAGCCAGGTTAGTATGTCGTTGGTGATCGAGTGAGATGATATGAGAGTGAGTGAGCAGCATTTATAGGGAGAAGAAGATCGATCGAAGTGGCATGCTTGCGAGGGGATTTGGACGCTATCGCGTAGTTGTAGCTAGCTAGCCATGGCCGGAGCAGCACCACTGATCGCGTTGCAGATTCGTAGATAGCGCATAGTGTTAGTTTATTATCACCTTGACTTTCTTTCTTTTTTGTAAATTTCGACGGTTTTCGTTTTTGACAGTTTAACTTTGAACTTCAAAGCACGTACGTACAGTTTGAGGTACGTGTAAAGCTGAAAATCTTCCGGGTTAATTAGAGGGTATTTCGAGAAGGGAATTGGGGAAGAAGACGATGACGTGGCGGAAGGAGACGGTCCAATGCGCGTACGCTGCAATACATACTTATCAGTGCAGTGCATGTACGTGTAAGTACATGGTATACGTACAGAATGTACGGCAGAGTGCTCTAGTTTAGTACGCGGGTGTAGTGTAGTGTTGCCGTATCGTCCAGTCACTACCGAAATCGGCTTGTATGCCGAGTGCCATAAACACTCGGCGAAGGCCAAAAAACACTCGGCAAAGGTTTCATCGAGTGTTACACTCAGCAAACCACACTCGGCATTAACCCTGCCAGCAAAGCCCTCTTTGCCGAGTGCTTTTCGTCACGCACTCGGCAAAGACCTTTGCCGAGTGTCAAAAGGCTAGTACTCGGCAAAGAAAAGGGATAGACGGAACGGAGCGAACAGCACTTGCCACGTGTCCAAGGTGTTTGCCGAGTACCGCACACGAGGTACTCGACAAATCATTTTAGCAGAATTAAAAAAAAAGACGCCGCCTGGCGCCGGCGCCGGCGCGGTTGGGCCGTGGTCACAGCAGCCTCGCGTGGCGTCGAAACGTCTGCGGAGGGGGCGTCACCGAGAGGAGGTGCGTGGTGTGGTTGTGGGCTGGAGCTCGCCGTCCGTGGCTCCGGCTGCGCCGCCGGGGACGACGGTGCGGTGGCAAAGGTGATGACGGGGCAGTGGAGCACCGCGGACGCCCTGGCCGTCGGTCGCGACATCGGGGACGGGGAGCACCGCGGACGGCAAGACGCGGCCGTGGGAGCTCGACTGGACGACGAGCTCGTCGGAGCCCGGATCTGGCCATGGTCGGGGAGGAGGAGCTCATTGGGGAGGGCGCGGAGGAGGTCCAGCGCTCGGGTCCACGGGCGGCCGGCGACGTGGAGGCGGGGACGGCGGAGGCGCGGCCTGGGTGGAGGCACGGCTCTCCGGACGGTGTTGGTCCCTGCTAAGGAGGAGGCGGCGGCTGGACGGCGTTGGCTCGCGGCGACAAAGTGCGAGGAGAGGCGAGGAGGCGGCGGTCGTTGGAGGCGGCGATGTGTGAGGAGGCGAGGAGGAGGAGGCGAGGATGCTGGGGATAAGGGGATGAGAAGGGAAGAGAGAGAGGGAGGGTTCCCTGCCGTTGGATCTGAGACAATCGAACGGCTACGAGACGCGATCCGTGGGAGTCTGGCGCTGACCAATCAGAACGCAGGAACAGCTTTGCCGAGTGTTGCACTCGGCAAACACTCAAGACTTTGCCGAGTGTTACACTCGGCAAACTCTGTTTATATGACTTGCAAAAAAATAATACTTGTATATCCAATACTTTTGCGAAACATTCTCAAATTTTTACCACAGCATCTAGGGGTCATATCATGACACCATGCCAAGTTTCATATTTTTCTGGCTTCATTTGAATTTTTTAGAATTAAATAACCACTAAGCTCCACGTTGGTGCCCGAGCACAGGCCCCCTGGTGTTTGGCACTCATTTTCTTTTGTGGTATAAAAGCTAAACATAGACTAAAGACCACCAATAAGATTTTTCAACCCACTTTTGGCCATAATTTCATGTACCTGCAGTTCAAATTTAAATTATATCTATTAAATGCCTAAAAATGCACTTAATGGCTTAAATATAGCAAACGGACCCAAAAAATGCCAAATTTTGAAATGATACATGTAATGGTGTATGTTGAGTGTGAAAAAAGTTTCAAAGCCAACAAATGAAGCAGGGGTCGCTTCGCATGCAAACCTGATCCGTTCCTTCTCGAAACCTAGTTTCTTCCTTGGGGATTGTCCGGTTTCGAAGCAGTCTATGTGAGAACTTTTGTGAAACCTTCTCAAATTTTTACCACAGCCTCTAGGTGCCATATCATGACACCATGCTAAGTTTCATGTTTTTTTGACTTCGTTTGCATTTTTTAGAATTAAAAAACCAACAAGCGCCATGTTGGTGGTCGAGTCTTGGCACCCTGGTGTTTGGCACTCCTCTTCTTTTATTGTATAAGGCCTGAACATATACTAAAGACCACAAATAGGATTTTTAAACCCATTTCTTACGATTATTTCATGCACCTGCAGTTCAAATTTGAATTATATCCATTAAATGCCTAGAAATGCACTTAATGGCCAGAATATAGCAAACAGACCCGGAAAAATGCCAAATTTTGACATGTTACATATAATGGTGTATGTGGAGTGCATAAAAAGTTTCAAGACCAACAGACGAAGCGATCTGATACTTCGGTGCAAACCTGTTGGGTACACTTCACATATAGCAAAAGCAAAGCAAAGAGAAGAAAGAGGAGAAAGAAAAGAAAAGAAATAAAGAAAAGAAAAGAGAAGAAAGAAAGAAAATAAAAGAGAAGAAAGCAAGACAAAGAAAAGAAAGAAAAGAAAAGAAAATAAAGAAAAAAAAAGTTTGCCAAGTGCTGCCTGTCGGGTACTCGGCAAATAGTTATGTTTGCCGAGTGTCCGTTAGGTGGCACTCGGCAAACTTCGCACCGCCGTCACAGCGCCGTCACTCGCGGCGGTAAGGGACACGTGACCTTGCCTTTGCCGAGTGTCCTGCGCAACATGTGCCGAGTGTTGTGTGTTTGTTGAGTGTTTTCTTCGCGGTGCTCGGCAAAGTATGGGCTTAGCCGAGTGTCATACTTTTGCCGAGTGTTTTCTTCGACGCACTCGGCAAAGGACGTGTTTGCCGAGTGCCCGTGAAAAGACACTCGGCAAAGCCATAGGCACTCGGCATACAATCTTTTTCCGGTAGTGAGTGCCACTCGCTGGCATGCACCTACCGGAGGGAGGAGTCACTAAGTTGGGCTCAGCGTAATTTCAGTATGGAACTCGTACACGATCCATGCATTCTTTGTCTTCTCGGCCTCGTCACTGTCAGCTCAAGTGAACCACACAAATTCACCGTCCATGCGTTCTTGCCTATGTAATGTCCATTACACAGTCTTATACCGAAGACCGTGAAATATCAAAACCAACGTGTATCTGAGAATGGAGGAAGTACCACGTTACTTAGTAAGGATGGGGGAAAAAAGATAATAGCTTCAAATAGTGATACCGTGGCTTCAACTAATTTGTGTTGGTGCAGTCTGGAGCAACTCCTTTCCGAGAGCACTGTAGAGAAGCAACATAGCTTTGCTTTAGATTTAACCTATCCCGAAGCTAGTATGCATGGAAGTAGGGTGTGTTGTAGCCCAGCTTGAGAATTTATGCACCCATTCTGGAATTATTTTGAAAATTGGAGATGCTCGTGCAGATGATACGCCTAACGTTGCCAGAATCTACAGCATCCTGAATTAATTCTAAAGAAAGCACTGCAAGAGTGCAAGGACGTGCACGCGATTCACACACTGTTTGTGCATGAACACAACACTTTCCACTTTTGCGGGGATGACATACTTATGGGATTAATTACCTATGTGTTGCGGGAGAGGCCCCGCGCTAGTCCGTTTTTGAAGACTTTTCCGCATCCGCCATCAACAACAAAACTGACACTGTCAGGGGCAGCGCTGTGTTTGTCACCGTCGAGATCTACGACGATGACGTACGAAGTCTAGAGTAACATCGGCATCTGTTGCCATCAAGATCTACGACGACTTCGTCAAGGACCACCCCAGCGTCCGTCGCCGTCAAGGTCTACGACGACGACGTCAAGGACCACCCCGACGTCCGTCACCGTCAAGGTCTACGACGACGTCGGCAAAGACCGCCTCGACATGCTTAGGGTTTCCTCCAAAGATGCCAAAGAATATTTTCCAGAGATTCTCGGGAATATTCTCCCAAAATATCTTCTATGCATGGTAAATGACGACCACGCCCTTGTAAAAGTCCCTCTTGTGTGAGGGCAAAATTGTAATCTCGCCTTTTCCATCCTCAAACCCTATAGATACCCCCCTAGGGGTAGAGAGGAAGGGGAGGAAAAATCTTATAACCCTAATTCTACACCTCAATAGAAGAGTAACTTTCACCTCATCGTACACCAGGGGAGTTTCATCTCCTCGTACACGGCTCGTGTTTCACCCTGTCGTACGTGTTTCGTTCTTCAGCTCGACGGACGTTCGGAGGGTCATACTCGCTCGTACTTCTCGTGCACCATCGACGGTCGCTGTAGCCGTTCGGGGGTGCCATAAGTTTACTGTCTAGACTTGTATCTACGACACTATGCTAATTAACCTATACATCTGGTTGAAGAGATGGCATATTCCCCATCCCATTCTCTTAGCCTTTAAGCAACCAACTGGTCCAACCAGCAGGATCGATCGAATCTACCGGCTTAATTTGCTGCAAGTTGGGAGGTGAAGGAATCAATTCCTCAAGAGAAGTAATTTCCCTGATCGATCTCACGCTAGGAGGCTTAGTCTGGGAGGAATTTGAGGAACTAGTGATGAGGAGCTACGGCTTCGGCTGTATAATGGAGACCTCAATCAACTTGGTACTGCTGAGCAATTCTTGAGGACCATCATTGAAATCCCTTACATTTTCCAGCGCCTGGAAGTGTTGCTCTTCATGGCAAGTTTGCCAGAAGAAGCTGCAAGTGTGATGCAGTCATTTAAGACCTTAGAGGTAAATTAAGTTAAGATTCGACATATACCTCACTAATAGTGATCAATGGATTAATTAAGATTTATTGGTCGATCAAGAAGCTACTGGAGGCCGTACTTAAAACTGGCAACTGGATGAATGATGGTACCTCTCGAGGGGGAGCCCAGGCGTTCAAATTGGACACCCTCCTCAAGCTGGCTGATGTCAAGGGGGTTGACGGCAAGACGACGCTGCTGCAATTTGTTGTCCAGGAGATCATCCGCTCGGGGGGTGTCCGCGCCGTGCGGGTGGCAAAGGAGCAAAATAGCAGCATCTCCAGCGTGAGCTCTGAGGATCTCACGGAGGATGTCAGTGACGATACTGAGCACTACAAACAGCTAGGCCTCGGCGTGGTGTCTAGCTTGGGAGATGACCTCTAGAACGTGCGCAAGGCAGCGTCCTTGGACTCCGATGCATTGACCATCTCAGTGGCGAGCCTTGGGCACTGGCTGGTGAAGGCGAATGAGTTCTTGAACACGGGTATGAAGAGTTTGGATGAGGACAGCGGGTTCCACCGCAAGCTGGTCCAGTTCATAGAGCAGTCTCAGGTCCAGGTGACCCATCTGCTGGAGGAGGAGAAGAAACTGCGGTCACTAGTGCGCAGCACCGTGGATTACTTCCATGGTAGCACCGGGAAGGATGAGGGCCTGCGTCTATTTGTCATCGTGCGCGACTTCTTGGCCATCTTGGACAAGGTGTGCAGAGAGGTGAAAGAGGCGGCCGCCAAAGCAGCGGCTGCTAATAAGAAGCCGGTAGTGGCACAAGCACCAACACCAGCAAAGAGCAGGCAGCCCTCGCAGTCATCAATGTCTTTCCACGATCCTCGACAGCATCTGAAGCCCGCAATCAAAAGTCAGAGGGGAGCGGCACAGAGCAGCTCCAGTTCCTCTGATTCTGATGACAAGCCATATCATGTCAAGGTCTCGGATGGCGACAGCATGCATGAAGGAAGAAATGACTTTCACCTCTGACATGTATGTATCATTCTGTATTGCACATCGAATCACTTGTTAGAGCGATGAGATGATATCACAATATAGGTAGGCTAGTTATTTTATAAATGGGAGTTGGTGGTGGTGGTGATTCATTCATGCCTCTCACCTCTTTTTTCCACCTCTCTGAAATTTCTCTTAACAAAACTAACTAACTAACTAACTAAAACATCATAAAGCTCATTCACAACAAACTAGCTTAGCCACCTCTAAATTTTCTCTAACACAATTGGTTTCATATATTTTTATCCGTAGCAAAGCATAGTTATTTTATTAGTTAAGTTATATGTGCGAGCCAGTTCATCAATCGATAGGCAATGTACTTATACTCCAGGACGTTTCCAATATGTGTACGGCATTCTGTTACTCCGTTGATTATCTTTTGCGCTCGGTACACAGCTCGTGTTACACTTCCATCCTTGTTTGGTGTATCAATTTGAACCGTGTCTTGCTATGCTTCCACACCGGCGGTCATTCGGCGGTGTGTCGAGAGCGGGAAGATTGACGTTGAACATGTGAGCATCGAAGGCCAGCTCGCTGACATCCTGACGAAGTCTCTTGGACGCGTGAAGTTCATCGAGCTGAGACAAAAAGGCGAGCGTGGTGGAGGTGAAGAAGTTGAGCGCCATGATTAAGGGGGTGCTTTGTTAGGATTAATCACGTCGCATATTTAAGTTCTTAGCATGTGTGCATGCGGCCCGAGTCATGCTCGTTGATGGCGAGGCCGCCGGGCGCGTTGGTGTATGGCACGTTCCTCTCAGCGTGGGATGGCACGTTTGGACGATGAGCGTGGTGTGAGTATTAGGATCCATAGTTAGCATTACCAGCATGCTTTGAAGTGAAAACAGAAAAGCTGCTAAAGTGGTTGCGCAGCACAAAGCTCTCGTCTCTCTTGCCTGATCGTTTTCATCGAGAGTTCGTGCTAGAATCCGGGCGTTCGCGTGCGTATTTGCAATTTGGCAACAACAGAAGATAACTAGGAATCAAACACTAGCAAAGAGTTTGGGTAAAGAATGATGCTGGATGTTGAGGAGGAAGTTTATGGAAAGAATCACGTAGGCTTTAGGAAATATCTGAATATGTACATACAAGTAAACTCTTTAAGCTTTTCATTGGTGTAAATTAAGTTCAGTAAAGAATATAGGTATACGGCACCAATGGTGTCATATATGTATAAATGTTAGTATGAAGGATGGGTTCGATTAATTAACTAGCTGAACCAAAACCTTAGTGTTGGCGCATGAACACGAGCCATGGCGTAGAGGACATCCAAGATAGGGTGAGGAACCCTTGCAATTTTTTCACATGGCTCACATTGGAATATCTCTAAAATAGTATATGGATATACTAAAGATGATAAAATAGTATATATACTACCACAAAATAGTATATGAAACAGAAGTGTAACGACACCCGCTTATATATATATATATATATATATATACACACACACACATATATACACGATCAATTATATGTGGGATCGACCGCCTCCAATGTAGCCAATTGGAGTACGTTTTCCCCCTAATATGCAGTCGACGCCACCCATTCTATCCTCAAGCAAATCAATCCCTTCCTCCCAAGCCATCGCCGTCATCGTCCTCCTCCCCCGTATCAAGAGGCTACCATCAATTTGTTGGAGGGAGGTCCTCGCGCTACTCCGGATCGACGGTGTTCAGGATTATCGCAACACTATTAGGGTTCCTGTCCACACTCTCCGCGACAAAGCTGTCCCTGACGTGTCCACGTGCCCTCCGACGTCCGGGCTGTAGCCCGCTCTCCGTCGTCAGGGCTGTCACCGACGCAGCGTTCTGCCTCGTCCGGCATAACCCCGACGCCATCAGGAATCACTTCGGCCCGACTAAAGATTCCCCTGAAGATACCCGAGCATATTCCCTCAAGATTCCTTAGGAGTAGGGAAATGACCGTTATGCCCTTGTAAATTCCCTTTCCTAGGAGGGCAATTCTTAAACCCTATAAATACCCCCTGGGGGTAGAGGAGGTGATGAGGACATCCCTAACATCGATACAACCTTAGTAAAGGGTCCTGTAACACGAGCTCGAGCACGCCAACTTAATTGTCAGGTAAATTCGTTTCTTGGAGCTCCGTCATTTTATATGAACTCCATGATGCTGCCTAAAGGAGATGATGTTATATTACTCAGGAACAGGGGTTCAAGTGAGGAGAAGGACAACGGCAGCGCTACAAGGATGGAGTCACCGTGAGAGACGACATATACTTAATAGATGGTGCTGCGTCACCTTTTTCTTGGGCCAAGGGCCCTGTAAGCCATAGTGGGCTCCATGTACTGTTCACGCGCCCCATGTACTGTTCACATGTACTGTTCATGCGCGTGAACAGTACTGAACAGTACCCCTTCCCCCTTTTCTTCTCTTTAAATAGTAGTTCCTACCCCTAGGGTTAATTGGGTTTCATTGAGTTGTTTAGCTACTGCTACAATATTGCATCTACAAGTCGTGTAGAACTACCGCCTTGTTTAGATCTCCAGTGAAATCCCACACTTTGTTCTTTTAGCTCTTGTGCCAATTTTATACTCGCAATTTCAGATTGCAATCTTAGTTCTTGCTGGTTCTTCGGTTGCTTGCAGGAACTCGAACTTCGTTGTTCAGGTTGATCGCGCCCATGGCAAGGTCAATAACCATCGGAGGTTGGTTTAGCGATTGCTAAGGCGTATCGTCGCGTACGGTATAGTCGGATCGTCAAGGTCAAACTCCACCAAATCGATAGTTATCGTAGTCTCATCGAAAGATCGGGCCCCCGTTACATCAGGAGGGGGATTCATTTTTTCATTTTCTCCACTTGTAAGCTCTCAATTTCATGCTCTAATACAAACACTGATTTACGTCGTCGATTGCCTCGCGCGTTCGCGCTCTCGCTCGCTTTCCCTCGCACGCCCGGAGGTCGTCGTAACCAACCGGGGGTGCCACAAATTTACTGTCTAGACTTGTATCTACGACAGTTGGCACCGACCGTGGGGATCCGAGCGAAAAGCCATGCCGCCAAGGAAAAAGAGCGCGGCTAGGACGATCGTCCCCCGCACACCGAACCCGACGCGTCGGGCAAGGACGAACAACACGGCCGTCGCCGCGGAGCTGGGCGACGCCCGCGTCAGCAACCCGTCGGCTGCTAACCTTCGAGCCGACGACTATCAACCGACGTCCGCGCTGCTGGACTCCCCGCAGCCGAGATCGACGCGGCGAACTCAGCGGCACGTGTCGAGACGGAGGCCGAAACCTTGAGGCGCGAGGCTAGCGAGCTCAGGGAGGAGCTCGTTAGGGCAAAGGCTGAGGCCCTCCAAGCTTCAGACAATGCTCGTGCCGAGGCAGGCTTGCTTCACGCTGAGCGCGACGCCGCGCGAACCGCGGCGGCTCCCCCGCCAGTCCCTGAAGCAGCCGAGGCAGTGGCAGTGTGGCGCCGCCTGGACGAGACCCTAGCTGAAGCGCGAGAGCAAACCCGCCGTAACACCCTTGCCGCAGAGGAAGTCATGCGGGAAGTAGCGGAAGCCCAGGCGCGTGCCAGGCTGCCATCCCCAGCAGAGGCGCAGGGGGACGCCGCCCTCCGCCAAGCCATGGCCGACAGCCGCACGAGAGCAATTCCTCCCGCACCAGCATGTGTCGAAGAAGTCGCAGCCCTGCGGCATCAGTTGGAGGCTAGCCGAGAGATGGCCGCGGCATCCCTCTACGGCGCGGGGGAAGGCCCCAGCTACCAACCCTTCTATCACTCCGTCACGCATCCAGGCGGGTAGGCCCCGGCCTTGCCGCATCGTCCGGCGGAGCACTACCTTGCGTGGGTCCCAGCGCCTCCGCCGCGCCTGGAGCTCCGCCATCCGGGATGGATAGCCGGACGGCCCGCCGACGTCCTCCCGCACCAACTTGAGATCAGAACCTGCCAGCCGGCGTCAAACGCCCCGGGCCTCACTGATGTGCACAACCCACTGAGCCCGGGGCTGGCAGCGATGCCGTGGCCAAGCAAGTACCGAATAGGATGATCATCCCCCGCACACCGAACCCGACGTGTCGGGCAAGGACGAACAACACGGCCGTCGCCGCGGAGCTGGGCGACGCCCGCGTCAGCAACCCGTCGGCCGCTAACCTTTGAGCCGACGACTCGTCAACCGACGTCCGCACTGCTGGACTCCCCGCAGCCGTGATCGACACGGCATACTCAGCAGCACGTGTCGAGACGGAGGTCGTCGTAACTGACTGGGGGTGCCACAAATTTACTGTCTAGACTTGTATCTACGGCCGGCTTGCCCCCGCCTTCTCTTGGGCCGCGGCCCGCCTCAGCCTAGGTCAGCGGGGGCTATGAAAGGCCCAGCGCCCCCCCACCGCTGCCTCCTTTTCACCCGCTGCCGCTCCTCTCTGCGCCTCCCGCCGCCGCCGCCCCACCGCTCGCCCCGCCGGCCCGCCGAGCCCCGCCGAGCGCCGCGGAGCTCCGCCTCGGCTGGCTGCGCTCCAGCTTCGGGCTCCCGCCGGCCTGCCTCCGCGGCTCGCCTCGCCGGCCCGCCGAGCCCCGCGGAGCCCCGGGGAGCCCCGCGGAGACTGCCGTTTCCTCAGCAGGAGGCAACGAGGCGATCATGGCCAAGGGGCTACTGCTGGTGCTCTCCGACCTGGCTCAAAAATGATACCTCAGGCTGGCTCCTCACTCGGTGTACTCGTGGGAACAGCTCCGCGACAAGCTTACCAGCCACTTTATAGCCCACCAAAACAAAGAAGTCACCTCCTCAGACCTATTCGGCCTCAAGCAAGCCCCCGACGAGTCGATACGTGACTTCACGCAACGTTTCGCTCAAGTGCAGTGCCAGATCCCGGACATCACCGACAAGAGTGTGTGCGAGGCCGCTCGCCACGCAATCTATAACCCCGACTTGGCAGGAAAGCTCGATAGGAAGGAGCCCAAGACGGTCGCAGAGCCGTACGAGATCATGCGCATCTACTCCAAGTCCGAGGACGGGAAGACCCGTAGGCAGGCAGAGGCACAGGCGCTTGCAGCCTGGACTGGGCCGAAAGCGGAAACCTATGACCGGCGCGCCAGGAGGCAGAAGGACGTATATCACGTGGAAGAGGAGGAGCGTCGTCCCACCAAGCAGGCACGTAACGCTGACCGGGGCCACGAGTCGGGCCGTCCCGAGCAAGACTCCCGCGGCCACGAGTCGGGCCGTCCCGGGCGGGACTCCCGCAGCGAGGCTTACCCGCGCGGAGGTCGCGGTCAAGGCCAAGGGCACGGAAATGACTCCGGGCGCGGAAAAGGCATTAACAGTGGGAACAGAGGACGAAGGTCCGGCGGGGACAACCGAGTGTTCTGCGAGCTCCATGGCTGGGTCTTCCACACCACCGCGGAATGTGATCTAGTCACCGCCGCCCGCGTGATCAAGCAGTGCGGGCTAGCTACTAGAACCGACGTCACGCGACACGACCGCGCGGTGGCTCAAGAGCGATAGGCCCTACCGCCTCCACCGCCGCTTCCGCTCCTTGGGGAGCCACCTAAGCAAGTTGAAGATCCACGACGACCGGTGGCCACGCCCACACGTTCCCGTCCAAGCGACAACGTCGAGCTTACACCCGACAGGTGCAAGCACATCAACTCGTCGCCACCCACCGAGCTGCCTCCGTGGGTCGGTGCCACGGTGACCTTCGGCCCCGACGACGCCGTGGGAATCAGCCTCCCCCATCACGACGCTCTCGTCATCTCGGCAGTCATAAACGACTGTGAGGTGCGTCGTGTCTTCATCGACGGAGGGAGCTCGACGGACATACTATTCGCATCCACCCTCGCGGAGATGGGGATACCACGGGCATGCCTCGCCCCCACA
Organism: Stipa capillata; assembly: GCA_019208055.1. Taxonomy (NCBI): domain Eukaryota; kingdom Viridiplantae; phylum Streptophyta; class Magnoliopsida; order Poales; family Poaceae; genus Stipa; species Stipa capillata. The sequence continues at coordinate 294,284 of JAGXJF010001978.1, read as the reverse complement.
GGCATCCCGCTCCCAGGCTTTGGAGGCGAGCCCATCCCGGGGCTCAGGAAGATTGAGCTTTCGGTGGAGTTCGGGGAAGGGGGGTGCAAGCGTCAAGAGAGTATCGTCTTCGACGTGGTCGATCTCCCCTACCAATACAACGTCATCCTCGGTCGGGTCACATTGAACAAGTTCGGTGCCATCCCTCATCATGCTTTCCTCTGCATGAAGATCCGTCCCCTTGCGGTGTCATTACCGTCCGAGGCAATCAAGACTTATCCCGCAAGATTGAGGACAACATCCAGGCGGCCATTTGCTATGTCCACACCGTTCACGTAGAGGCCGAAGCCGAGAAAATCACCCCAGGGGCTGCCGACCCCCCAACATCCGGGTGGTGGGTCCCAAAGCCCAAGCCCGATGGCGAGATGCGCGAGGTACCGCTGTCAGAGCAAGATCCAATCAAGACGGTGCTCGTCGGGGCAAACCTCGACCCAAAGGTCGTAGAGGCTCTGCTCGGCGCACTCCGGGGCGACCGTGACCTCTTCGCATGGGAGCACGAAGACCTCCCTGGTGTGCCCAGGGAAATTATTGAGCACCGGCTGTACGTCAAGTCGGACGCACGCCCTGTGAAGCAGAAGCTCCGGAGAATGTGCATAGAACGTCAAGCCGCGGCCCGTGAGTAGGTCGACAAGCTCTATAAGGCCGGGGTCATCCGTGAGGTTATGTACCCGGAATGGCTTGCCAACCCCGTCCTCGTCAAAAAAGCCAATAAGAAGTGGCGCATGTGCGTTGACTACACCAACCTCAACCGCGCGTGTCCAAAGAACAACTTTCCACTCCCGCGGATCGACCAGCTGGTTGACGCTACCTCGGGATGCAAGCTGATGAGTTTCCTCGACGCGTATTCCGGGTACCACCAGGTGTGGATGGCCAAAGAAGACGAAGAGAAGACAAGCTTCATCACGCCCTCCGGAATGTTCTATTATGTTCGGATGGCCTTCGGGCTCAAGAATGCTGGCGCGACCTTCACGCGGTTCGTGTGCAAGGCTCTCGCACCTCAGATAGGGCAAAACATTGAGGCCTACGTTGATGACATTGTCGTCAAGAGCGCCCTCGCCGACACCCATGCCGCAGACTTGCGAGAAACGTTTAACAACCTCAAGAAGGCAGGCATGAAACTCATCCCGGAGAAGTGCGTGTTCGGGGTCCAAGCAGGGAAGTTCCTTGGCTTCCTCATGTCAGCAAGGGGTATCGAGGCCAACCCGGCAAAAATACAGGCTGTGCTTGACATGCGACCACCGAAGAATGTTAAGGAAGTGCAGAAACTGACAGGGCGTCTCGCCGTGTTGGGGAGGTTCATCTCTCGCTCGGTTAAAAAAGGACTCCCGTTCTTCAAAACGCTGCGCGGATCCTCCAGCTTTGAGTGGACGAGTGAAAGCCAAGCCGCCTTGGAAGAATTAAAAACATACCTTGCCTCGCCGCCCCTGCTGTAGAGCCCTTGTCCCGGGGAGGCGTTGTTGCTCTACCTCGCAGCCACCCCGACGGCGGTAAGCGTCGTCCTCACCAAAGAAAAGGACAAGACCCAGCACCCCGTCTACTATGTATCTGAGGCACTGCAGGGAGCAAAGGTGCGGTACATCGAGTTGGAGAAACTCGTGTACGCGCTCCTCATGGCGTCACGAAAGCTGCGGCACTACTTCCTCGCCCATTCGGTCCGAGTACTGTCGGCCTTCCCGATTGGTGAGATGCTTCGCAACAAGGAAGCGTCCGGGCACATCGGCAAGTGGTCGGCCGAGCTCGCCCCGTTCTCCATCGAGTTCGTGCCGAGGACAGCAATCAAGTCACATGTGTTGGTGGACTTCCTGGCAGAATGGGCCCCGTCGGAGCGTGCCGCACTTCCAAACCCCTCCGACCCGCTGTGGACAGTCTACGTCGATGGCTAGTGGTGCTCAGAGGGCGCCGGCGCCGGAGCAGTCCCTCGAGCCCCCAGAAGGCAACACCACCTCCTACAGCGCGCGCCTTAAGTTCAAGACCACTAACAACGGGACGGAATACGAGGCGCTTCTTCTCAGTCTTCGAAAAGCACGTGCGTCAGGCGTGCGGAGGATGGTCGTCAAGAGCGACTCACAGCTCGTCACCGGCCATGTCGACAAAAGCTACCAAGCCAAGGACCCTGAAATGATCAAGTACTTGGCTCTGGCCTGCGCCTTGGAGAAGCACTTCACCGTTCGCAGCATCCCACGCGCTGCGAACGCCGACGCCGACTGCCTTGCGAGAGCCGCGAGCACGAAGACTGAAATCCCCCAAGGGGCTTTCTATGAAGTGATCTCGGAGCCCGCCACAAAGGGGCTCCCCGAGCTGTGCCTCATCGGCGAGCAAGACTGGAGGACTCCCGTCATGAGCTATCTCTCCGACGAGACAGAGCCCGCTGAACCCGTAGAGGCACGGAGGCTCAAGAGCCGGGCCCGAGGCTTCATCATCCACGACGACGCTTTGTACAAACGCGGGGTATGCGCGCCCTTCCTTCGGTGCATCTCCAGGAAGGAGGGACTTGAGCTGATCCGCGAAATTCACCAAGGGCTGTGTGGGTCACACCTCGCGCGCGCCTTGGTAGCAAAGGCCTTCCGGCAAGGGTTCTACTGGCCCACCGCACCTCGTGATGCCCAAGGCCTCGTCAGAACATGCCCCGCGTGCCAATGGATGGGGCGAGGCACGAAGCTCCTGCAAACGAGCTACAGCCCATCCCACCGTCGTGGCTGCTGGCCTGCTGGGGCGTCGACCTTGTCGGCCCGTTTGGATCAAGGAGTTGCGGATACAAGTTCATCGTCATCGCCGTCGACTACTTCTCCAAGTGGATCGAGGCCGAGCCCTAAGCCAATATAACATCGGCAGGCGTGTAGAGGTTCGTATGGAAGAATCTCATTTGCCGCTTCGGCGTCCCAAGGGAACTCACCGTCGACAACGGGACTCAATTCGACGCGACTCCCTTCTGAAAATTCTGCATTGGTCTTGGCGTCAACTTATGCTTCGCCTCTGTGGCCAATCCTAAGGCGAATGGCGCTGTCGAGAGGGCCAACGAGATCATCCTTTCTGGCCTCCACAAACGCCTCTTTGACTTGCCCAAGGGTCTCTGGGCGGACGAGCTCCCTAGCGTCTTGTGGTCTACCCGCACAGCAGCCAGTCAGGCCACGTGCCTTACTCCCTTCAAATTATTATATGGAGAGGAGGCGGTGACCCCCGAAGAAATCAAGATTAGGTCCTTACGCACTGCAACGGCCGCCGATGGAGCCTCCCATGAGGTATCGCTCGATGCGCTCGATGCTGTCCGGCAGGAAGCTGCCCTCACAATCGATCGGTACCAGGCCACCATGGCGAAGGCGTACAACAAGACCGTCCGCCCACGACCCATCCACGTCGGCGACCTCGTGCTCAAAAAGAAGGCGAACCCAGAAGCCGACGGCAAGCTAAGCTTGAAGTGGGAAGGACCATACGAGGTGGTTCGGGCCACCCGTCCAGGAGCGTTCCGACTGGCAAACCCTCGATGGCGGCGAGTTAAAGTACAGCTGGAACGCTGACAATCTCCGCAAGTACTATGTGTAGCTGTAATTCCTCTAGATGTGGCCGCTGCATCGGCATGTTTTGTATTTGGAGTAGTATGGCCAGGGGAGGGGCCGCTGTGTCGGTCGCTGCCCCCGCTTGTTCGTTCACTTAGGATAAAGTCGACGCATTGCTGTCGTCGCTTTTTGTAATCGGCCTTAGCGCCCCCAGGTTGTTAAGCCTTAATGAAAAGCTCGGAACGGCGGCATCACGCCCCCCAGGTAAAAGGATCCGCTATCTCCGTCCGGGATAGAGTGTCCCTTCCCTCCGGGGTCGCGCGACGAGAACTCCCCGCGATGTCGAGCAATCTCCGTCCGGGATAGAGTGTCCCTTCCCTCCGGGGTCGCGCGACGAGAGCTCCCCGCGATGTCGAGCCATCTCCGTCCGGGATAGTGTCCCTTCCCTCCGGGGTCACGCGACGAGAGCTCCCCGCGATGTTGAGCCATCTCCGTCCGGGACAGAGTGTCCCTTCCCTCCGGGGTCGCGCGACGAGAGCTCCCCACGATGTCGAGCTATCTCCATCCGGGACAGAGTGTCCCTTCCCTCCGGGGTCGCGCGACGTCGAGCCAAGCACATACGTTAGAGTAAGGCAGGAACGTGCTCGCACACGCCATCGCGCGCTAAGTGTTTTTGAACACGGAATGAATACGGTGCTACGTACCCCATGACACCTTTATTTCTTTATTACTGCATTCTACAATCGCTCTCAAGCACGCCATCGAGCGCTAAAGGTTTTTGGATGGGAGGGGGTACAGCACCGTTCGCTCAGCAAACGCCCCTTCCATCGCACATCTAGTACAGGGCAATACACCAATACGCTTACAATGAGAAAATTTTGAACTTATTGAGAATGCCGCGCAAGGCCTGCAAGAAACACCGAGACCTCTGCGTCGCTCAAGACACGCACGTCGTCATCCTGCTGCTCGGCCTTGGTTAATTGGCGTGAAGCATGACACTTGGTAGACTCACGCCTAGCGGGTGCCATCCCTAGGCGCCCCGCGGTAGCTTTCCATCGAAAGCCGTCACCCTGCAAACCAGATAACAAATAATTCACAAAATGCAGGTGCAGCGCCTGGCAATTTTTTGGATTTTCATTAATAACTAGCAAAATTACTTGAGAGTTACAAAAGAAAGTCCAACCATGTCGACTCTAGCAAAAGACGGGCCACTAAACAAGGGGGCTCTCATCGACACAGCAACAACCCCAGCAAAAGAGCACTACAAAGACTAAAGCAAGTCGTAAGCTATGCAGAAAGCAAAACCAAAAGCCAAGCCGCGAGCCTCACACCTGTGGAGGCAAGACCGGCTCTCCAGGGGCTCCCTCCGACGTCCGGCCAGAAGATCCCCCAAGAAATCGTGCCTTCCAGAGCGCAGCAAGGTACTTCACGCCACACTTATCCCACACCTGGGACAAGAAAGCTCGAACACCGTCCCGGACAAGAGGCCGAGAGTCTAAGATAGTCCGCTTGCTCGAAGCCACGTACGCCTCCGCCTCAAACTTCCCCACCGGATTGCAGCTGGCTTCACGAAGACAGACGAAGGCTAGCTCGGCACAAGCCTGCGCGCAGTCCCGCGCGTGCGCCGGGATCACATCCCTCGAAGCAGCGGTGACTGCGACCGCCCACCACAGTCGGGCGTCCGTCGCATCCTCGCCTGAGAGGTCGGGGGGAGCAGCGGAGACACCAAGGCCACTGCCCAGCTCGCCGACTTCTGTAGCAACAGACACCGCCAGCACGTCTGCCTCCTGCTGCCGGCCCTCCGCAGCCTCACGCTCGGCCTGCAGGGTGCAAAGCTTGGCACGAAGCGAGGTGGTGCTGTTCTCCGCCTCGGCCAGCTTCCTCATGGCCTCCGCAGCCTCGGCCTTGGCGATCTTGGTGATCCGCTTCTCTTCCCGGACTCGAGCACGTGCGCCTTCAATCTCAGAATCGTTCATCTCCAGGAGCCGCTCAGTCGCGAGGAAGCCCTAGGGAAGCGAGCCAAGAGTCAGTAGCCATTGAGAGGATAGAACATGCGAGCAACTCGTGAAACCAAACACTTGAGGTACCTTAAGCAAGGCAGACTTGGAAGCGTCGTGAACCTCCGTAAGCGACATCCCTTCGAAAGCAACATCGAAGTCGGCCGGCGAGATCCGGAGTGCCGCGTCATGCTAGAAGCTAGCCTCGCCCTCCGAGTCGGCAAAGTGCCTCGGAAGCAGTCGTCTGGACACCAACAAGGTGCACGGGACAGCCCCGCTACCTCCATCGCCGTCAGGCGCCGACGTGCAGCGGACTGGTGGAGGCGGCCTGGTAAAGCGACTATCTCCGGTCTCAGCAGTTGGAGAGAGCGGCGCCGGGTGCGCCGTTGAAGACGTCGTTGCTGCTCTCCCTGGCACCGCGCCGATCGACGTCCCCGCCACCACCCCCGCGGCGGCAGAAGTACTAGTGTCAACCTCATCCGTCCTGTCTGCACCAAAGTCAAAGTCGCTTGATGACGCTACGTCCAGGGGCCGAGAGGGAAGGTCGCCACCCCCTGTGTCCTCAGGTGCAGCCCCGGACTCGTCGTCGCTATCCTGGTAGTCCCCAGTGCTCGACTCGGAGTCAAGTGAAACGGGGACCCCCATCGGGCCCTTCCTGAGTCCGGGGCGCCGGCGAGGCAGCTCGCGCTGCGGACTCAGAGAACGCCCATCGGCCGTAGCAGTAGCCGGCGGCTCGCGAGCTCAGACCCTCCGGGGCGGCGAGATCGATGAGTCCGGCCGCATCCGCTTGCCTCCGGCGGCCTCCTCAGCAGAAAGAGGAGACGGCCGCTTAGGCACGGCCCACCCAAAGGCCGTGCACGCCCTGTTGCATCGAGGCTCCTTAATCAACAACTTCACATCCGCGGCCTCGACCTTGGAGTAGCGGCCGAGTAGCGTGACAGCCGCCTCCTCTCCCTGCCCTAAAGAGGAGTCTGCAAAACCGAGAAAAAGAAGAGCAAGAAAAGGGCTTGAGATCGAAAGGATCAAGGGACCTCGACGCCACGGAGGCCACAAATACGAAGAGCCAAAAGCCTTACATATCGAAGGGAGGTACTTCCCCAGTACCCGCAGGCCGTGTGGCTCTCCCCGGCCCTTCGGCAGTAACCGCAATGTCCAGCCGGTGGCAAGCGGCAAAATCCCCAGCAGGAGATACTCCTCCACCAAGTCTCGCACGCTCAGCATGAGGGCCAAGCGCTGGAACAAGATCCGCTGCGCCTCCCCACTCCCGGTGAGAGCGGGGGGCGCGGTCACCAGCGTCGGGATGCTCATTGAGCAGAAGAAGCCCGAGTCATGCACTCGGTAGTAGAACCAAGCATCCCGCCAATCGCCCCACTTGCCTTTGACGGTGAGCACCGGGAACTCGAATTTGGTGCGGCTGCGACGACGGGCGAAGCTGACGGTCCCGTACATCGAGTACAGTTTCCCCGTCGCCTTCGTCCTCGTCACCACCACCTGGTGATTCCAAGCAAAGACCTCCGCCCGACCGCTCGTCTCCAGGCTCCGCATCGCCCACTCGAAAGCTGCCAGCTGGACGAAGGCGGAGGGGTGGAGGTCGGAAACCTACATGCCGAACAACGTCAGCACCTCCAGCAGCAGCGGGTCCGTTGGAACGCGGAGCCCGGCATCAAACTGAGCCGCAAACACCACGATGCGTCCGTCCGCTGGCTCCGCTCGCACCGCCGAGGGTTTCGGGAGCTCGACGCCATACGGACTGTCGAGGCCCGGGATCTTGCCCTCCGCCACTAGGCATTCGATGAGCGGCATGTCAGCGCTGGAGGGGCCCAGGTAGCGGGAGTAATCTTTTTCCGTCAAATCAGGAGCGGCAGTTGCCCTACTCTAGCGCCTGTTTGCCGACATCGTGTTCGCTCGCCCGTCACCGCGCTCCGTCGCACGTCGACCGCGTTCGCGTTCATTCATGTTCGCGTGCGCTCGCCCGTCGCCGCGCTCCGTCACACGTCGTCCGCGTTTGCGTTCGTCCGCGTTCGCATTCGCTCGCCCGTCACCACGCTGCGTCGCGCGTCGCCTGCGTTCGCGTTCGCGTTCGTTCGCGTTCGCGCACGTCGCACATCGCACATCGCACGTCGCACATCGCCCGTCGCCCGAGTTCGTGTCCGCGCTTACGTCCGCCGATGTCTGTCTGCGCGTCGTTGTTCGCCCTCACGTTCGTTCGTGGTCGTCCGCACGACGCCTCGCCCTGTCTCGCGTCATCCGCGTGTTGCAGCGTTCGCACGCGCCGACGCCTGTCGCCGCCCAAGCTCGCCCACACCCGCGAGAGGCCACGCCCATGCCCGCAACAGCCGGTGGGAGGCCAAGGCCGGGGCCCAACGAGGAGAGGCAGAGCTCGGCGGGGCACCCCGGGGCCAGGCGGGGCTTGGCGGGTCGGCGCGGCGAGAAGCAGCGGCGGGAGCGGCGACGGACCACGGCAGGCTGAGGCGGGAGGCCGAGGCCGGGGCCCAGCACGCCAACGCGAGGCTCCACGGGGCTCCCTGGGGCTCAGCGGGGCTCGGCGGGCCGGCGAGGCGAGCCGCGGAGGCAGGCCGGCGGCGGAACCGTGGCGGGCCGGGGCGCGGTCGGCAGGCCGGCTAGCGGCCGAGGCCGGGGCCCAGCACGCCGACGCTGGGCTCCGCAGGGCTCCGCGGGGCTCGGCGGGCCGGCGAGGCGAGCCGCGGAGGCAGGCCGGCGGCGGGACCGTGGCGGGCCGGGGCGTGGTCGGCAGGCCGGCGGGAGGCCGAGGCTGGAGCCTAGCCAGCCGAGGCGGAGCTCCGCGGCGCCCGGCGGGGCTCGGCGGGCCGGCGGGGCGAGCGGTGGGGCGGCGGCGGCGGGAGGCGCGGAGAGGAGCGGCGGCGGGTGAAAAGGAGGCAACGGTGGGGGGGGCGCGGGCCTTTTATACCCCCCCCCACTGACCTAGGCTGAGGCGGGCCGCGGCCCAAGAGAAGGCGGGGGTAGGCCGGCGCAACAGGAGGCAGAGGTAGGCCTGCCCCGGAGAGGAGGCCGACGCACGCGGGAGAAAAGCCAGGCGCGCGCAGAGAAGGAAAAAAGGAGGGAAGGAAAGAAGAAAAAAAAAGAAGAAAAAGAAAGAAGAGAAAGGGAAGAAAAGAAAGGAAAAGAAGAAGAATAGAAAAAAAGAGGAAAAGGGAAGAAAGCAGAAGAAGAAGGAGAAAAATAAAATCTGGTTCGCGCACCTCCCGCCCCCCGCACCCCCCGGGGATAATTGTGCACCTCCGAACCCTTGGTCACTTGTTGAAATTCGGATCACATGCCAACACCCCACTTATGGAAGGGGGGAGAAGGTGGAGGTCGTCTTCGATCCGGCCCGCGCACCAACCCCTCGAGATTAGTGTGCCGGCTCGGATGGACGCTGTTCGACCGCCCCAACCGGCAAGGGGCTACTGTTGGAGGGAGGTCCTCGCGCTACTCCGGATCGACGGTGTTCAGGATTACCGCAACATTATTAGGGTTCCTGTCCACGCTCTCCGCGACAAAGCTGTCCCCGACGTGTCCACGTGCCTTCCGACGTCCGGGCTGTCGCCGACGAGCCCGCTCTCTGTCGTCAGGACTGTCGCCGACGCAGCGTTCTGCCTCGTTCGGCATAACCCCAACGTCGTCAGGAATCACTTCGGCCCGACTAAAGATTCCCCTGAAGATGCCCGAGCATATTCCCTCAAGATTCCTTAGGAGTAGGAAAATGACCGTTATGCCCTTGTAAATTCCCTTTGCTAGGAGGGCAAAATTGTAATCTTGCGTATCTCATTCTTAAACCCTATAAATACCCCCTGGGGGTAGAGGAGGGGGATCCATTTTTTCATTTTCTCCACTTGTAAGTTCTCAATTTCATGCTCTAATACAAACACTGATTTACGTCGTCGACTGCCTCGCGCGTTCGCGCTGTCGCTCGCTTTCCCTCGCACGCCCGGAGATCGTCGTAACCGACCGGGGGTGCCACAAATTTACTGTCTAGACTTGTATCTACGACACAATTAATCCACCACCACCTATCACAGCAACGCTAATCAATTGAACTCACCACTGTCTTATCGTGCCTTCACAACAATAGCCGTCGTCTTGTCATCCTTCGTGTTGACTCGCCGTCGATCCAGTTCTGGCCCACCAGTTGTCCTCCCTGCCTGTGGCCGGTAGTGCTACTGCCACCATCATGGTCCATTACCTCCACCAGCCTTCCCTTTGGATCTGAGGAACACGAGGAATTATATCCCACCCCATCCAAAACTCGTGAACCTCAATTCTGGACCCTGAACCCTAACCTCACTGAGGAGGTCTCCGACGAAGTAAGTGCCAAAGAAGTCAGCGATTGGCTCCACATCCGTCTTTGTCGGTTCCAGGAGCCTCCGCTGCGCCTGTGGATTAGCTTAGCTGAATATATATAGAGAGAACAAATTTCACAGGAGGCAATTTCAATTCAACTTAGTTTTTTCTTTAAAAAGTTGCACATTCCAACACAAAGGCTTCTGTTGTAAAGATGACGTCCGCACACTTCCACGGGCCACCTCCATGATTGTTACAAAAAGACCGGAGGAGAGGCTTACAATGAAGATAGCTAGGAACCAAACACTTGCAAAGACTTTGGGTAAAGAATGCTGCTGGATATTGATGACGAAGTTTATGGAAATAATCACGTAGGCTTTAGGAACGAATATCTGAATATGTACATACAAGTAAGCTCTTTGTGCTTTTTCATTGGTGTAAAGTTCAGTAAAGAATATAAGCACGGCGCCAATGGTGTCATATATGTATAAATGTTAGTATGTAGGATGGGTTCGATTAATTGACTAGCTGAGCCAAAACCTTACATACGCAACAGTGTTGGCACCATGAACACGAGCGGGATAAGCGCAAGTGGAAGCCCGCGACAGCGCCTGGACGTTTCGGCGGAAGTTTCTCGGCTCTTCCCTTCTATAGATACGCTGACGATGGAGATCGACGGAGCACCGTGACGGTGGTCTTGAAGTTGAACATGTGAGCATCGAAGGCCAGCTCGCTGACATCCTAACGAAGTCTCTTGGACGCGTGAAGTTCATCGAGCTGAGACAAAAAGGCGAGCGTGGTGGAGGTGAAGAAGTTGAGCGCCATGATTAAGGGGGTGATTTGTTAGGATTAATCACGTCGCATATTTAAGTTCTTAGCATGTGTGCATGCGGCCCAAGTCATGCTCGTTGATGGCGAGGCCGCCGGGCGCGTTGGTGTATGGCACGTTCCTCTCAGCGTGGGATGGCACGTTTGGACGATGGGCGTGGCGTGAGTATTAGGATCCATAGTTAGCATTACCAGCATGCTTTGCTTAAATAAGAGAAAAGTGAAAACAGAAAAGCTGCTAAGTGGTTGCGCAGCACAAAGCTAGCTCTCGTCTCTCTTGTGTGATCGTTTTCATCGAGAGTTCGGGTTAAAATCCAGGCGTTCGCATGCGTGTTTGCAATTTGGAAACAACAGAAGATAGCTAGGAATCAAACACTTGCAAAGACTTCGGGTAAAGAATGATGCTGGATGTTGAGGAGGAAGTTTATGGAAAGAATCACGTAGGCTTTAGGTAATATCTGAATATGTACATACAAGTAAGCTCTTTAAGCTTTTCAGTAACGAATATAGGTATACGGCACCAATGGTGTCATATATGTATCTCTATTATATGATATGAGAGTTAGTGGTGATGGTTCATCCACACTTCCTCTTTCTCGTTTTAGTCTTACTTAAAAATCTCTAACAATAAAAGTAACTAATTAAATATTTGGTCTGTAACAAACTCCTAACAAACCATATCTTATCTAACAAACATTATCTATTAACTAAACTATAATATTGTTAAATCTCTTCTCCACAACCGTATCCTCCACGCCCAATGGCCTTGCCCCTCTATAACATGCATTGACATCCTCCCTCCGCTCCCTTTCTGCGCCGCCACCCCCTGCCTTAGCCCCGTGCCGCGAGCTCCGGAAAAAAAACCCACCCCAACCCGTGTGCTCTCTCTCTCTCCTATCATCTCAACCTCCCTCCAAGCCGCCACCGCCATGGGCTGCCGCGGGTCACCGCCGCCTCCCCTCCTAGCCGGGCTACCCTAACCGCCCGCCAAGGGGAGGAAGAGGAGCTCGATTGGGGGAAGGAGAAGAGAAGGGAAGGGAAGGAGGGGAAGGAGGAGAAGAGGAAGGAGAAGGGAGAAGAAGAAGGAAGAAGAAGAAGAAGAGGAATTTCAGGATTTTGGTCAAATTCAAGGTTCATGCTACAAAGGTAGTCCCTGTGTGAGAACTGATGGACGACATTGCAAGAAATCATGACCAATATTTGATCTAGGGTTTTGAAATTCAAAACAATGAGATTAATTAGAAAACTGCGAGCAAACCGTGCTGAATTCGAATTGACACAACTGAGCAAGTTGCAGACTTCTATAAAAGCTTTTCAACGGCCTTTTGACGGATAATATCACACCAATTTTGAACAAGATATGCTATCACATAACTTGAGAAACAAAATCACCATCATAGTTCATTTTATGATACTATCCTTCGTTCTAAAATTCATATCCGTTGCAACGTACGAGCACTCTACCAATAAATGTTAGTATGTAGGATGGGTTCGATTAATTAACTAGCTGAACCAAAACCTTAGATACACAACAGCGTTGGCGCATGAACACGAGCCATGGCATAGAGGACATGCAAGAGAGGGTGAGCAAGAACCCTGCAATTTTTTCATCTGGCTCATATTAAGGTATTTTAGAAATAGTATATAAACATACTAAAGGTGATAAAATAGTATATATACTACTACAAAGTAGTGTATGAGACATGAGTATAACTACACTCACTTGCAAGATGGGTTTTTCATACACATATACATATAATCAATTATACGTGGGACCACCTCTAATGTAGCCGATTGGAGTACATCTTCCCCCTAATATGTAGCCGATGCCACCCACCCTATCCACAAGCAACTGCATCCCTTCCTCCCAAGCCATCACCGTCATCGCCCTCCTCCCTCGTCTCAGAAGGTTACCGTTAATTAATCCACCACCAGCTACCGCAGCCATGCTAATCAATTGACCTCACCACTGTCTATCGTGCCTCCACCCCTGTTACCACCACCTTCTAGACACAACAATGTCATCGTCTTGTCATCGTTCGTGTTGACTCGCCCTCGATTCAGTTCTGGCCCACCAACTGTCCTCCCTGCCTGTGGCTAGTAGTGCTGCTGCCACCATCGTGGTCCGCTGCCTCCGCCAGCCTTCCCTCTAGATCGGAGGAACACGAGGAATTATATACCATTCCATCCAAAACTTGTGAACTCCAATTCCGAACCCTAAACCCTAACCTCACCGAGGAGGTCTCTCATGAAGTAGGTGCCAACAAAGTCAGCGATCGCTCCACATCCATCTTTTTTGGCTCCAGGAGCCTCCGCTGCGCCCGTGGGGTAGCTTAGCTGAATATATATAGAGAACAAATTTCACAGGAGGCAATTCAATTCAACTTAGTTTTTTCTTTAAAAAGTTGCACATTCCAAACAAAGGCTTTGCTAGAATTAATGGGCTTTAGGCCCATGTTTCAATTAATCCCTAGAAAATCTCGAAGGCCCATGTGGTTGGATGGCATGAGTGGAAGTTTAGTCCCACATTGTTAGTGGAGGTGGAGGGAGACCAACTTATAAGGAGTTGTGTTCCCCACCTCCTTGAAGCATGAGAAAAATGGACAACAACGCACGCGCTCGCTCGCTCGCCACGCCCGCATGTCGCGTCGTATCGCGTGATCGAGCCGAGCCGAGCTAGAATCTGTGCGTTTATTTTTGCCATTCGGGACAAAGGTTTTGCACGAGTTGTTAACGGACGCGTTAACCCGTGCTTATCAGATTGTGGAGCGGTTACCGACTCGAACGTGGAGTCGTGAAGTCCCACGTCGCAGGGCAACCCTAGCGGTCACGCCAAGATTGCATCTGCTTCCTCGCGCTCACGTCTTCCGCCGCCTTCGTTCCTTTTTCGCTATTGCTGCCTTCCAGCTTTCCCATCCCGGCGACCGCGTACACGGCCGTATGGGAGAGCAGGCCTCCGGAACCCGTCTCTCGAGAACCTACACCGGGTGAGGGGCGATAAGGTTTTTGGGGAGCGTCTCGGCGCGACTGCTCACGACCGCTCACGACCGATCTGCTCCTTCATCGACAACCGCACGGCTGCCCCGACTGCTTCCTCGTCATCGGACGACTACTTCGACTACGAGGACTTCATCGCCATGGCTACTGATGCCAACGCTGGATCATTCGCTGCGGTTATCCCAACGTACGTGTTTCTTAGCTTTTGTTGTGTTTTTGGTGCAAGTGAGATAGACATGCTAACCTGTTATTTAGCTTTCAGTTGCATGTCTAGTTCGTCTGAGTTGGTTTATCCTATTTGCGAATGTGTCATGATGCTTTTCTGGATTAGATTAATTTAAAAATTGCTAATTATTTCAACAGGCTTCTGCTGTAAAGATTACGTCCGCACACTTCCACGGGCCACCTCCATGATTGTTACAAAAAGACCGGAGGAGAACTTATGGTGAGTGACCGAGGGCTTACAATGAAGATAGCTAGGAACCATACACTTGCAAACACTTTGGGTAAAGAATGCTGCTGGATATTGAGGACGAAGTTTATGGAAAGAATCACGTAGGCTTTAGAAAAGAATATCTGAATATGTACATACAAGTAAGCTCTTTAAGCTTTTCATTGGTGTAAAGTTCAGTAAAGAATATAGGTACGGCGCCAATGGTGTCATATATGTATAAATGTTAGTATGTAGGATGGGTTCGATTAATTAACTAGCTGAACCAAAACCTTACATACACAACAGTGTTGGCACCATGAACACGAGCCATGGCGTAGAGGACACAAAAATACGTATCCAGGAGAGGGTGAGGAAGACAACTGAGGGACTTGAGACTGATTTCTCCAAGATCGGAACCAAGATTCATAGGTTCCCACGAGGCCTGCGGGGGATCGCCGGCCAAGACGAGCGCTACATCATCCCGAGTTTCGTGGCCCTCGGCTGGTACCACCATGGCTTGCCCCACCTGAAAGAGGTGGAGGAGGTCAAGGATTCGGCCGCGCAGTACTTCTGCACGAAGTCGGGACACTCAGCTGAGGAGGTCTACGGCAACATCCTCTCCATCGCCGGCGAAGCCCGCTCCTGCTACGCCGATGATGCTGTCACGCGTTTTAGCGACGCCGAGTTTGCGGCAGCAGGGAAAAAAATTTCGGAAATGCCAAAATTTTGGAACCCACCGAAATTACCGAAATTTCGGAAATTTCGAAAATCATTTCGGAAAGCATTACCGAAAATCAGTTTAAATTTTAATCAAAATTTGGTCAAATTTGACCAAATTTGAATTTTTGACTAAATTTTGACCAAATTTGTTCAAATTTTAGTCAAACCGAAATTTTTGACCGAATTTGGCAAATTTCGGGACCCACCGAAATTTGCGAAATTTCGGAAATTTCGTTGAAATTTCGTTGAAATTTTTTTCCATGTGCGGCAGTGATGTTGGCTGCTTCCTGCTGTATATGCGTTTGGATTTACAGGAATCTGCTCTATTGAAGAATCGGATAAACACGTCCACGGGGCCATGCATGCTAAGGGACATCTTTCTGCTGGTGAACCAGCTCCCTTGGCTGGTGCTCGAGGCTCGCATGACCTTTAACAGTGTTGATTTGTACTACTTTGTTGCTTTGGGGGTATCCAATTCTGACCCCAACTCATTTTCGAACAGATGGCACGCGCTTTCTGTACAAGAATTCCAGAGGTACAGTCCGCCACATCTTCTTGGGCTCCTTCAATACTATCAGATTGGTACCATGCCTAACGAAGATCCTAATTACAAGCTGAGATACTGGGCGCTAGCTAGTAGTGCGATCGAGCTCGCAGAGATCGGCGTCAAGCTGACGGCCAGCAACAAGACATGGTTTGCGGACATGAGCATCCAGAAAGGATCCCTCACCGGCGAGCTCTCCCTGACGCCATTGTTCCTGAACGACTTCACTGCTTGCTGGCTCCTCAACATGGCAGCATTCGAGGCCTGGACGTCCAGTAGCTATCCTTCCGATGGCTAAACCATCTCCTCGTACCTCTCCCTCCTGGCTATGCTCATTGATAAGGAGGAGGACGTGCACGAGCTGCGATCTAAGCACCTTGTGCGCAGCTCCTTCAGCAACCAAGAGATGCTTCACTTCTTCAAGGGCCTCGCTCGCCACATGAAACTCGGCTACCGCTACAGAGCCACCGTGGACAGGATTGAGCGGTACAAGGATGAGAAGCCAGTGCGGATCGCTGTGCACAAATTCTTCTACAAGAACTTCAAGACCATCGCCACCCTGCTCTCAATCGCCAGTGTGCTCGTGGGCATCTTCAAAGCCTTCCTGAGTCTCAAGCAACGTTAGCACTAGTATGTATCCAGGTTCATGCATGTGCGTCGTGAGGTTAATTAATTTCATCGAGAGTTCGTGTTAGAATCCGGGCGTTCGCGTGCGTGTTTGCAATTTGGCAACAACAGAAGATAGCTAGGAATCAAACACTTGCAAACACTTTGGGTAAAGAATGATGCTGGATGTTGAGGAGGAAGTTCATGGAAAGAATCACGTAGGCTTTAGGAAAGAATATCTGAATATGTACATACAAGTAAGCTCTTTAAGCTTTCCATTGGTGCAAAGTTCAGTAAAGAATATAGGCACGGCACCAATGGTGTCATATGTGTATAAATGTTTCTATCTACGATGGGTTCGATTAACTAAATAGCTGAGCCAAAACCTTACATACACAACAGTGTTGGCGCCATGAACACGAGCCATGGCGTAGAGGAAACAAAAATATTTATCCAGGAGAGGGTGAGGAAGACAACCGAGAGACTTGAGGCTGATTTCTCCAAGATCGGAACCAAGATTCATAGGTTCCCACGAGGCCTACGGGGGATCGGCGGCCAAGACGAGCGCTACATTATCCCGAGCTTCGTGGCCCTCGGCCCGTACCACCATGGCTTGCCCCACCTGCAAGAGGTGGAGGAGGTCAAGGATGCGGCCGCGCAATACTTCTGCACGAAGTCGGGACACTCAGTTGAGGAGGTCTACGGCAAGATCCTCTCCATCGCCGGCGAAGCCCGCGGCTGCTACGCCGATCATTATGCGGTCACGCGTTTCAGCGACGCCGAGTTTGCGGCAATGATGTTCCTCGATGGCTGCTTCCTGCTGCAGTATATGCGTGTGAATACGGGATCTGCTCTGCTGGAGAATCGGATGAGGATGTCCACAGGGCCTTGCATGCTAAGGGACATCTTTCTGCTAGAGAACCAGCTCCCTTGGTTGGTGCTCAAGGCTCTCATGACCTTTAGCAATGTTGATGTGTACCAGTTTGGTGCTCACCATGCATCCTATGTTGGCACCAAATCAATTCCATATGGAAGGATTTCTCCGGATGAATTCCAGAGGTATAGTCCGCCACATCTTCTTGGGCTCCTTCAATACTATCTGATTGGTACCATGCCTAACGAAGATCCTAATTACGGGCTGAGATACTGGACGCTAGCTAGTAGTGCCATCGAGCTCGCAGAGATCGGCGTCAAGCTCATTGCCAGCAACAAGACGTGGTTCGCGGACATGAGCATCCAGAAAGGATCCCTCACCGGCGAGCTCTCCCTGACGGCATTGTTCCTGAACGACATCACTGCTTGCTGGCTCGTCAACATGGCAGCATTCGAGGCCTGCACGTCCACGGACTATCCTTCCGATGGCTACACCATCTCCTCGTACCTCTCCCTCCTGGCGATGCTCATTGATAAGGAGGAGGACGTGCACGAGCTGCGAGCTAAGCACCTCGTGCGCAGCTCCTTCAGCAACCAAGAGATGCTTCACTTCTTCAAGGACCTCGCTCGCCACTTGAAACTCGGCTACCGCTACAGAGTCACCGTGGACAGGATTGAGCAGTACAAGAATGGGAGGCCAGTGCGGATCGCTGTGCACAAATTCTTCTACAAGAACTTTAAGACCATCGCCACCGTGCTATCTATCGCCGGTGTGGTCGTGGGCATCTTCAAAGCCCTCCTGAGTCTCAAGCAACGTTAGCATGCACTAGTATATAATATTCAGGTTCATGCATGTATGTTGTGAGGTTAATTAATTTCTTCGGGGTTGATTGATTCATGTACCTGCTTCTTATGGCCGGTGTGACCGATGTTGTGTTGTAACTGGATGGGTCGCACTACAATTTGGGCCCACTTACAGTAGTATCTCGCTTTCTTCCACCACCGCAAACCCAAAGCCCCGTCCTTCTCCGGTGAGCGCCGCCACCAGTCCACCACCATGCCCACCGCGGCCGCAGAAAGAGCCATCGCCGACCCCACCTACTCTCCTCCGCGCGAGATCCTGGATCACGGCCGCCTCCTTCCCGCGGCGAACACCTCCTCAGGTCGCCCTCTCCCTCTCGGTCTCTGCCCCCGCCCCCGCCTCGCCGTGGGCGCGAGGCGTGGCGCCGCCCGCTGCTAATCCCAAGTACCACAACGCCTTGCGCCGATGAGCGAATTCGATCCTTTTATTTTTATCTCCCTGCCTTCCAGTTTTCCATATAAATCGCATGATTGCTGTTGTATCACTGTCTCTGCTACAGTTTAGGAACATTTTGAGGTTCTGTTAGCTGATTTCATCCACATGGTTACATGAAGTCGTATAGAAATTAGTCAGCAGATTCATGTCATTTTAGGTTGCTGCTATATTGAGCATGATTTTTATGTAACGGGGGGGATCTCAACTTGACGATGATCATAGTGTCTTCTAACCCGTGCTGTTTGTTAGGACCGTACGTTCGTCCTCAAATGTGATTAATGATGAGTAAGAATAATCGAGGAGAGTGATAGAAGGTAAGGCCTTGATGAGGGGAAAATGGGATGGGATACCGCGTCCTCATAGATAGATTAAATAAAATTTAAGACGTAAATGTAAAAAAGATTAAAAGAATCAAGTATTGCAAGTCTATTACTTCTAAAATTTTTACATTTATATAAAATTTTATTAATTATATCTCTCATCAGAAAATCCCTGATTAAGAATTCCAACATATCTATTACAACAGACTACAACATATGACTATTACAAAAATGTAAAAGAAAATATTATTCGCCATCGATGACTAACGCTTACTCAGGGAAAACTTGGATTTATCCGTGGGTATTTTATAGCATCGTGCTTATGTTTTAGAGTATATATATTTTATCATGTGACAACATGGTGCTGATGTGTAACCAACATGAAGATTGGCTTTGATTGGTTTTGATAAGACATAGTATTATAAATTTGCGAGACATGGAGCGTACGTTTTAAAAAGTTTTGCTTCATCTGTATTACTACTAACACCGCATGGTGTTAATATGATGCTCGCGAGTAGCGTAACCAAAATAAAGCTAGATTAGCTTTAGCAAAGCATGGCGTTTATGATTTTCGGCTTATGCATGCTATACGTGGCATATGTTTTTTTATATGAGTTTTCTCCACTTGTATTATTACTACATCACGTAGCGCTCTTGTGGTGTCCATGTGTAGCGTAACCAAAATGAAGTTTGGTTTCTTCTTGTTTGAATTACTACTAACGCCGCGTGCTGCTAGTGTGACACCCGCGTGTAGCGTAACCAAACAAGGAGTAGATTACATATTATTTTGTATTCTCCATTGCTCATGTTATAGTATTTGCAATTTTATACTTTTTTATGTTCAACTTTGCCGCGCTTTACCTTTGCGATGCATCTTTTATACCTATCTTGATTTGTATCCATTTTGAGGAGTACCAAACCAAGAACAAGGCCTTTATTTATCCCAATCTTGATTTGTATCCATTTCGAGGACCGAACCAAGGAGAATTTCATGGGGTCTTCTCACCTATTTACCCTTGATTTGTATCCATGAGTAGGGACTGAACCAAGCAACGAGGCTTGAGCGCTCGTTTGATCTTGATTTGTATCGCTAACAGGACCAAGTCAAGGGAGACGACGAAATCAAAAGAACGGGGTAACAAAATCAAAAGAATGGGGCAACAAACAGGAGTGGCAAAGCTCCTTGGTTTGTACCGCGATAGCCGAACCTAGGGCTAAAATATCAAGAAAAGATGAAAAAGGTTCTTTGGTTTGTACTGCCATAACCAAACCAAGGACTAGAGGGAAGCTATAATCTCACCTCCTTGAAGATGCCAAGCCTCCTCCTTTTCTCTCCAAGCTTCTCTTCTCATCTATGTGTTTGTGTGTGAATGAACTAAAGCAGCAGAGTCTTGACGTCGAATGAACAAGGCCCCCTGAGCATGTGGGATGATCATCTATTTATAGGGTGATTAGAGCGGTGGTTATTGTAACTCCCTAGCTTTCCACGATTTCTTTTCCTTCAGATTTTCTTTTTCGTTGTCGAGTCTCTGAGACTCACGTCAAGATCGTGCAGAACGTGTGCTTAACTAGCCTGCCGTGCTGTTATACTTGGATATTTCTGACTGCTATACGGGCCATGATCAAAATAGTGAAACGAGTTTACTGCCTATATGCATATATACGTCCATGCGCTCTTTTTTTGCTAGGGTCGTGAGAGAGGATTCAGCTCTACTTCCTCCGTCCAGGATTAAAAGGCCAGCGGGCAACCAGGTGCTGTCCGGGATTAAAAGGCCCCGCAAACGGATTGGCCAATGCATGCAGAGGAAGTAGACTGAGCTCACTAGGCAAAGGTTTGATCGATGCGAATTGGCCAATGCATGCCTTTTAAATCTTGGGAGTAATTGTCTCCTTGGTCGCTGCGTCCTGGGGCGCTGGCCTAATAAACCCGGACGGAGGAAGTACCACATAGCTGACTAATTGTTAATGAGCACTCCGTGGATGTGTGTACCTAATCAATGGGGTTTGTGCCAATTCATTTGTGATTTCAAAAAAGGCAGAGCCATTTTCGTCATGATTTGCACGTACACATTAGAAGGGGTCATCATGCATGCAAAATAATCTTTGGTTACCATTCTCTTTAGTGGCTAATATCCAAGTATATCCCTTTTTTATTATTTTATTTTATAGCAAAATTTCATCTTTTAGTTTAGCTTATTATTGTTTAACATAATTATCGTATCATATTTAGTCCCGGTCAAAATCAGTGTCAACAGGCCTGCATGGTGTAACCTCCAAGAGGGCCAATCAAGCATAATAGCGTTGGTTCTCGGCTCTTCCATTCTACTTGTGCGCTGTAGCCCACAGCACAAATGTGCCTGATAGATAGTAGACCCGGCCTAATGTATTTCCTGGACCGAACAGGAGGAGCTCAAGGAGATTCGCCGGCTTGTGGTCTCCATAGGTTCAACCATTGGCCGGTGACCCGACGGCGGCGTCGGCGACAAACCTGTGCGCGTCCACGGCCTTGTTGAACTTAATTGGGGCCTTGCTCGAGCACCGGCACCATGGCGCATCACGTCCCTAACAATACACGGAGATCATAAGCTCATAAAAATGATACCGTAAACTAAAAATGATACGCTGACGATGGAGATCGATCGAGCACCGTGACGGTGGTCTTGAAGTTGTCTTAAACGAACATTCATGTGCAACAGAGGTGTCCTCTAGAGGGATACCACGCAAGTCGGGTCATGTGCAACGGATGTGTCTTGTAGAGGGATAACCAGATCCCTTGGATAGTGCTCGATGAATTAATGCCCTTGGGACTAAGTAGTGATCTTACCAACTACTTGAACCGGGAGATCAAAGAGAAGGGTGTGGATCGCCAATTCGCCATCCGTAGAAATTTCTATGTTATTGGGGAACATAAAAGCAATCCATAGCAATTTGGTAGCATCATTCCTATTATTTAAATGGCCTCTAAAGGAAAAAAAAATCTAAGGACTTGAATCATCCTATGGATTTCCTATAATCCGAAGGTGGCCTCAATTTAGATAATCTTCCCTGCCGATGCAAGAGTTATTGGAATAGTTAACAAAATTCTATATGTAACAGCTGTAGATAAGATTGTCGTTTCAGAAAATTAGAAATATCAACCTGTCTCGTATTTTCCTTTGAAATGAAATGGAATTACTAGGAGATGAGAGAGAGGTGTGTGTGGTAGTAGTTGGGGACGAGCACAGATCGAAAGGAGTTAATGTTTCCTTCTTTATTTCTTAATTGTGGATTAACCCAGCTAATTAATTGTTTGACTAATAGTGCAAAGTAGCAGTTCTTAAGAAAAAATTGGGGGCCCTGTGCAGGAGCTCACCATGCACGGGCTTCCGGTACGGGCCTGTACGCTGCTATATATACTTATCAGTGTAGTGCATGTACGTGTAAGTACATGGTATACGTACAGAATGTACGGTACAGTGCTCTAGTTTAGTACGCGGTATAGTACTGTAGTGTTGCCGTACAGTGCCACTCGCTGGCTGCACCTACCAGAGGGGGGAGTCACTAAGTTGGGCCCAGCGTAATTTCAGTATGGAACTCGTACACGATCCATGCATTCTTTGTCTTCTCGGCCTCGTCACTGTCAGCTCAAGTAAACCACACAAATTCACCGTCCATGCGTTCTTGCCTATGAAATGTCCATTACAGTCTTATACTGAAGACCGTGAAAAATCAAAACCAACATGTATTTGACAACGGAGGAAGTACCATTTACTTAGTAAGGATAGAGAAAAAAATATAATAGCTTCAAATAGTGATATATACTGTGACTTCAACTAATTTGTGTTGGTCCAGCCTGGAGCAACTCCCTTCCGAGAGCACAGGTAACTAGTTTTGCTTTCCGAGAGCACAGGTCCTATCCCGAAGCTACTATGCATGGAAGTAGGGTGTGTTGTAGCCCAGCTTGAGAATCTATGGACCCATTCTGAAATTATTTTGAAAATTGGACATGCTCTTGCAGATGATACGCCGTTAGATGATACGCCTAACGTTGCCAGAATCTACAGCATCCTGAATTAATTCTAAAGAAAGCACTGCAAGAGTGCAAGGACGTGCACACGATTCACACACTGTTTGTGCATGAACACCACACTTTCCACTTTTTCAGGGATGACATACTTAGGGGATTAATTACCTGTGCTAATTAACCTATACATCTGGTTGAAGAGATGGCATATTCCCCATCCCATTCTCTTAGTCTTTAAGCAACCAACTGGTCCAACCAGCAGGATCGATCGAATCTACCGGCTTAATTTGCTGCAAGTTGGGAGGTGAAGGAATCAATTCCTCAAGAGAAGTAATTTCCCTGATCGATCTCACGCTAGGAGGCAGATCGAGAAACTTAGTCTGGGAGGAATTTGAGGATTCTTTTCCCATGCACAAGAGGTCGGTGCTTGCTGCAAGAGGTCTTTGAGTGTATGTGTTATACTCGCGTAGCCTTTTTCTGGGGTACTTTGTCCACTTGACCAGAGACAGCTAGCACAGACATACACGAGATGTCATGCAGACTTGCTACTTGGCCATACAATAAACTGTTAAAGAAAGTTGGGGAGTGCACGTACTCATAGTTCAATAATCATGCCAATTGCCAAGCTAGTATAACCATGGTATCAATATGTAGGTGGAGTCTGGTTTCACAAATCCTAGCCTAAAACCATGAGATCCATATCTAAGACCACCTTTGATTTAAAGGATTTATTTTCAAAGGAATTTGGGAGGATTGTAATCTTTAGAAACTTTTACATGTTAGGATTGTTGGTTTGTAGTAGGAATCATCCCATGGGACACATCCAGCACAACCTCTTTTTCACAATCCTACGAAGAGAAGTGCTTCTATACTCTTCCAATTTATTTTTTGCACGAACTTTAAAGCACTGCACGAATCTTAAAGCAGGTAAGTTTCCCTATAGACTTGTCAGAGCCCGAGGCCCGAATCCAATCCAGACCCGCCCGATCCTCCTTCTTCTCTTCCTCTGCCCGCTGCCTCTTCTCCGATTTCCTTCTCTTCTCTGCAGCGGCGGGGGCGGCGGAGGTCGGGGTCGTGGCAGCGGCGAGGGCGTTCGAGGTTGTGGCTCGAGGCAGTAGCAGCGGTGGCGGCGTTCGAGGCGGAGGTTCCGACGGTGGCGGCGTTCGACCCGGACATCAACGGCAGCGGCGGCCAGAGCAAGTGGATCCTGTCGTGGTCGACAATCGCCGGCTGGCCCTTGCCAGTGCTCCTCCTACTCCCGTAGTACCTCCTCGGCAAGGCATCACCGATGCCGCCGTCGCCGTGACTGTGCTCCTGGTACGTCCTGCTCGGCCTCCTCAGCGCCGCCGACAACCTCATGTACGCCTACCTACTGGTGTCCACGGCCTCCCTCGTCGCCGCGTCGTTGCTCGTGTTCTCGGCGATCTTCGGCTGCCTCATTGTCAAGAATAGGTTGCACTTGTCGTCCCTAAACGCCATCTTCGTCATCACCGCCGGTGTCATCATCGTCGCGCTGGACTCGCAGTCAGACCGGTACCCGGGGATCACCGGCGGCTAGCACGCACTGGGCTTCGCCTTGGACGTCCTCGGGTTGGTGCTCCACAGCCTCATCTTCGCGCTCTCGGAGCTCGTCTTCGCCGATGTCCTCGAACGCCTCCAATGCCGCTACCACGATGTTCTGGTCGAATGCCGCCACTACCGCCGCTGCCTTGAGCCACGACCTCGAACGCCCTCGCCGCTGCCGCGACCCCAACCTCCGTCGCCCCCGCTGCTGCAGAGAAGAGAAGGGAATCGGAGAAGCGGTAGCGGGCAGAGGAAGAGAAGGAGGATCGGACGGGTCTAGATTGGATCCGGGCCTCGGGCCTTGACAAGTCTATAGGGAAACTTACCTGCTTTAAGATTTGTGCAGTGCTTTAAAGTTCGTGCAAAAAATAAATTGGAAGAGTACAGAAGCACTTCTCTCCTACGAATCATTCGAGCTCAGTTCTTATGTTTTACAATCTTTTGTTTTGCACATACATGCATTCTTGTTATATTGTCGTGTTCATAGGATCCCATGAATTAAAAAGGCCCAAAACGGGCGGAGTGCATTACATTTACCTCTGCAGACACCCATCCTGAAGCTATCATCTAACTATCCAATAATATATACATCCATTATATCATCTCATTCACATCGCATAAACGAGACCAAACCAAACCATATGTAACTGAAACAGAGCCCTCGCTGGAACATAGTTCTACGGGTCCTTTTGTAATCAACACTAAATTCAGTCCTCGAAGTAAACCGGCGCAAAAGCAATAGAAACATAACCAAAGTTGGACGAATATTAATTCTCATTATGCGGGGAAAAAGTTTGACGTATATGACCGCTCAAAGGAGACAAAACCACCACAAAATTCCCAATTTCACATGTCACGAACCATTTGGGTAGAAGAAAAGAAGAAACAAAAAGCAGCGAGGACGCAAGCAAGCTTACTACTTGGGTTGTGTTATGAACGCTTTGCTAAAGCTAAGCAAAGACAGGAAGAAGATGCCAGCCAACTGCCATGCAACCTCCAGAGCCAAACCCAAGAAAGGTGGGAGTCAACCACATAGTGTGAGTCTTACCCGCCCCAACCGCCGAAAGCCATCTCCCGCTCACGCGATCCCACGCCACCTCGCCCCACTATATAAACATCATCTTCTTCCTTTCTTCCACGCGCTCTTCATCTCCCTCTCTCTCTCTCTCTCTCTCTCTCTCTCTCTCTCTCTCTCTCTCTCGCACTCATCGCAGTTGCTTAACGAACCATGTCCTGCTTCACCATGTCGTCGGCGCCGTCGAGGATGAGTAGGGGCAAGAACAATTCTTGGCGGTGGTGGCGCAAGTGCGCCGGCCTCGCCGCCGCCGCTCGCTCCAGGCTCCGCCGCTCCGTCGTCCGCGCCCGGTGGGCGTCGGCCCCGGGTAATCTCGGCGGGCGCCGTGTACACACTCCCCTGCTGTCCGTGCAGCGAATTGGCCACCACCGGAGCTTCGCGCCGGTCTACGTCGACCAGCTCTACAGCCAGCAGCCCAAGAGCCTCAGCGTCGTGCACGAGGAGGAGGAGCCTCAGCCCAGCACCGGCAAACCCGCGCCTGCCGCCGCCGCCGCCGGCGACACCACCCGTGCGGGTGGCTACAAGGCACGCGTGGGCGCCGCAGCAGCTGCCGGTGGCAGCAAGGCGCGTGCGGCGGCGGCTGCTGGTCGGAGCGTGTTGCTGAGCCCGATGAGAGGAGGAAGAGGAGTTGGGAACGAGATGGGGGAGGTGGATGTAAGAGCAGAGATGTTCATCAGGAAGTTCAGGGAGGAGATGAGGCTGCAGAGCCAGAGGTCCGCGGAGGAATTCCAGGCCATGCTTGCAAGGGGCCTATGACATCCATAATAACTAATCTTCTCATGTTTTATAGTTGAGTTAACCATGAGAATATGTAGATTAGTTTGTTTTGATTTGGAGTTTGGAGAGTTTTTTATTGGGGTCTAGAAGATTGCACTGCTTGGAGCTTGGTTTTCGTGCTGTATGGCTGTATATAGGATTGGATTGTTGCATTCATTGGTGGCATGTAAAAACATGTATTATTGGCTATGTATTCATCAGAGGGAAAATATGAGGAAAAATGATTATATAGCTATGTTTACACATGTATTGTTAGGTGCTGATAATGTATTAATAATCTAACCGAATTCTAAAAATAATTATTAACATAACTAACTACCTAATATAACTAACCTATATGCACCGACTCTCTTCAAATACTAACTAAAATACTATTTCTTGCATATATAAATTAAACCACAAAAATAAAGCCATCATTTTTATCTTTTTCTATTTTAGCTACAAAATTCCTTCAAATCTTGCACATCTTAACAAATAATTGTTATGCATTCAATTATACAATGAATCAAACATTTCCACGCATCTAATTATGATCATATAAATTAATACTATGCAATATATTGGTGGCGGTTAGATCCACTTAACCACCTCGGATATAAGTTATAGGGAGGCGGTTATATACCAGCAGCCGCCTCTAATATTTACTTAATTATGCGAGGCGGTTAACAATATATAATCGCCTTGGATATGACCATTATTCGAGGCGGTTCATGTTGGACGACTGCCTTGGGTATTATCCAAAGCGGTTGCTTAGTCCTCACCACCTTGGATGTTGTCATTGTTTGAGGCGGTTGCTCGCGAACTCGTTATCTGAGATGGTTTGTCTCCTGACCACCTCCGATATGGGTTATTCGTGGCGTTTTTGCCTAACTGCCTCAGATAAGTCGCCATGGATAGACGCTTCTGTACTAGTGTTTTGTAATATTGTTACTGATTTAATACAACAGATATCACCATCAAAGCAAGTAAGCTGTAAGCAAACACTAGCCGCCACCAACATGGTAATAAAGTTACACATTCATATCTTGTTGCCAAAAGTCTAAGTGCCCAACATCTTGACAAAAAGTACACCAAAAAGGAAAGCATTGGCAGAGTAGACCTATTGTTCTTCCTGGGTTATCATATATGTTAGAGAGGAAACTATTGAGCCATTTCTCTAAGCTGAACATTCATTAAGGAACTAGCAAGCTACTGATGAGACTAAGCTACCACATGTTAAATGAAGACTATATAGTAAATGTGCCCGTGCGTTGCACCGGCGAAGCACCTTCGCGCGGAGGCGGCCTCGGGCGGGAGGAGGTCCCGCGTCCCCATCGGGACATCCGCCATGGCGGCAGAGGAATCGGCCAGCCCACACGTCGTGCTCTTCCCCTTCCTCGCGCGCGGCCACATCCCGGCCTTCCTCCGCCTCGCCAGCCTCCTCCACGAGCTCCGCCCGGGCCTCGCCGTCACCCTCGTCTCCACGCCGTGCCTCCTCGGCTTCCTCTCCCTTCCGGCCACCTCCCATCTCGTCCGCCTCCACGCGCTCCCCTTCGCGCCCGCGGACCACGGCCTTCCCCCCGGCGCCGAGTCCTCCACCCCGCGCGGCCACATCCCGGCCTTCCTCCGCCTCGCTGGCCTCCTCCACGAGCTCCGCCCAGGCCTCGCCGTCACCCTCGTCTCCACCCCGCGCCTCCTCGACTCCCTCTCCCTTCTGGCCACCTCCCATCCCGTCCACCTCCACGCGCTCCCCTTTGCGCCCGCGGACCACGGCCTTCCCCCCGGCGCTGAGTCCATGGCCGACCTAGGCTGGCGTGAGGTGGGGGAGAGACGGACGAAGGGCGTGAGGTGGGGGAGAGACGGACGAAGAAACGCTCCGGACGGGGCGAGGACGCGGCGGTTGGAGGAGGCGGTGGTGGGTGGTGGCGGTGGTCGGGGACGGCGTTTGGGGTTTTGGGGTAGGACGGACGGGAGCGACGGACGAAGAAATCGTCCGTCCTTTAATATTAGGTAGAGATAGAGATAGAGATAGAGATATTCCAATACGCACTGAAATCACCGAGTTCTTTTAAACATTGTTGAAATTTCAGTTTCGTAATCACCTGCTTATGACAAACAGGTTCGTCGGCAGGGAATGACCATGTATCAACATCTCTTTCATATGCGCTCAAGACCAGGAGACGGCAGTTCATCCCTTTTTTGTGCAGAGATAACTTAAACACAAATATAGCAAAATGACAATTTTCTTATATAACTACTGCCAATATGATCATCGTAATATCTCCTTAAGTACGTACAATCAAACTCATTGCTGACTTTATTGTTCAAACGACTCTTGAGATTTTAGCCAACAAGAGAAAATTCTGAATACAATCAAGAGATCAGAGAAAACCAAGCATTCTCTGTTTCGATCAGCCTGCAGTTGTGTCCTCATTTTCTTCATTCTTCAGTGTCCTCCTTGGCTCCTTTGTTGCCTTCACAACATTGCATCCAAAGATCTTACCCTCCATGTTCAGAAGCTTCATCTGCAGGACAATTTGGAAGCTCCAGAATCAGACTCTCCATACAAGCAACAAAATGATCCACCTGCTCCAATATGGCAGCCTTGTCAATTTCCGAAGCTCCAGCATCAGATTCTGCAAGCATGCACCAAATTAAGTCATCTATCTCCAGCATCAGACTTCCCATGTAAATTGTAGCAATGTCTTCCCCTCCCCAAAAGTGACAGCTGACGGTGAAACTTCAGATTGCAATGATCAAGAATTTCATTTGAGGCACACATTCTCTGGTTCTTTTTCACCAAATATAGCTCAACACTGCAAGAAACGCGGGGAACTATAATAGAACTTCCTGAAACCAATGAATTTCATGCAGATGGGGATTGTCACGATAATATTTGACTCTGGTAATTGAATTGTTAGCTCACCACTCTCCATGCTGCATTCTACTTTTGTTGATTACTATTGCATTTACATGTTAAATGTTTTTTCATCTTGACTTTCTTCTTTTGCTCTTTTAGGTAAACGATGTGGGGACAAACATAAGGAAGCCAACATCTGAGTATTCCGCAGAGGAATACTCTTTTTTGATGGCCACTAACCTTGATTCTGTATATCATGTGTGCCAACTTGTGCACCCTCTTCTAAAAGCATCTGGGTCAGGCACCATTATTTTCATATCGTCAATTGCTGGAATCGTAGCCTTATATAGTGGAACTATCTATGCTATGACTAAAGGTAACAGCTGTACCAAGATATTGAGCATGCATTCTATTTTTGAGCATGTTTGAACATAAGTTGCCTGACACATCTAGCAAAGCATAACCAATTACAAGTATTGTTTAGGTGGCATGAACCAATTAACCAATAACTTAGCATCTGAATGGGCGAAAGACAACACAAGAACCATCTCTGTTACTCCAGGGTACATCTTGACTTCACTTTCAGAAGGAGTAAGGATCTTACTACTGTTATCCGTCTTGATTTATCATGTAAGACTACATGAATGAGTTGGAATACATTGTTGAATCCACTGTTTAGACATAGTATCCAGGCTTCTGTGGCAACTGTAACTGCTGCAGGATTATCCTCCTTTTCCTGCTTTCTTTTGATACTATTTGAGCTGGGTTCACATGATTATAGCACCTGCTTCCATATATAAGTTTAACTATATCTTGTGCTTTTGGAATACTGCCGTAGTTTTAGCTATTAAAATTTTGCTGATGCTAAAATGTAAATAGGTACAGTGCGCATTTTTGGTGGTGTTATTGCTGTGCAGAGTATCTGACCTGCTCCGGTGGGTGAGGCGGCGGGATCCGGCGGGGGATTCGGCGGTGCAGGGCAGCGGCGGCGGCTGCTGTCCACGCCCGCGTCGTATCCGGGAGGCGGCGACAGGGGAGCTCGGCGGCGGGGTGCTATGGCGGTGACCGGCGGCCTGGATCTGCGCGGAGCGCCGTCGGATCTGGGCAGCAGGCAGGAGGAGGGCGGCGGCCGCGGGTGCGGGCGAAGGCGGGAGGCAGAGGGAAGTCGGCGGCCGCGGGAGCAGACGGGTGGGCGTGAGAGGTCGGCCACTGCGGGGGGGACGCCGTGCGGAGCTCGGCCACCGCGGGGGGAGGGCGCGCGGAGCTCGACAGGGTGGAGGGAGGTGGGGAGGGAGGCGGCCGCGGGCACGGGGAGGGGGAAGAAGCGGGGGGGTGGAGACGGGGGTGTCGGGGGACGGAAGAGTACAAATTTA
The DNA here is from genome assembly GCA_019208055.1 of Stipa capillata. Lineage (NCBI taxonomy): Eukaryota > Viridiplantae > Streptophyta > Magnoliopsida > Poales > Poaceae > Stipa > Stipa capillata. The sequence goes on along the minus strand of JAGXJF010001978.1, from coordinate 264,204 downwards.
GAACCGGGCATCGAGGAGTGGAGAAGTTCGAAGTATCGGGAGCGACGGACGAAGAAATCGTCCGTCCTTTAATATTAGGTAGAGATAGAGATATGTTTTGTGGAACTTGCTTGTCTTCTCCCACAGTTCCACTAAAGCCAAAGGACATGTTCTTTTGAGCTGATTATACCCTTGGCTTGCGATTATATCATCCAATCTACCCAAAGAGGTAATAAATTCAATGCGATCATTCAGCCTGCTGAATTGATGCTGATCAGCGAAAGCCTGTGTAGCCGCCACGGTCTCCACATCAATGCTCTTACAAAGGATGCTTTCACATATCAGCTTCAGCCTTTCCATGGCACACCGATCTGCGGCGACAAGCAAATACTCGATAATCTCTTTGTAGTCATCTCGGCCAAGATCACCCATTGCAGGCAATGAATCGGTGTCTATAAAATGAAGCAGGGCCCCAAAGACAGCAGGTTGCATGCCGCCGATGCTAACACGACTCATATCCTTTTCCCTCATGGCACCATACAGCTCCGCCTTGAAGACCTTGTGCGCAGGAAATGCTTCTCCTTCAACCTCGAACGTCACATCAGAGCCCTCCTTCCCCTGCAACAGCTTCCCGAGATGCTCCGTGATGTGGGACGACGGCAGCACCTCGGGGACACGCGCTTCTTTAACAATATCGATGACACACTCAATGATGACGTGATCGTTGCAAAGGCAAGGCGACGCCTCCAACTCGCTGTTTTCTTGAATCTGGCATGGCCGAAGAGCATGTCGCTGCCAGGATCGAATTCTTTTGTCTCCTTACTCATCGTATGCGGCGGCGAAGATCCAGTGCTGTCCACCAAACTGAGCTGAAAGGATGCCCTCACCTTGGCATTCTTGCTCACAAGAAAGAGATGGGCCGCCACCCTCCCTGTCAACCGCGCCTTCCAGCCGCTCATGGACCTCCGTCTATCGCGCCTCTTCACCGTCCACACACCTCCATCAACCGCACCTCCCTACCGACCACAACGCCCCCGACCACAACGTCTAAATAACTTATCCAGTATGCAGACCCCCAAGATGGTTTTGTAAGACCAAATTCTGTCATGATCTAAGCGTGTAACATGTTATTCCATTGTAGGCAAATACTACCTTGTAGATTTCGGATATCCAAATTGCAATTGTTATCTAGCTCCATGCAAGGGCTAAGGTACCATGTACCAGAATTTCGGATTGGTGATAGAGCAGCTAGAAAGAAGAAGGTGTTCAATTTTCATCACTCTTCTCGTCAACGATTGGTAAACCACTGATCTTACGGTAATCGTGATTAGAAGACTTAGGGACCCCTAAAGTCGTATTGAATCCAACGAAAAAAAATTGAGTCTTGAAAAATTTCAGTTCCTGTTGAAATCATGGAAATTTCAGAAATTTCAAAATTCATTTCGGACAAATTTTGAAATATAAATTTGAATTTAAACAAAATTTGTTTGAAATTTGGACAATTTTTTTCAAAAATTTCAATAGCATGCAGGCATGAACAGACACAGAAAACAAGTAGATTTCAGATGTTAAATGAGATCCAACAGCGTGTACGTTACAACAATTTCACAAATACCAAGTCTCCACAGCCAATTCTAATTTTCTAACTCCCAAGTGAAATCTGGGAAATATTAAACATAAAACATAGATGACAATCCAAGTTTCCAACAGTCTATTTAAACATTATAATATATATGACAATCCAAGTATCAAATAGTCCATTAAAACATCATAATACTATAGAAATAGTAGTTCCATTCCGGCAGTCCATCGAAACACAAAATATTGAAACCATCACAGTCTATCAAAATATATGCATAGCTGAAGTTTCATGTCCTAGAGATGCTTGGCATATTTGACAGATACCCTCATCCCAACAATAGCTCAAGGCCTCCAGCTGCATGTAAGGTAGAGAATATCAAGGAACATCACAAATCCATAATAGCTCCAGCAACATGTGTTAGGTAATAATAATAATAATTCATTTTACCAAACAAATGATTAATAATTTGATAACTAACCATTGACTAATAGTAGAGACTATTGGGGTCCTTGTTGGGCTTATTTCCTCGTTTTGACAATCGTCGTTTTGTAGCATCTCTCTCTTCGCCATCTTCCTCTTCTTGACCAGTTATATCTTCTTTGACCACTCTCATTTCTTCCTCATCTTTGTTCTCTTCTTGATCACCATCATCATCATCTTCATCGGATGAGTTGTCTTCAAGTTCAATGTCATCCTCATCATCATTGTCGTCACTTTCAACAAATTCATCCTCATCCTCATCCTCATCATCTCCGGTCAACACTACCTTCTTTACTTTTTTCAAACTTGTATTTCTTGCAAGAACAGAAAGCTTCTTGGTCTTTCTCCTTCCCTTTCTTCCAATGCGGGCAAGCTTTCTCTTTAAATTCTCTCGATGTATTTCTTCAACAACAACCTGAGATGGCATACCTTCCTCATCTAGAATCGGGCTAGATTCACTCCTTGAATTGTTCAACCATTCCATTATCGGGTTCTTTTCATCAAAGAATGTGGCATCCATCACCATGTAGACAGGATCAAGTTCCCTCTCTTCCTGTTCGATCTCATGTTGCTGGATGCGTAGCTTCAAGTTGTAGTGCACATACACAAGCTTGTGTAGTTTCTCATAACTTAGCCGATTTCGGACTTTTGTATGGATCAACGCAAATGTGCTCCAATTGCACTCACACCCGCTAGATGAAGCACATTGGGAGACAATCCGAAGAGCATACTTTTGCAAGGTTTTCACCTATCCTCTGTTTAGCAGCCACCTAGCAGCTATAATAAAATGAGCAAAATATTTGAATGGAAGCACCTTGCGTTTCAAATAAGAAGAATGCTCAAAAAACTCTCTTTTTTGCACTTACATGGGCTAACCGAGGATGCTGCTAGACGCGCCATCGATCCATCAAACCTCCCTTTATTAGCACGAAAATCCAAGAATTGAGCCATTGCCTCACTTGCTTCTTTCGGTGAGTCTGCAATCTGCGATATCACTTTTGTTAGGTGCTCAACGGCATCCACCTTGTCGCTAGAATTCAATTTGTAGTGGCCTTCAGGGTGAATGACAGAAGCTACAAGACAAAGGTAGACTACATTTAAATGCATGAAATTAGCTAATTTACAATTCAAGATAGTACTTTCTAATTACCTGCTAGCATCAGTGTATCCGTGTATAAATAGCGAACCCTGGGAGCCACCTTACTCATGTATCTACAGAACTCCTTTGTCCCTAGGCCAAGATGAGCTTCCATTGAATGTAAAGCAAGCATCATCCTTGATTGAAAACCAGAAACGGTGCCATTCTTTTGTTGATCAGCATAGCATAGTACAATATAAAGTGACTCCACTATATCAAGGATCCACTTCAGCTCAGCCCACCATCGACTACTTGTCAAATTATTTTCTACAAAGTCATAATCCGGATCACTTCTCCAATCACTTTCCCTCCACCCTAGAGACACCATCCATTCTCGAAACTTGTCTTTTCTGTCATGAAAACTTTGAAGAAAAATAAATACCGTACCAAAGCGAGTGGCATTTGGTCGGATCAACTCTCCGCCGATCTTCTTCCTCATCTCATCATGCAACCTGTTATGGCTGTAGAAAAACTTGCAAATCCTTTTTGGCACTTTTGACTACTTTGTCAATCTCTGGGAACTGACCAATGTCCTTCAACATGAGATTGATCGTGTGAGCGGCACATGGCTGCCGAAACATATGAGGGTACTCTACAATGAGATTCTCACATGCTTTCTTATAGTCGGAACCATTGTCAGTGACAATTTGCACAACTACCTTGTGGCCAATCTCCTCAACTACCACCTTCTTGATCTCTCCGTACAAGAAATCTGCAATGAGAAGAAAGACAATATAAAACAGAGAGCATGTCAATGAACAAGAATATAACTGCTATCGTCCAACTCATTACCTGCATTCTGAATTTTACCAGTTGCATTGATGGACTTATGGAAAAACATACGCTCATTGCAATACACCATAAAATTGATGATGCTCATAGAGGTAGGTCCAGTCCATGAGTCACACATTACTGTCACACCAAATTGATCCCAATCAGTTTTGAATTTATGTATATATTCCTCCATTTCCATGCAGCTAGCGTCCAAGTATTTTCCATCAATATCTGACCCATTAGGCAGGGGCAACACCAAACCTATCTCCATGGAAAGCCTCAATGCTGCTCGAAAGTAATAGCAGTTGGCTTTCCGCCCAGAAATTTCATTAGCATGAAACCAGCGTGCCCAAGCTTCACCAATTTTTGTAATTTTAGTTTTGTCCATTGCAACATCAATCCTCTGCTGGGAGGTCACTTTGCCACGGCCAATACCACTAATGCTACCACATGAGCCACTACTAGCACTAGATCTTTTATGAAGGTGCCTTTCAATTTATCCACCACCACGAGTGGTATTGCTACTCCCACTCTCAAATCCATGCTCGAATGTGCCAGGCCTCCTCTCCACTCCATGCCGAAGTTCCAAATCTCTCAATGATCTTTCAACTGCCAGTGGAGTTCGCACCTCCAAATGTCGGACACATCATCAATATCAATTATGTCATGTCCATACATTTCCTGCACAAGTTCACGTTCAAATCTGATATCACGCTCCTCATCTTCTCTTTTCTTTTCTTTCTTTTCTAGCCGCATCTTCCTTATTGCAGCCCGCACCTCTCTAGGAACTCTATCGCACGGTCTAACTTGTTTTCCCAACGAAGCTAGATGCTCCGCAAAACGGGTTGCAACTCCACCATTGTACTCCCGTCCGCAATAAAGACACTTGAAACCTTGGGTACCAATATGGATGCCGTGACTCCACACACTGTTAATGTCTCCGGTGTGCATATACTCTGCATTCCATGTCAATAGAAAAGAGTGCTACTACCAATTTGATATGCATCAGATTTCTAACACTTTAGTCAATCCAAAACAAGGACATGCCAAAGTGCCAAGGAGTAAAATTAAATAGTTCAAGAATACTAAAGTGCAATTAAAAAAGTTTGTTAAGTTCAGTGCTAAATCATCATTAATATACACTGAATTTATGAGAAACTAAAAGCCGATTTAATTGCAAACAAAAAGAATATTCAAATGTTCTCACATTAGCAATTGTGGCAGCTCCTAATCAACAAATACGTATCCACTCTACCGCTTTTGCCTCTGACCTCTACTCCAAAAAGGGCGTTTGCTATTTTTGAATTATTCCTAATCACTGGCATATTCACGTAATCACGTTCACATCTGCTGATCAGTTACACCCATGGCTACATGCACGAATTGAAAAAAGATGGACAACAGGACAAGTGCACGGCAACAACTACAGATTAAGATTCAACTCATTCATGAGGCATCGCAAGTACGGTAGTGGCCGCAGTGCAAGGATCACTTTCTCTAACAGCTGAAGCTTGTGTAGCTGACGGTCCTCCCTGTGAGGCGCCCGTGAAGCCATCCATGCCAGAGGCACTACCGCTGCAGCTGCTGTGGCCCCCGGACCCGTCGCTGGGAGCAACCGGAGACATGCTGGACTACCCCTCCCGTCCCCACTGAGTGGCAGCAGGTGTCGCACACTCGCTCATACGGCGCCGCCGCTCCACCGGAAGAAATTGTTTGGGGAATTTTGGAAAGAACCGGCTAGGGCAAAATGGGTTACAGGAGCAAGTTGAGAATGGGCTACATGGCTGCTTGGGCCGGGCTCCAATTCAAACCATACGAAATTATTTGAATGAGATGCAAAAATTTCAGTGACCCTCGAAATGTTCGAAATTTTAGAAATTTCGGTGAAATTTTGTCGAATTTTTTTCCCTGATTGAATCACGCCTAGGCACCATAGACAATACTTTTTATGCAGGTTCTGGCCTCCCTTAGGATAACAACTCTACGTCTTATTGGTATATATTAAATCTTGAGTAGAATATAAGGGAATTGTTAGTGACTAGTCTAGATGGTACATACAACTAATCGGGGATCTTCTTGAGTTGATCTATTTGGGCTCGACTTCCTGGAGGCGGCGGATCCTCTCTGGGATGTCGAAATGCTTCTGTTTGGTTGAACTTGTCTACACGGAGTTCTGAAGCGGATAATTTCCGATTGGGGCACCCAATTCGTCAAATGCGCTAACACGCAACGGCTTTCGCGCTAGTTGCTCAATCCGTTGCTTGTTTTGCTCTAACCACACAAACAAGGATTTGCAGTCCTGGGAACCTTTGCTTATTCAGGGCTCTTCAATAAGCAAACTGGCATTTTTTCTCATCTTTTCACTATATTTGCGATAGATGGTGATCAAAGAGCTTCTTCTTGCAGCGGGGCATCTTGGATCGGGCTTTCGCCCATTGAAGACCTTGTCTTGTTGTGGAGGTTCCCCCGGGATAGAGGAGTTTTCTCTCTTTCTTGGAGTCACCAAGAGTGTGGGGAGAGGTGGATCTTCAATCAAAGGTAGGAAGTTAGTCTTGCTTGCCATCGTGCCTCTTTTGACATGCCCCCTATTATCGGGATGTTCACCATGATTCCTTATTCTGGGTGCTTCCCATTGTACGGATTCCTTTTCTTTGCTTTTCATATTTCTTGGGAAAATGTATTAGATCCTTGATAGACGCCCCCCTCCCTTAAGACCAACTGCTAGAGTTACCTTCCCGCTCCGGAGTTCACTGACCGCTTGGGCGAGGGCAGGATGCAGGTACCATGCCAGGTTGGAAGGCTAGAGTCAGAAGTGGAGTTCTGAGCACGGGTTTGATAATTCAAAACTTCTATTTTGACTGCTACTAAGGTTCCGGATCACATTTAGGTCAAAACGTGCCTAGAAATGGAATTTCCTTGATTACAGTCTGCCCTGGAGCATACGTAGCTCCATCTTGCACTTCTGCCCTTCTCTTCTGCCTATTCAGAAATCTTCTATCTATCAACATAGCATTATAGATCGCGTGAGAAGTCGCCCGCCCATTTCCAGAGTTCTACGTCTGTCCTGGCTCCTTTCATTCCATGCATTCCTTTCCATGCATCATAGTAGTCTTCCTCTCCTTTTTCTCCCAAGCATTCTCCTCATTCTATTCCATCCAAGGCTCCTCATTCATCCATCGGATAGGACGCCCAATCTGTTGAACAAGACAGAGAACGATGAGAAAGTTTTCTTGGTAGCCTTGGTCTCTAAAAGGGGTTCTATCCCTCTTCCGTCCGCTTTCTTTTTTTCGCACCCTGAATCTCCTTGAAGTAGAAAGGGAAAGCCACTCGATCACAGCCTGACTTCCTCCAGATGAAAGCATTGGTAGTGACGACCGACTGTTTTCTTCTTCTTCTTTTCTTTAGACATTTTGGATTCTCCTTTTTTCTTATCTGCGTCGAAAGAGATCGATCGGGGTCAACTAGCAACCTCTTGGAAATGATCCGCCTTCCAACCTATAGAAGAGACTTAAGGTTCAAAGATTTTGATTCAATCGAATCTACTCCTGCTATACTCAAAAGATATTTCAGACAAATCCGCCTCATCAAAACGGGGGAAGGACGAATAGGAAAGGAAATAGGAGACTTCTACCTTGAGATCTGCCTAGTAACCTCCGAGGGATTTTGATACAAAAAGACCAAACAAAATCTTGATTCTCATTACAAAGTGCAGCCAGCACACCTATTTCCCCTTAGCTGGTAAAGGCTCATCATTCAGTCAGGGCTTTCTCGGACCAACCAACTACTTACTATATCTAATTATAATGGATCCCTGTCGGACAAAGTTTTAAGGTTTTCTTTCAGCAAGAGAGAGAAAATGAGGAAAACCGGGAGCTGCGGGCGGCAGGACTCGAAGCAAGAAGTTCGGTCTGTCTCCCATTTCAGGTTCCCTTCCCCCGGCCGGAGTGTTGAATCAATGGCTCTTGCAACGGCAGTCTTCTTTCTTTTCCACTTTGAACGCATGGTTTTTGGCTTTCAACAGTCTCTAATTACCTTGAGACCCTCTTCTTGAATGAGCCAATATGAACTGGTAGATGATAATGCTAGAATGAATCAGAAATAAGTGATTTGATGGAAGAAAAATGAAGAACGAGAAGCCGCTTCCTATAGCATTGCTGGATTCTGGAGCCGATATAGAAAGTCTCCTTTCGGATATAGTCACAGTAAAGCTATGGGAGAAATGTGCCACACTTGCGAAAGGAGTCGATGGAAATCCGCTAGACACATCACTACTGGTCAGGGATATCCATGTCTGCAAAGACAATCTTGATCTCTGTATTGCATTCGACTTCGTCCTGCTAAACTACTTGAACCATGAAGTACTGCGTGGAATTCCGTTCCTATCAGAAATCACGCCCTTTTACACTTTTAGCCACGGAATTCGGGGAAGGGGACAGAAGGTATTCTTCCAATTCATCTCAGCTCCGATCTCCTCGAGGATGAAGGCCAGATCACGCCCAATTCGATCCTTGAAAGACCCATTGCACTACAGCGGCAGCTCGGGCTCGAGCAACGGCGGGAGATAAGTCTTCTCTTCATTCAGCATTCAGTCTATCTTTGGAAAGCTGCAATAATTGATGCACGTAGACGATGTGAAATGCTTTCTTGATTTACTAATAGGTGGTGTCTAGATGCTAGGAAAAAGTGAGGATTATAGCTTCTGCCCCATAGACCATTCGGAAAGGAGTCTGTCCCTTCGGTCTTATATGTTAGTCTAGGTTGGTTCTTCCGAATGCACATAAGACCACTGGTCACCCTCAATCCTTAGCATTGAACTTTACTGATTTGGCCAAGATCTGGGGAACTAGAGCAGTCCAGAGGGCACTAGACAAGGCAGGAGAGGCAATAGCGAAGCGAAGCCCTAGTTCAATCGAGGATGGATTCATTGAGTGGGCGAGGAAGATGATTGGTATGGGAAGATTGGTCTTTCACTAATGGAGCATCTCAGCCCTAGCCTTGAAGTTGAACATCCGGGGATATCTAAATATTGAACCAGTGCTTGCTGAACTTCAAGAAAGACTGGCCCCTTGCCCCATCCAAAAGAGTTCAAAAAAGCAGCTTTGAAGTCAGTTTTTAGGCGAAAGGAAGAAAAACACAATGATTCCGGAGGAAAGAAGAAAGTTAATAGGTTGAGAGAGGCATTCACTGCTTTCCTTCTATCTAGGGGTATTTCCGGTTAGCCTATCTATAGGTACGGTTAGCCTAATTAGCCAAGCACTGGTCCACGGATAAGCGAGAAGGGCAAGTAGTAGTTCAGAGAAAAGAAGGTGAAGCCCCTAGTTCAATCCTGCTCTCAGATTTGCTCGGACCTATCGAATAATCATTCACTCACCAGCTATATAGTTATTCTTCGAAAAGGCTCCTTAGCCAGCTTATTAAAAGTAGTTCAATTACCTCTTGGCAATTTAATGGAATATGTACATGAATTTGAAAGTTCTATTGATGTATGCATACTAATATTCTCGATATGCCAGAGGGTAAAGTCCCATAGATAGGAGATCGGGCACAAGCTCAAGTCTCATAGCAGATTCTAGCACAAGCAAGTCTTAAACACTTCCAGCATCGATAAGAAAGTTTCAATTGACTAAATCTCTATGGAAAATGAATAAAAAATAATAAAGAGCCTCGGGTTAATAAATGAAAACTGAGGAAATTGACTCGGGAACGAATTTAGTTGGAAGCTCCATTGCAGAGTTCGGACCTAACCATTAATGGAGAAGCTACGGGAACGACAGAACCTGTGACTGCATAGGATTCTATTGAAAACGAATCCTAATAATTCATTGGGTGGAATCTCTCGTACGATATGTCAGGTGGTATGAGGAAGCCTGTTGTGACTTCACTTAGGAACAGGATAACAGATAGGCGGATTGCCGCATCTGAGCAGGCAGGGAATACTGAGTGCTCTTCCTTCGCCATCTCGGTGATTAGTCTCTGTGTTCATGTTGTCAAATCTGCGAATCATTTTTGGTAATCTCTTCATGAAGCTATAGGAACCCGTCTCTCCTTGAGCACGGTATACCATCCTCAAACCGGAGGACAAACTGAAAGGACCAATCAAACACTGGAAGACATGTCAAGCACATGTGTTCTCTCATTCTGCGCAAATTGGAAAAGGTATTTTCCTTATGCCAAATTCTCCTACAACAATGGTTATCAAGAAAGTCTTGGCATGGATCTTTTTTAGGTCTTATATGGAAGGAGATGTAGGACCCCTCTTAACCGGTCCGAGACCGAAGAGCGTCAATTCTTCGAATTGGACTCCATAAAAGAGGCAAAAGCACAAGTTCAGATTATTCGGGAGCGCCTTCGTGCTGCTCAATCTCGCCAAAAGAAGTATGCTGACCCAAAGCATAGAGATGTTACCTTTGAGGTTGGCAAGAAGGCATATCTTTGGGTTACTCCGTTCAAGGGCACTCACCAATTCAAAGTCATAGGCGAGTTAGCTCCTTGGTTCATCGATCCTTTCAAAATCCTTGCCAAATGAGGAGCCATCCAGAGTCCACAATGTGTTACATGTATCTCAGCTAAGAAGGTGCCTTCGTCCTCCCGCTGTAGAAACTCCATTTGAAAATCTTGAGTTGAATGAAGATCTTTCCTATCGAGAGCATCCAATTCGCGTTCTTAATGAAGCTGAGCGTCAAACTCGCGTTGATCCATAAAATTTTATAAAGTTAAATAGAGCAATCACACTGAAGATGAAGCCACATGTGAACGTGAAGACCAATTCCGAGCGGAATACCCCTCTCTCTTTTCTAATCATAAGGAATATCAAGTCGAGATTCTTTTAAGGCAGGTAGGTTTCGTAAAGACCATCTTGTAATATATACTACCATGATATCGGTGTGGACTCATGAGAAAAATAAAATGGAGTTTTCATCCCATGCATACATGTAGGCATTTGCGAAAGAACTAATGTCAAAAACCCTAAATTTTGTCCTAGAATCAACCTAAATAAAAATATTTAGCCCAACCATAGCCAAAACCTCTTCCCCATAATTTTCATAAGCTGTAATCAGGTCAGAGAACCCTCACAGAAAAAAATTCAAACTTTTTGGAGTTGAATTGTACATTTAAACAAATGTTTTACCAACATACCCAATTCTGGACAGAAATGAAATAGGCCAAGTGGGTCAACTTTATTTTCTCTAAAATCTATGAAATTTCATGTTTAAGAGTTATTTGTATAATCAAACTCCAATATAAATTTTTGGAAAAGATTTGAAACCTATTTGGATTACTTATAGCTCCAAGCTTATGTTGAGCTATTATTCTTATAATTATATTCCGGTCTAAATGAACTTTAATCTTAAAAATCTTCCAAGGATTGTACATACCCCCAGGAATATCTATGAATTTTGAACTCCAATTGAACCTCTATTGTACAACCCTAAACTAAAACAAAGTAGAAACAGAAAAGAAAAAGACACAAAAGGAAAATGGGTGTCTTACCAGGCTGGACCGGTACAGCCCAGATCTCTGCCCTCCTCCCCATGCAGGGCCTCGGCCCAGCTCCTTCCGCAGCACGCCCGCAGCTTCACCCTCGCTGACGGGCGGGTCCCGGTGTCAGGTCTCTGCGGACGCATGGTCGAACACGCGTTATGCCCTACGACCGGTGACATCGCTGGCGTAGAGCACTTCCTCCCCTCTCGAACTCCTATTTAAGCCCGTCTCGGTCCCTCCGGGCCCCCTTTTTCTTCCTCTCTCCACTGACCCGAACGACCCCTCCCTCTCCTCTTCGTTTTCGTCTCCGGCACCGAGCTCCTCCACGGTGGACCCCGACGGCGAGCTTTTCTTTCCTCACCTGTCAAGCTCCTTTCTCCTTTGCTCCAATTAAATCCCTCTCCTTGTTATGCTAGGTCCTTGAAGTGGAGCCACACGGGAGCATTTTCTTCCTCTGCTCCGGTAAGTTCGCCACCGGCATCTTCTACGAATTTCGGCAGACCTCAAGCTCCGTGGCGACCTCCACCAGCCCCTAGTGCTCCCCCATCCTTCACCAACCTCCTGCGGTCCCCCACACCGACGTCATCGCCGGAGAACTCGCCGGCGCTATCCCCTTCACCACCAACCACTGAGCTCGGCCTAGGGTGCGGCGCCGCAGGGGTGAGCCTTGAAGCGCGGCTCCATTCCTCCCCCCTCCCTGTTTTCCTTGCCAGGCTGCGGTGCTGGAATGATCGGAGCAGCGTACCGTGCCTGTCGGAGCACAGCGGCACTGCTCGGTCAAACCGGAGTCGTCGGCCGGATGGGAGCAGTCAAACCACACACGAAACGGTCTAACCGTTGCCCCAAACGGTCGTAACGGCCGGTTTATTTCGCCGTTAATGACACTTAGCAAATTAAATTACAGGTTGACATATAAAGTGGTAATTATTACATTGTTTGCCTAAACTTAGTTCAGACAAATTTAACACACTAATAATTGCACTAATGTTATTCGGATGAATTATGATCATGATTTGCGATTAATAATTGTTAAGACATCATTAATACAGTACTAAGTGCACAGTTAGTTTTACTCTCTATGACATGTGGGGCCAGTCCGATATAACATTATTTGAACTTGTGAGAATTATAGTGGGCCATCCCTATTTAAATCGCAGAAAAATGACATGTGGGCCCTACCTGTAATGGACTTAGATATAAATGAAAAGAAATGAAGGACACCAAGTGGGCCATCCTAGTCGGTTGACTGGTCAATGTTGACCAAGGGGACCCACGTGTCATTCTCAGTTACAAAAAATTAGTTAAATGTGAAAATAATTAATATATTTTCTTTACTGAGAAAAAGACAAAAATGTGTTAAAATTGTTTAAACTTTAAAATTTTGTAGAAAATTCATCCAAACTCCAAATCAGTTGATTCGTTTTTGTAGATTCATCAATTATTGTGTATAATTTATTGATATAAGGTTCATCCATGTTCCTATTATAAAAAAAATTGAAATTCATAAATCACCCTCAAATTCAAATATTTAAACCTCAAACTTAGAAAATTCATATCTAAAGCTCCACAACTCCAAATGAGATAAAACCAATTGCTTAGTTTCATACTTTCATTCTCTACATCGTAGGATGCACTTCATGCATGTCATCATCTCTGAAATTTTGGTATTGATTAAATGCTCTCTTTGCTATCTTTTACGGCGTTTCGATGTTTTTGTTGCTATTATCGGGCAATGAGGGTTGTTTTGTAAAGTGATCACTAGCAAGAGTACTACCCCGAACATCAAGGAAAGCATACTCACTTGTTGAAAATATTCCAATTAACTTATATCATACTTGATTGATGAATGTATTGCTTGTGGTGTGGTTTGATCGATGGTTGTGACCTTTCGCTGCTGTTTTTATGTTGGTATTTGATGTAAACGACTCTTAAGTCGTGTTGTGTGGATGTTAAATACTTATCCCAAATATGGGAGTTGTCTACTATCTTATAACTCCTTTCCAGTAGAGTTTTTGTCGCACCCTAATATTTCTAACCTTGTATTAACATCTCTGCATTAGCTCAATCCGACCAAACCCCGCATGCATAAACAAAACCCTAATTCCACCGCCCGCTCTGTCATCAATAAATCCAATGCCCCAAAACCCGCACACACGCACTCGGTCAAATAAAACCCTAATCGGGAGATCTACCACTCCTCAGCCTCCCCAAAAATTCTGGAATAAATCCTGGAACATCTTAACAATATATCTAATTCTAATATAGCATAAAATAACAATGTCCAGTTTAAAAATACCAAGGTATGAAATTAATAAACTATAGTATTAAGAATGTCATTGTACTACAACCCTGATAAATAGGTCTCGGAAAATTTCCATAAATTAACACAATGCCCAGTATCCACCTAGGAGTCCGAATATGCAAAATCATCAACATGCTTAGTTTAAAATTTTAGAACGAACGCCACCAAACACCTTCATCAAAAATGCTTCGGCACATGAAATCATAAGCAAACTTGGTCCAATCCCAAGCAAAACTCTTTAGCAGTGTTCCTCCAACCTGACCACCTCATTTACACCCCGTAAATCCCTCTGGCATCTATTGTCCCGTTACATTTAATTATATTTCAAATCATGTTTCCCCTGGCATTCAAGTTCCACGAGTTAATGAGATCGCTTTCTGCGCCTAACCCACTGGTGGCTTGGACTTGTCTTTTCCAATCCCTGGGGCAAGGATGGACATCTCAGCCACGTCCCCTACTCCTCGTGGCATGCCCATGCCACTCCCGTGCTCATCCTGGTTGGCATCGGCAAACCACAGTGCGCGAGCACAGCTTTCCATCACACCGCAGTCGTTTCCCTCGCCGGTGTCAGCTCTGCCCAGCCACCTCTAGCATGCCACGGCTGCCTAGCTGTCTTTCCTTCTCTCTATCGCCACAGCTCCTGCACAGCCGGCCGTCCTTCATCACTTCTGTAGCCACAGCACAACTCCGGCGAAGTCCCATCCCATGGACCAGTGAGCTCACACGCCGGCAATGGCGACCTTCTCCCCGCAGCTTGCCTATAAAAGGACCAAACCGAGCTCCGGCTTTGCTCCACACAACCTGCAACCGATTGAGCCCCGACCACCATTCCTAACCCCAATCCTCACTCAAACCAGCCGAGAAGCATTCCAAGAAAAGAAAAGAGGGAAATAACCAGCTCCAGATTCTGTTCCAGCCAACCAAACCATTGAGCTCACCGGGTTCCGGCCGCCCTAACCGCCACCGCCCCGACAGCCCTAACCGCCGCCACTCCGACAGCCCCAACCGCCAGCAGCTCCAACCACCTCCAACCGCCGGCAGCTCACCCACTAGCTTCTCCAACTGCCGCCGCTCGCCACCCTCTGTTCCCAAACCCGCCATCCCGAGCTCGTTGCTCTGTCCGCCCAACTCCACCCGACCTCCCCTTCCCGCCACCAGCTCGAGCTTCTAACCGCCGTGGCCGCCGCATTTCCGACCAATTTAACCGCCGCCGCCGCCGCCGCCGCCAGCTACCTGCTGTCCGAACGCCCGACTGGTGAGCGAGCGGGTGAGAGTCAGTCGGATGGGCCGAGCGGCCCATTTTCCATTTCTACCGGCTGCCCTTTTGTGTGAAGACGCCTGGAAGTTTTTTTTGTCTCCTCTGATCGGTTAGCATAGGGCACAAGCTCTCCAGTGAAAGCGTAAACACACTCCTACAGAAAGCGTAACCTGGTTTAAAGCCGGCTTTCCAATTAACCAGTACCGGTTCAGAGTTTGGTTCAGCCGGTTCACCCATTTTCCGACCAGTTCTTTAGCATCTAAAACCGGTTCTGGAAACTTTAAAATAATTCTAACCACCTAGTTCCAAAAACATTCTCAGAATTCAAATCCTTTAGAGCAGGAACAGTATACATGGTATTAGGGTTATCCTTTGTCTAATATTTAAGATATGTGCATGCACCTACAAAACCCTAAAAGCCCTAAAATAGATTTTTCCTCCCTGCCAGCATACTGAAAATAACTATAGCACTATAGGTCTCTGAGAAAAAGTAAGTTTGAAATTTAAAATCTTAATGACATGCTTCCTTTATACTAAGCCGTCGTCATTTTATGTATTATGAATGCATATATCCATAGTCAGGAGCATTCTCTATTTTCGTAAACCCAAGCCATGAGTTCTTAGAATCGAATCGTTAACTTACACTCAGGTATATACATCCCCATGCCCTAATCGCCGTCCGGCGAGTTTCCGTTAAAACCCTAGTTCAACCCCTTTCCGATCGTTCCGAAAATCTTAATGGATCATCAAGTGTTTTATCTCGTTGTTGTTTGGCCTTATTGAAATGCTGGATTATTTCTTATTTGTTGCTTTTAATCGACGCGTAGTTGACGGAGAGACGTACGTGCGTCAGGAGGAGCCGGTATCACCCTCGCGTGCAGAACAGGAACGGGACCTGCCAGGCAAGCATTCCCACCTTGATCATGCCAAATCCTATATTTATGAACTTTATTATTTTGTTTGTAAATCCTGCACGCTATATTAATATCACGATATTTTATGTAGTGTTAGTTATTCCCAGTAGCTGCATTATACTTAGGTCCGAACTCCCTATCCTTGAAACCCTAGGAATATTAGTCGACCGTTTCCGGGTCGACAAGAATAATAGGATTATAGGCACTAAGCCCCGCTTAGCCCTGCTATAGCTAAATCAGGTTTTATCCAAAATTTTGCAAACCCTATATGGTATGGGAAATAAAACCCTCGGGTATCCTGGGATACCCGGGGCGTCTTTTGAAAGAAAGGTCTGGTAAAACCCTAAACAAAAGTGGAGATGTTTTGGGATCCGGGCGAGAATGTTAAGGGCAGCCGGGGGGGCTGTAGAGGAATTGTTAATGGCACGTCGTCTGGGACGATCGTGAGTTGAGGAATGGAGTCTTGCTCGGATCAGTTAAGGACCGAGCCTAAAGTGCCGCTAAACCAGTTCCACCACCGTGCGTCCACATGTCCTTTATGGGAAGGACTTGACTTGGTAACCTGGCAAATATTAGGGTTTGGACCCGTAGGAAGTTAGGAGTCGTGGCTAGGTGCTTGAAAGTCCTAGAGATCCACTGCCGCGTAGCGTTTGGGTGTTGATCGGCACAAAGGTGGAGAGTCCCAATTTGGTGTCCAGGGCACGCAAACTTGGGTATTCACCTAGCGGGTCCAACTCTAGTATGGAAGCGGGCGACGGTCTCGTTGTAACCACCCTGCCAATACACTCCGTGGGTGTATCGTTAGCGCTCGGCAATAAGGGTGAGTTTACATCTTGTGGGTAAAGCCGTACAACCTCTGCAGAGTGTTTAAAACTATTCGAATAGCCGCGTCCTCGGTCATGGACATGAACTGGCAAGGCCACACACTGGTTAGACCAGGTTTTGTTTGCGAAAGATGGGAAAAGGGACTAAGGACGTGGGCACGATGTGTCCGCAGTGTGCAATTTACGCTACAGGCTGGTAGCAAGGAATTGCAGGAGGAAAGGCTAGCCGTACTGTCCGGGGCAGTATGGGCTGAGCCTGGAGTCAAGCGGGGGCTAGCCATGTTAATCGGGATAACAGAGGCTGAGCACCGTTCTAAGGACGCTAGCTGCACTATCAGGGATAATGCAGGCTGAGCAATGGATCGAGACGCTAGTCATACTGCCCGGGGTAGTATGGACTGAGCTGTCTCGACTGTAGAAGAGCAAAAGTTCTTTAGCTTTATATTGAGTTTTACAAAGCCGCTTTCGAATCTATTATATCTGTATTTACATAAGAGCTTACTTTTCCGCACAACCATTGAACTAGACTAGAGTTGTTTACATTGCTATTCCCCGCATGAAATATCGCCGTATATTCTCCCCGGTGGGGATAGCTTGCGAGTACATTCAATGTACTCACCTGGCTTGTTGATTTGGCCAGAAGAAGAAGAAGAGTTCTGCTTCGACGAGGAAGACACCGACTTCGAGAGCTAGGGCGTTTTTCCCAGTCAGTTGCCTGAGGGTTTGGCATATTGACGGGTCTATCTACGTGTTGTTTATTTCCGCTGCAAGACTTTTATTCGGCCAATAGGCCCTGCTGTGTTAAAAGACCTTAAAGGCTTGTATTGTAATAAAACCGGTATTGTATGACGATGTTATCAAGTTCTTGTGCGTACCGGCTATGGATCCAGGGACCGGTACGGTAATCACAGGAGCGCACCCGGCCTTAAAACCGGGGGCGCGATAGTTTTGTTGTGATATTTGAGTTGTTATCATGGATTTCTGATACATCATGTGTGTATAAATTGAAGTGTATGGGAAAATTCATAAAGAATTAGAATTCTCCCTCTTGCTTCGTTAAAGTGCAGTGGATTCGGTTGAGTGACTTGCTAGCTAAGATGTTGTGCTGGCTAGGAGAGGTGTGGGTGAATCATACTGGGCTTTTGAGCGACCCACTAGCCCTAGGGCTAGGTTAGGATGAGGGTATGATCACCGGCCTCCTCTGGAACTAATGCATTTACCAGACTTGAGAGCGAACCTTGGTTCTTTACAGGGTTTCAAAATTGCTTCTTACTTGCGTTGCGATGGGTTGTCTTTGTCCATCTTGACCAAAGGTGATAGCATACACCAGTGCTGTGTATGATATGTTGGCTTGGTGTCGGATCATCCAACGATGATAGATACATACGACGAATGCGCGTATGGTATGTGGGGTGATTGCTCGGTATTCAGACTTGCATCACATACGAGTTGATTGGAATTCCAGGTTCTGACAAGTATCATTGGAAAAAGAAACACCAGTGGGAACATCTCTACTGACGAACAATTTCAATAGTACGGGTGCTGCGGTGCCAAAGGGCACCATCATGTAAGTAATGAAAAAGAAGTTTTGCAGTTAGAACATCTGCTCTATTCGTTCGATTTGAGCTTCTCCAGAGAAGATGAGACACTAAAAATGAAAGTGTTCGCAACGCATACCAAAAAAAGGTACCTATGTTGCCAACCACTAATGACTAGTTTGAAGACCAGGAGCAGGGCACGTGCCAAGGAAGATTTGTTACTTTATGGTTTTTGAAGGTTTTCGATAAAAACCTTCTCGTAGAGTACTTTCACAAAGTTTTCGGTAATATTAGTAGATGCTATTCGAACTCTTCCTTGTAAAGATTAGACTTCAAGTTCGAGTTTATCAAGGTAGTAAAAATATAAGATAAAATCACAATTTACATGAAGCCTCAAATCAAAAATGGGGCAAGGTGATCACTACTACAGAATTCATTTGTACAGATGGTTCGGAACTCCTATGTGGGATGCTAGGTTTGTATAGAACCGTCTATACAAATACTTACAAATCGAATAGCACAGACGGTTCTGCCCGTGTCTCATCCCACCACTAGAAATAAATCGCACAATATGCTTTCGGCAGGATTCGATCCCGCAACCTCGTGTTGTCCAAGCAAGGGGGGCTGCCAGCTGAACTAGGCTAAGTTTGTGACACATATATGATGACTTTCTTCTTAACTCATCCCTACAAATAGTACAGACGGTTCCAAACTGAGAACCATCTGTACTATCTATTTATACATACGATTTCAAACTTTGAACCGTCTATACTATTTACAAATTTGTACAGACGGTTCCAAATTTAGAACCGTCTATACTGTAGCGTCCCGCTCAGATGGTTCCAATTTAGACCCGTCTGTGTTATTTGTACAGACTGTTCTAAATTGAAACCGCATGTACTATAGCATCCTGCTTATTGGAAACCACTCGTACTCATTTTCTCATACGGTTTTCTTTTGGAACCGTCTGTGATACGATTTGTACAGACAGCTCAAAAAAAGGCCTGTACAGGGGCGTCCCGTTTAATTAACACTGGCAACTAAGACTATGCCTCATTGATAACCATAATTGCAGATGATAACTTTTTGCTTAGCGTTGCGTAATAATATGCCTGATACTACATCATTGAATAATAACTGGCAATGCCTTAACATCTTTGCAAATTGCTCTTATTTAGAGGAGTAAATCACACCATTAGTCCAGGAACTTGTCAGATGGGAGCATCTAGGTCCAAGAACTCCGAAAACGTGTATCTGGGTCCATGAAGTGGCTTAAGTGAAGCAAATTTAGTCCAAACCGTTCCACGTAGGCGTATATTTTACAAATACACCCTTATATTCTTCTCTTCTTTATATTTTTAGTCCTCGGCGGCACTGTACTCAAAGAAGAAAAAGAAAAAAAATCAAAAGGGGGCACGCTTCTGCCTCTGCGTCTTCCTCCTTGCCACCGCCGCGTCGGCTGAGCCGAAGCCCAGGGCCCCCATGAGCCCTGCCGCCTCGGCGGACTTCGTCCGCCGCTCTTGCCGCCAAGGAGAAACCAGTGGAGGGTGTAGACGCCGCCATGGTAGGAGCGGGGGAGGCACTCTTGGAGAACGAGAAGGCAGAGCCTGAGGGAGCAGACGAGAACAAGGAAGGGGCGGGACTCGCCGTCGTCGTGCTTGCTAATGACGGCGTGAAGCCGAACGACGGAGCAGAGGCGGTAGTTGCTGGCGATAATGAAAATCCAAGGGCTGGCGCGGTCGCAGCCGTGGTTGCTGGAGACGAGGCGGTGCTGGTGCCAAAGAATGACGCAGAGGCGGAGGAGGCGGCGCCGAATAGACTGGGGGTGGTGGCGGCGGCGGAGGTTGCACCGAAGAGACTTGGTGCGGCCGCGGCGGAGGAGGTGGCGCCGAAGAGGCCCGGGGTGGTGGCCGCGGATGAGGTGGCGGACGCACCGAAGAGGCTGGGGGTGGTCGCGTCAGAGGAGGCCGCGCTAAACAGGCTAGGAGTGGTTGCGGCGGCTGAGGAGGCAAACGCGCCGAAGAGGGATGAGGCGGACGAGGCAGACTGGGCGGGCTGTGCGAACCCGAAACCAGTGGAATCGAAGCCAAATGGGGATGGGGAGGAAGCGGTGGCGGGGGCTGATGCGGAGGCAGGGGAAGATCCGAAGAGTGACGAGCCAAAAGCGGGAGCAGATGAAGTGGCGGCGGCGACGGCGGAGGAGGCGAAGGCAGAGGAGCCGAACGCGGGGGCGGGGGAGGAGGAGGCTGCGGCCGGCTGGGAGAACGAGAAGGCGGATGGGGCGGTGGAGAAGGAGAAGGGGGAGGGGGAGGACGTGGTGGATCCCGCCGCCGCGGAAGAGCCGAACGCGAAGGAGGTGGCCATGGCTGCGTCGACGTGCCGGCGGTGGCCGATTTGGGCCCCCGTGCTTCCCCGCCCCTGCCGACCGTCTCCCGGGCCTCCTGGTGAGCTCCTGCCTCTTTTCCCCCTAGTCCCCCTAGTCCCTGGTGAGATGGCCGGCCGGCGGCGGGTGGAGGCAGCCGAACCGGGGGCTGCGGCCCTCCTTTTGATTTTTTTCTTCTTTTTCTTCTTTGAGTACAATGCCGAGGACTAAAAATATAAAGAAGAGAAGAATATAAGGGTGTATTTGTAAAATATACGCCTACGTGGAACGGTTTGGACTAAATTTGCTTCACTTAAGCCACTTCATGGGCCCAGATACACGTTTTCAGAGTTCCTAGACCTAGATGCTCCCACCTGACAAGTTCCTAGACTAATGGTATTATAGGCTGACTCAAATACAACAGTAAAACAAGTGGCATATAACTTGCTATTCATTAGTTTGGACTTGGGCTAAAAACCTTTTATAAGGAGTCAATTATAGCGTAATTTGTAATGAAATCAGATGGTTCGTTAAGTGACTAAATCTCACAATTTCAATATTGAGTTATCAGGTTTGAATCATCAATTGGTTATGAACAGAGACTTCCATAAACATGTACCGTTTGGGTTGAAGTAATTGACCGACAAAAAGATTCATTCATCAAAATTTCTTCTTTGGTTCTATTGGAAGTCAGATTAGGTTTCTCAAACATGAATTCTAGAAAATCATTTTGTTACTCGAGTGTAAAACTCATCAATACAAGCCTCCAAGAATAATATGTTCGAATCAGCCTCCTTGCAAAAAAAGAAAAAAAAAGCAACGGAAAGGCTGCCTACAAATTCCCTTCCCCAGACCCCACAACGTGTGGGAGCCTTCGGCACCGGGTACACCCTTCTTTTTATTGCTGATAATGATAATCTACTGCTCTTATGCTAATGTTTATATGAATGGTGAAAATTTAATTTTCAAGAGAACACAATTAACACGGGCACTGTCGAAGTTATATTCCCACAAAAACATGTCACTGTTGGGTTGGACGTTGTTTCAGTGTGATGGATGAGGTGATCAAAGCACATCATCTGTGTATGAAATATTCAACAAAGGGTGGACACGGCAAGGAAAATTTGGCAGAAACAGTTAATGTCATGAACTGAGAAGAACATCAAGCTTGCTGAGACGTTTCAATTCATACATTCAGCCCATCAACATATAAAATCAGCTAGCTGTTTACTAAACTAACCATTTATAGGTTCATCTTAGAACGGGTAGACCTTGGAAAACTGGCATGCTATTCATATAACTTAAGAATTAAACAAACCACTTTAGATTCATCTAACAGTGAGCTGCTCATCCCTAAGTTCAAGCGAATATAAGTGCTGTAGCAAAAACAAGGAAGCAGTGCATATAAGTACAAATTTACCAATGATAGATTCAAGATGAGCTTCTCATGCTACACGAAATCTTTTTGGCCCTGTTTGTTTGTTTGGGCTTTTATTTGGCTTTTGGACTTTGGCTTAAAAGCCCAAAAAGCACCTATTTATGTGCTTGGTATAAGCCAAAAGCCAAAACCAAAGTCCAAAAGCCAAATAAAAGCCCAAGTCCAAAAGCCAAATAAAAGCCCAAACAAAGAGGGCCTTTGTCTTCTCCAATGCATCTACTACGACGGAAGGGCTAGCTAATTTGAGATTCTTATAGCCTTGGGTTGTCATCACAGCAACCATTGCATTTGAACAGGTCATAAATTGGAGGCAGGCATTCTTAAGCATGTCACAGTTATGCTGATCAGCTAAAGCCAATGTAGTTGCAACAGTCTCCACATTCAAATTCTCACATAGGATGCTTTGGCAAACAAGCTTGAGCCTCTCCATGGCATATCTATCTGCAGCCACAAGTAAATGACGGATCATCTCTGTATTCTTATCTCCCTCAAGATCTATGTCAGGCAAAGAGTCGGTATAGATGAAATGGAGCAGGGCCTTGAAAACAGCAGGTTGCATGTCTTCGATGGTTATATTCTGCTGCGTCCTCGCCTCCCTCATCGGCCCATAGAGCTCTGCTTTGAAGACAGGTGAGCGCATCGAAAGCACAAATTTGTGTGCTGCATAAGTCTCGCTTCCAACACCGAAGGTGACGTCAAATCCCTCCCTTTCTTCAAGCAGCTTGCCGACGTGCTCAGACATGTCACACGGCGGCACACCGATTTTGGGGAACGATTGGTTTCAGTTACATGTGGCTTTTTGATAACAGTGACGATGCATTCGATCGTCAGGCGATCGTCCCTGAGGTATGCGGATTCCTCGATCTCGCTTCGCTTTTTGAAACTAGAAGTAATATGTGGAGCAAACTTACTGCTGTCATCGGAATTGAAAGTCCTAGGCCCTGTCTTATGCACTGAAGACGATAATCCGGTGCACTGGTCAACTAACCTCAGGTCGCAGGACACCCGGACCTTAGCGCTCTTGCTCAAAAGCTCCAGATAAACTGAGATGTAATCTTGGCTTCCATTGGACTTCCCGTCAGGGTAGAAGCGGATGGCCCAATCATAGCCGCCGACGGCGAAAATGCCAGATCGTATGTAGCTATCGACATCGTTGCCCATGCCCCTGTGCATACTGTAACCGAAGATATCAAACACATGTGTGACTTGAGCCACCCCCGGGATACACGTCGACACCGTCTTAGATGCCTCCATCTGGTGAGGACGAGGAAGATTGCCGGACGGAGGAGAAAGAATAGCCGCGACGGCGACCTCGGCGACCTGCGACGGCGGGTGTGAGCCCTAGACTCACTTGTGTTAATCTGATTGTGTGAAAGATAACGCAAGGGGAAGTAGCGGGAAGAGAAAAGCAGGTGGTGGAGTCTATCGAACCTTCAGAACTCAGATGATGAGCGGGGAAGGCGGCAGCGGCGATGGCGGCGGCGTTGAAGACGGAGACGAAGCCGGCATATTTTCTTTTCTTTTCTTTTATTTTCTTTTGGAGAGGCGAAGAGCCTTTGGAGCTGCTTGGTTACTTCTCTCGGGAACTCCAAGCGTCTTTATATTTCTCAGCCGCTTTTCAAAAAAGTTTCGTGGCCAGTGCTTTACAAAAAGCATTCTGGAATTCTCGTCCCATCTATATCCGATACATCTTTTTTTTTAAAGCTAATATCTGGATTCCATTACGTTATGGAAAACAGTACAACCAGCACGGGTGTCCTGGGAAGGATCCGGAAGGGGATTAGTTGTCCTCGGTTTTGCGAAACGACCCACAAAGATTTTAAAATTACAAATAAGCCCTTGGGCTGCCCCCAACGCCCGCTCCGCAGGCAGCAGTTCCGTCGACGAGACGCCGAACGGGCAGAGGAGCGATGACGACGACGACCTAACAGCCTATTTTTTGTATCTATAACACGTGAAATTCTCGAGCCGAAAGATGAATACATATGATGTGTTTTATTTGCTAAATGATATCAACTCAATAAATTAGATATAACAATAAATAAATCAGCAAACTTATTTTATTTGGATAGAAGAAATGTACCCTTTTATCCAAATCAAATTTGCATTGATAAAATAAATCCAAATTCCAGTAGTAGAGAATGCAAGTCATCCCTTTAAATTTACATAATATCCCTTTTTCCTCTCCGTGGGATTACATCCCGAGTTATCATGAAAAAAATAAAGAGGTTATAGAACTTAGTATTCTTGTATTTATTGCTACTGTACTATTTATTCTAATTCCTACTGCCATTTAGAAGATCAGATGAGAGACGCCGGAGCCCTATTTCTGATTCAACATAAAAAGGGTACTATAAAAATAAAATACAATGGTCTTCAACAAGAAATTACAAAATAACCTTTCCGTGTATATAAATGTTTGTGACAAAGTGAATACATACGATTCCGGAGTTGAAAATTTTACCAAAATGAGATTTACTAATATATGCGCATTCATAATAAAATTTTCAAAAATATTGTGGTTTCTGCGTTCGCACAGAAATTCAAATATAATTGGAAAATTGAAATATTATGAAGTTGTGGCATGCAAATACATAGGAGCCATGAGATAGGATAATCAAGGAAAGATGAATTTGTGTAAAGGATCAGGTTTTGGCAGTGTTATTTGTTTCAACAGGCGTATGAGGAGAGAGTAGAGCACATGTGGCGGCTGAAGGAAGATATCAAAGTGGCCACTGAGAAATAACATGAGACGGTGACTAAAGATGTGCACGAGTGGATTGAATATTTCTCCACGGCTATCAAGCAGGAGCGTTGTTGCGTGATGGCTCAGGTTAGACGAAAACGTTATGATCGTGTATCCATGGGAGAAACGACGGTCATAAGCAAGTAAAAAACCTGATAGCCCGTGCAGTTACATGGGTTAAAGACTAATTATAGTATTAGCTCTTTGAGCACAATTTCTAGATATAGATAGTGACATGGCGTGGAAGGAAGCTAACTTTTGTTGTAACCCTAAATAGTGTAATATATTTTACAAAATATGTTAGCACCACGAATAATAAATAAATGCATAAATGTGTACACGTCCGTTCTATACATATAAAAGTATTGGAGGCTCTACCAACCCTACTTAATATGGGTATATACTTTCTCAATTTACACATATACGTGCTCTAAATTAATACGGCATATCGTATCAGTTCTTATGAGTACACTTAAATAGATTAGAACAACCCCGCTTTCTCCAATTTTGATGTCCTCTATGTTGGTCCTATCAATCTTACATATAATGTTTAGCGAATTAATGTACTGGGAGTCCTTAAACTTGGGTGGTGGGTGCAGTTTAGTACAACATCTCGCAAATACGGTCTAATCCATTCCATATCGCCGTATTTCGCCACCGTGGCGTGTTGACGTGGCCTGGATTGAACCGTACCGCAAACCAAGTTTAAGGGGCGAAACGGAAAAATGGGCTAGGCCCGAGAGAGAGGAAGAGAGAGGGTAGAATAGGCCAAAACTTTTGGCCCAATGATTGAATTAGTTTTTGATTTATTCAAAAGCTGATTTTAAAAAATCAAAAATAAAATAAATGCAGTCCAATAATTATGAGAAAATTCACATATGCAAAACTAAATATAAGGAATCTACTATAATAATTCCAGGGGTAAACTCCAAAAGATTAAAAGCTGAAAATTCACATCTCCTTTATTATAACCAAAATTTGTTGAAAATCTTTGAATAATTTAGAAAATATCCAGATAAAATATTTAACTAAAAAGAACATGTCGTGACATCATCTGCTTTTAACGAAAAAATATATTTGTTTCTCACTTAATTATTTATTTTTTAGGTAGTGTTGCTAATTATCAGTTGTTGCTCTTATTAACAAATATTATTTCTTGGAGTTTACCCCTAAAATTATTATAGTGGATTCCTTATATTTAGTTTTGCCTATGTGAATTTTCTCATAATTATTGGACTGCATTTGTTTTATTTTTGAATTTCTTTTTAATTTAGTTTTTGAATAAATTAAAAACTAATTCAATTATTGGGCCAAAAGCTTTGGCCACGTGGCCTAGATACCGTTTTGCGAGATATTGTACTAAACTGCACCCACCACCCAAATTTAAGGACTACCAGTGCAATTAACTCATGTTTAGCGTGGTACTACTCTTTAAAAAAAAATACCTCAAGCTTTGTCCGGCAACTAAGCCAACAGATGCAGATGCTCTGCCACGTTTATCTTTGTGTCATAATATTTTCTCCCACAGTCATTCGTTGGTGCAGTCGCTTTCTGTATTTTAGGCTGTCGGCACAGTTACTTCCAGTCTCAAAAGAAAGAAATGGAAGGAGAAAAACAAAACAGAGTAATTTCCCATTTCACACAATCGGACTAGCCACGGTCGCGCCTCGTCCATCCTCTCGTCCCCACCACCGCTGATACAAGCGCCTACCACCGTGGCTTCCTCACCGCTGACCACTACCACCGCCCCACCAAGATCCCACCAGTGCTGCGCCGCCACCAGCTGACCACCGTTCTATTTCGTTGGGTTGTTCCCAGCGCAGGGGAAGCCGTGGACGTGCGCGCCAACTGTTCGACGGAATTCTTGGCCC
This sequence comes from Stipa capillata, assembly GCA_019208055.1. Classification (NCBI taxonomy): domain Eukaryota; kingdom Viridiplantae; phylum Streptophyta; class Magnoliopsida; order Poales; family Poaceae; genus Stipa; species Stipa capillata. The sequence goes on along the minus strand of JAGXJF010001978.1, from coordinate 237,516 downwards.
CTGTTCACCGCGCGTCGCGTTCGACGGGAGGAGCACCGGAGGACGACGCCCCCGCGCTGGAACGCTGTGATAGAAGTTGATGGGCACCCGATGCACGGCAAGGCCTGACGGCTGACGACGCATCATGCCAATCAGTGTCTGTTTGTTATTCGCGGTGAAGGTTGTACAGTGGCATTCCTAAACAGGTAATGTCTCAGTCAGAAGCCTAGGAAGGATTCATACAATAATCTCTTTTCTGTATAATTGGCACCTGTGCATGTAAAAACGTAGCATAGATTCATAAGTTGTTGCCGTAGAGTACATTCGTGTGGCTGGGAGTGGTTTGAGATAACATACATAGGGTCTCCTTTCTTTTTTTGAGATAACACACTATTTTACTGATTTGCGGCATCAGGAAAGTCCCTGGCCGCTGCAGATAGTACAAAATGAGGTACATCCGATTGCCAAAGCATAATAGAACCCGGAGCCAAATTGGCTCCTTGTTTTGCTAACATCTGCGCAGTTGTATTACACATCCTATTGCAGTACTTAATTTTGTAGTCAAGGAAACAGTTATAGAGCAGGGATTTTAACTGACGGAAGAGTATTCCGAGATGGGCCAAGTCATAATCATTAGATTGGAGAGCTAGTTGTAGTAGTTGAGCATCCGTTTCTAGAATGATTTTGGCAAATTGTGCTCTGGAGGCAAACCGAAGGGCATGCAAAGCGGCCGATGTCTCAGCATGAAGGGCGTTTGCAAGGTTTTGCAGCTGACCCATACCAGCTCCCTGAACTGTGCCATTTGCATTCCTGATGGAGAAACCCCAGCCACCTTGTCCAAAATCAGCACAAAAAGCCCCATCAATGTTTATTTTGAGGAATTCAGTTGAAGGAGGGGTCCAACATAAGTTGGAAGGAGTACGAGCTGGTGAATTTTGAGACTGAACTATGTCAAAGTCAATCAACTGTCTGCGCCATCTTGATACGAGCTCATTGACTTGGCAAGCCTGATCACCTGCAAAGACCGCATTACGAGCAAACCATATGTTCCAAAGGAGGACAACGGCGTTCTTTAAATTGCCAGAAGACTGGGAAAACAGGTTAGAAGACACTTCCCGTATATTGGCACAAGAGGATAGTTGGAGACGGATATGATCCATACCGGACGCTCTCCAGCAGGATTTGGAGAATTTGCACTTGAAGAAAAGATGTCCGCCATCTTCATTCAATCGTAAGCACAACGGACAAATAGGATTCAGATCGATACCCCTGTGTCTCAGATTAGATTTGATGGGCAGGCTACTGTGAACAAACCTCCAGAGGAACATACAGATTTTCCTGGGGAGACACAGACTCCAGATCTTCTTCCAGGGTCCAGTTCGAGTTGTTGTCGGATGAGCTACAGTAGCAGATGAAGATGGTTGCCTTGCCTTAACTTCATATAGCATAAGACATAGTTTATAGGCAGATTTGACAGAAAAAACACCCTTTGGGTCTGGATGCCATGCTAAGAAATCGTTGCTATTATTTCCGATTGGAATGCTTAGAATAGTTGTGATATCGTTTGGATGAAACATTTGGGCAATGAGTTCCTTATCCCATTCCCCGGTTACTGGACATATTAGGTCATTAACCATGCTTACCTGATGATCTCCTTTTGGGGTCGAGGGGCGTCGGGTGATCCCCTTAGGAAGCCATGGATCTTGCCATATGTTGATATTCGACCCATTGCCGACCCTCCAGATAATACCTTTCTTCAGGAGATCGATGCCCTTTAGCAAGCTTCGCCAAGTATAGGATATGCCAGAGATCGATCTTACTGTCATCATATCACCATTTATCACCACAAAAGAAGACCCATTACTTCGATCGGATTAGGCAACCTGAATTAAGATCCGTTGAGAGTAGGTTGGTCGTTTCAAAATCTTGATAATTTTTTAGTAAAGTGCACCAGTAGTCCAAGAACTTGGGAGGTATGAGCAATTTAATCCAGGAACTCAGAAAACGTGTATCTGGATCCATAAGGTGGCTTAAGTGAAGCAATTTTGGTCCAAAACGTGCCACGTAGGCGTATATTTTACATTTACATCCTTATATTCTTCTCTTCTTCAACATTTTAGTCCTCCGCAATTTACTCTTTAACTGTAGCTAAAACGTCAGTTCATCACACCAAAACAGTACAGCACCACGGCGGCGATGAGGCAGAGCGCCGTGAACAGCGCCGTGGCCCTCGGGTCCCTCCACGCGAGCAGCGACCGCACCCGCTCGCCCCGCATCGCCACGTCCCCGACCACCGTCTGGATCCGCCCGGCCACGCTCCGCAGCCGGTCGTACAGCAGCCGCACCACGTCGTTCGGCTTTGACGTCGGGAACGTGTCCAGCTCCTCGTCGAGCTCGTCGGGGTGGGTCTCCTCGGCGCAGGAGAGCTTTGCGTCCATGTTCGTAGGGCGGCGCCGCGGCGGGGCCGGCGCCGGTAGTTCCAGACGCTGACCATGGACATGGACGCCGGCGTGAGCACCGTGCACTGCTCGTTCCATCGCGGGCTGCACGAGTCGACGACGGTGCGCGTGTGCACCCGCTCGTGCCCGTACTTGGCGACGCAGTACGCGTCGGGGCGAGGCCCTGCGCGCCAAGGACGCCGACCTCGAGCACGCCGATGGGCGGTCGCCACAGCTGCCGCGCCGTGGGCGCATGTCGCTGACGTACATCTTCGGCGGCGGCGGCGGCGGTTACTTCTTCAGCGCGCCGGCCAGCCCCATCCACCACCTGCTGTTCTCGTTCGGCGGCGGACCTGGGGGGCCCATGATCTCCGCCGACGAGCTCTTCCAGAACGGCCAGATCCGGCCGCTCACCTTGTCCCGCTCACATTTTAGTCCTCCCGCGTCGGTAGTTGGGCAGGGGGAGCGCCATGGGCGGCGCCGGCGAGGGCGGCGACGGGGGAGCGCGACGGCGAGAGGCGTCTTCGCAGCATGGGGAGCGCGCGGGGCGGGGACGGCTTCTTGTTGTTGGCACCCGCGGCGGCTTCTTCATCTCCTCAAACAACTGCAGTGCGGCGTCCCCAAGCCCGTTCACGGAGTAGCCTTCCTGAGCTCCTCGAGCAGCTTGGGGTTGGAGCAGGCGGCGGCGAGCTCGTAGAAGGCCGGCGGGTCGGCGCGCGCCCCCTTGGCGAGCAGCTCCACCGCCTCCTTCACACGCCCCTCCCGGCACAGCCCGATCAGCTCCGCTGGCCCCGCACACAGGCTGCTGAGGCGGCGGCGCCTGCTGCTGTATGGGCGGAGCGGGAGGAAGAGGCCCATAGCTGTGGCGCGGCGGGGGAGGTCCCTGCTGCTGCTGGTAGTTGTTCCTCGGCGGCGGAGGCGGATGTCCCTGCGGGGACCACTGAGGAGTAGGGGTCCGGGTGGAGGGTGGCGCTGGGGCGCCCACTGCTGCTGGGCTGGTGCGCGTGGTTGGGGACGGCGGCGGTGGCGGAAGGGTGGAAGGCGTAGGACGCGGGCGACGAGGAGAGGTCGCGGCCATGGGAGAGGAGGCGGAGGAGGGAGCGGGACCTGGAGGAGGAGATGGCGAGGGAGCGGAGCGGCGTGGGCGGCGCGGTAGATGGCGGCGGCCATGGCGACAAGGATGGGGATTCTGCTGCGAAGGAGGTGGCCTATTTGATTTTTTTTCTTTTTCTTTTTTGAGTAAATTGCGGAGGACTAAAATGTTGAAGATAAGAATGTGAGGATGCATTTGTAAAATATACGCCTACGTGGCACGTTTTGGACCAAAATTGCTTCACTTAAGCCACCTTATGGACCCAGATACACGTTTTCTGAGTTCCTGGATTAAATTGCTCATACCTCCCAAGTTCTTGGACTACTGGTGCACTTTACTCATAATTTTTAGTTTGTAACTTGATGAAACTGAAAGTCTTGCAACTTTCATCTTGCTTTTGATTACTCCATCAGGCAGAATATAATATGCACCACAAATCAATTTCATTTCCCTGAATGACTTATCTTTCCTACCACAGTACATACAGCATGTCAGTGTGTGCATTACTCAGTGATGCTTCGTAACTGTGAGTGGTCACTTGGTTGAGTCATATAGCCAAACTACATGGTATGAATTAGCGAACCATAAATCGAGGTGCTACATATTAAAAAGCAGCAAGCTTATTTCATTGTCTTTTCATGAAATGCATGATTTTGAAGGGGAGGCATCCTTATCCTGCAGTTCCCCTGGCCTGGTAACTGTTCTATCTAATGTAATCCTATTTTTATCTTGCCATTGTTACTGAATTCCATTTTGGTTTTCATAATCTACAGAAGACATGATAGGGACATCACGAAGAGGAGTCCACATGAATTCCAGCTTCGATTTGGTGCTATAATAAATGCCAATGAAAAGGATAAAAAGTGTTTTATCAGCTTGGACTGTTGACGTACACAGAAGACATGTTCTGTATAAGCAGCTGTATATCATCAGCACATCCTGTGTTCATTAAGAAGGTTTGCTTCAGCTCACCAGCAGTATCATCCACAGATGGAAAAGGGCTATTCCATCTGCACGTCTGTTGGATGTTTTCGCAATATTTTCCACGTACCTGCGCATAAATGAATCGATAGCTTCCTGATGGGATTTATAATCGTGGGATGTAGAAATCATAAAATGTTTAAGTGTGTGAACATGGCAGTGAGATTTATAGACTATAGAGAGAAGACTAGGTAAACTGGCACTGGCAACAGAGACACAGCTCACCATAACCTACTGGTCATAGTTTTTGATAATGGAAGTTTTATTGATTCCTCGCATCGCATCAAGGTGATGCAAATATAAAAGAGTTCAAACCCCCGGTTTCTGCATTGTCAATGCACACTGCCATCGTCACTACAAAACTCCAACGTCCACAGGAACAAACCCGGTAATAGTGTCAATAGCCAGACATGACGAGCAAAAACAAAGCCCAGGAAGCTGGAATGCTAGACTGTCATCCATGGTTAGTGAACATACCGGTAATTAGTTAATTCTTACTAATTATGACTTCTCATTCTCTTTTAGCAAGCTTGGTTCTTAATTAGTTTGTACTCAAAATAGTATCTCCTTCTATCATTAGCCACAAAAATATATGCAATTTGAAGGACTTGGGATTTGGATTACTCCACAGATTCTTAATGTTTCCCCAGACAGGACCTTTCTAAAGTTCAGGTTTCAACACGGGAAGCAGGGGCTTGCATAAACTCATCAATGTCCATGCCATTAGTAAGTTGAGAAGCTCAATCCATTCAAGAACTCACTAACAGTTGCATAATTGTTGCATGCAACGCAGCAACGCACTGCGTTCTTCTACATTACTTGTACCGGACATTTCTTTCTCCTTTTTGACCTCTAGAGCAGGTTTCAAAAGGGGTGCCGTTGGGAACTACAGTTTTACCGGCAAGGATATGGTATTTTGTGCCATTATGCTTCTGATTTCGGTCGGATTTGCAATGCTAACTGCCCATCCGGGATGTTTAACACTGCTCCAGAGTGCAGGCCATTCAACAACAATGAGTGACTTTGACAGTACCGTGTGGTTGCAGTCAGGCAACTAACCATGTGGCTGGTGACTCCCATCACAGTAGCATTGAATCCACCAATTTATATGAACCAGACTTCAGTCCACCAATTTATATGAACCAGACTTGATTGAATGGGCCTCCTTGAAGCCTTGTAGAACGGGGACTTTGACCGGGAGACTCTGGGGAGCTAGTAGTATGCCCAAACATCTATATTAGTATGCTCTGTAGCAAGCTCGGTGCCTATGCTTCCACAGCTAGCTAGCTCTTCCATCATGCATCCCATAACCAATCTCTTGCTCATCCTCATCATCATAGGCATCACTTCATTCTTGACCGGTGGTGCACTACAACCCCAGCACCTCCATGGCGGCGGTTGCGTCCCATCCGAGAGGGCTGCTTTGCTCTCCTTCAAGAAGGGAATCACACGCGATAATGCCAATCTCCTCGCCTCGTGGCACGGCCAAGACTGCTGCCGGTGGAAAGGTGTCAGGTGCAACAACCGAACCGGGCATGTCGTCAAGCTTCACCTTCGCAATCCAAATCCAGACACCATTCAAAATGCAGACGACAACTTCGTTTTTGCATGTGAGGATGCCAATGCTTTGGTCGGCGAGATAAGTCCCTCTCTGCTTTCCTTGAAGCATCTAGAGCACATGGACCTTAGCATGAACTGTTTGCTAGGGCCAAATAGCCATATTCCTCATTTCTTGGGCTCCATGGAGAAGTTGAGATATCTCAACCTCTCTGACGTCCCATTTACCGGTAGAGTGCCTTCTCAGCTTGGTAATCTATCTAAGTTGCAGTATCTTGACTTAGGCCAGGCTCTTTATTCTGGGATGTACTCAACGGACATCACCTGGTTAACAAAGCTACCTTTGCTGCAGTATCTTAGCCTGAGTGGAGTACAGCTCTCAGAGATAACTGATTGGCCTCATACCCTGAATATGTTTCCATCTCTAAGGGTTATCAGTCTTTCTCGCTGTTCACTCGATAGTGCAAACCAATCCCTTCCGCACCTTAATCTCACAAAACTTGAGAAGCTTGATCTCTCGCAGAATCTTTGCAGTTTGGAAATCCTTGACCTCTCTGATAATGGGATAAATGGAGATATAGCGGTGTTGATGGAGTGGTTGCCGCAATGCGCATGGAAAAATTGCAGAAGTTGGACTTGAGTGAAAACAGTTTCACTGGAACCCTGCCAAATTTGATAGGAAAGTTCACCAGCTTGAACTTACTTGAACTCTCCTCCAACAACCTCAGTGGGAGTATCCCACCGGAGATAGGGCATTTGACGTGTTTAACTGCCCTTAACCTTTCGCACAACCTCTTCAGTGGAAGCGTACAATTTGAAATTGGTGCCCTTACTAATCTCACCTCTTTGGTCCTAAGCAACAACAATTTCAATGGAGGTGTATCCACTGAAATAGGTTCTCTTACTAATCTGATTTCTCTGGACCTAAGCAACAACAACTTTAGTGGTGTGATCACAGAGGAACACTTTGCAGGTCTAAAAGGTTAAAGAACATAGATCTATCTTTCAACAACTTTTGTGGAAGTTTAACCCCTGAAATTGGTGCCATTGCTAATCTCACCTCTTTGGTCCTAAGCAACAACAATTTCAATGGAGGTGTACCCACTGGAATAGGTTCTCTTACTAATTTGATTTCTCTGGACCTAAGCAACAACAACTTTAGTGGTTTGATCACAGAGGAACACTTTGCAGGTCTAAAAAGGTTAAAGAACATAGAGCTGTCTTTCAACAACTTGAAGGTTGTGGTGGATTCAGACTGGCTTCCTCCCTTTAGTCTGCAGTCTGCACGGTTTGCATCTTGCGAGATGGGTCCTCTGTTTCCAGGTTGGCTTCAACGGCAGCTGGAAATCACTGAACTTGACATTTCAAGCACAGCTCTGAAGGACAAGGTTCCTGATTGGTTTTGGTCTACATTGTCACAAGCCACATATCTTGACATCTCTAACAACCAAATAGGTGGCAGCTTGCCAGCACATCTGGATAGCATGGCTTTTGAAAAACTCTTTCTCGCTTCAAACCAGCTACGGGACCAATCCCCTCGTTGCCGAAAAATATCACCATGTTAGACATCTCCAACAATACCTTCTCAGGAACACTACCTTCAAATCTTGGAGGTCGACGACTTGAAATGTTGCTTATGTATTCAAATCAAATTGGTGGCCACATTCCAGAATCTATGTGCAAATTACAACAGTTGTTATATCTGGATTTGTCAAACAATATTTTGGAGGGTGAAATTCCTCAATGTTTTGACAGCGAACTAATACAATTTCTTCTCCTGAGCAATAATAGTTTATCAGGAAAATTCCCAGCGTTTTTGCAGAACAGCAGCAGTCTGGAGTTCTTGGATCTTGCATGGAACAAATTCTCTGGAAGATTACCTACATGGATAGGAGAGTTGGGGAGTTTACGTTTTCTACTACTGAGCCACAATACATTTTTTGATAATATTCCAGTCGAAATAACAAATCTTGGGTATCTTCAATACTTGGATCTATCAGGCAACAACTTCTCTGGTGCTATACCTTGGCATTTGTCAAACCTAACATTTATGACAAAATTACAAGAGGGATTCATGCCTATGTTTGATAGCATATCACTAACAGTTAATGAAACCTTGTCCTTCAGAGTGTCCTTCAGAACTGTTCAGTACAAAAAAATATTAGGAGCTGGTCACCTTGGAGAAATATTGTCAGTAATTACGAAAGGACAGCAGCTTACTTATGGTAGAACAATTGCATATTTTGTGAGCATTGATTTATCAGGCAACTCCTTAACCGGTGAAATTCCCACAGATATCACTTCCCTTGTTTCACTAATGAATTTGAATTTATCATGGAACAAATTGAGTGGACAAATTCCAAACATGATTGGTGCCGTGCAGTCATTGGTATCTCTCGACCTCTCTAAGAACCAGCTTTCGGGTGAAATCCCATCGAGTTTATCAAGTCTGACATCTCTGAGCTACTTGAACTTGTCCTACAACAATTTATCTGGAAGGATACTGTTCGCACACGAACACGTCACCGTGTACCCCCGGAGCCGAGCGCGATGCGCGGGACACGGAGCCGGGGGAGACCCGCCGGGAGCGCGATACGCAAGACACGCCGGCGGGTGCTTTTGGGAACCCGAAACCCCACACCCCCGGGAGGGACCCCGTCAGCCAGTGCGGCGGCTATGGGCTGCCCTAGGTCGACCTGATCGCCCCTAGGGCCTCGAGTTTCGTTGCCGTGAAACACGAAGAACAACGAAGAACGAGAAGCATAAAACAAAGAGAGAGAAAAATAGTAGATGAAAAGATAATAGATTGATTGCGTCGATTGGGAGAGTTCCACCTCAATCGGCCGTGCACCCTTCATATTTATAGGGTACGCCCGGTCTTAGGGCAGGAATACAACTTGGTATCGTACACGATATGGTTTTCCATACAAATTGAGTTGTTTCCTAAAGCTATGGTTACCCTGATTGATACGATCAGGACTCTGCCTTGCGCACGAGATTTCCTCTAATTAAACCGAGGGATTTCCCATATCTTCTGATTATCTCAACCGCCGTGATCTGGACTCCATCTTGCATACGAGATATCTTTCCATATTATCCGGGAGTCCTTCCAAATCTCGGACTTTCCTCTAAACGCCATGATCCGCCACTGTTCCTTGCGCCCCAAGTTGTTAAGGCTTCGAACGCAAAAGACTTCACCTTGAAAACCCAGCGGGAGCGTTACAAATCATTCACCGACCTGGCGTTGTTGGAACTCGGTCGCGCTACGCAGAACCCGCCTTGGATCTACTCGGGACCGCGAATGCTCGGGAGTCCCCGAGTACTCAATAATACGAGCGCTCGGGAGCGCAAGTACTCGGGAGTTCGAGCACTCGGGGGCAAGCACTCGGGAATATGAATGCTCGGGGACGAGTGCTCGGGGACACAGGGTGCTCGGGGTCCGGCACTCGGATCTCGTCAATGCTTGGTACTCGGGAGCGTCGTGCAGGATCTTCTGCTCGAGGATGCGAGTACTCGGGGACATGAATACTCGGGGGCACGAGTGCTCGGGGACGAGTGCTCGGGGGCGCGAGTGCTCGGGGGCGCCAGAACTCGGGACCGCGGGTACTCGGAAACGGGTACTCGGGACTCGGGGACGCCGCACCACTCGGCCTGGGCCACGATTCGGTAGCATTGCAGATCTTGCCCGACGCACTCGGCCCATCCGGGGATACTGCCCAATTTGGTCGTCAACAGATACCCTCGGGCCGCCAACTTGACACCCTCAATGCGGACAACGCATCACTTACGTACATCGGCAATAGTGGACTTTGCGGGCCTCCTCCTCTGAAGAATTGTTCGGGAAATGATACGGTCATCCATGGTCATCTCGGAAGCAACAAGCGAGAATTTGAGCCAATGACCTTTTATTTTGGTCTTGTGCTGGGACTTGTGGTGGGGCTCTGGATGGTGTTTTGTGCACTATTGTTCAAGCAAACATGGCGTATTGCTTATTTTCCGGCTGTTTGACAAGCTGTATGACAGAATCTATGTCTTTGTGGTTGTAAACTGGGCAAGCTTCACAAGGAACTCAGCTGGAGAATGAGCAACATTTTTGAAGGAGCCAATGTATGTGGCGCAACCGATAGAATGGGAGCTCTTTATTAACTAGGGTGCGGAAGATCTTCGACAGCATATGTGACGTCGTGTGCCTTATTTAGTTTTTGTACTCTAAATAAAGATGAAGATGGTTAATTCTTCTGATACATGTAAGACTTTAATATTGTCTAATTCTTCTGATACATGTAAGATGTCGACTTTACTATTCTTCTGGACTGTAATGATGAGGTTCTTTGCTGAATAATTTCAACATTTTTTTGCGGTTACCAATGAGTTAGGTTTTCTTTGTTGCACGATGGATTTGTCATCTAGACTAACCTGATCATAGAAAATCCTGCAAATCTTCAGTTTATAATCTTGTGCTCCCTCCGTGATGTACTCCCTTACTTCCTGAAACAGGACCACCCGAGTTCCTCAGTGGCTAGACAAGGAGCCAAATGAAATGAAACAAATCAATTTATTGGATTCTAACATCTGATGGCAAATGCATGTAAACACCATCCAAAGGAGATTTGCGCAGTTAAGGGCAAGCAAACGAAAATTATGCATGTACGGCCATTTTTAGAGCACACATTTAAAGTGAAATGAAAATTTGAAACTTATGATACTAACCACTGTCCAATCCAGATAAACACCAAACGTAGTTCTAAAAGTCATTATGCGCATTGTTCGAATGCAGAAAGAGCTACTGCAGAGGCCTTGCCTATGGAACGGACTGAAGAGACCATGCTATTTGTTTGCAAGGAAATTCTACCCTGATGCTTTAAACAATCTCATGAACTTATTCTCCAATTACACGGTTTTCTGTGTTCCAACGGAAAACCTAAGCATTATCGGAATTCAGAAGCATTTAATGTTCTGGAATTCTTTTGTACATCGCTGGAGGAGCAGATCTATACCCTAACTGCGTACAGAAATAGGGGAGGAGTTACCTTCTGCTGCAGCAATATTAGGCTGTTGTTCCCCCACGGGTATAATTATTGTAGGATTTATTACTTTTGTTATCAGTTTTCCGGGGTCCTTTTTGCTGCAATTTTGTCACTCTTGCCAAATTTTGTCACTCATCCTTACACAATATATGTATAAAGGGGATCGTATCCTCTTTTCGCAGGTATAATTCTTATATGATTATATTCTTGTCGCTTACTTATGGTTCGTATTTCCACCAATTTTTTTTATTACTGCCAAATTTTCTCACTTTTATGGTATGAAAGATGTGTAAAAGGGAACCTATTCTCTAGTCACCGTCTATAGTAGAAAATAATAGCAAATGCTCCGCAAAGCATAATTTCTGTCCTCTGGTCGATGATCATGCTTGGTCCTTTACGAATTTGTTGTTCTCAAGTTCCTGAAGCTTATATCTAGTTTGATGAACACCGTATTTTCTGATTACCGTGTGAGGATGCGCCTCGCACCAAAAGGTAGAGCTAAAATGGAGGCTGCTGGTTCTCAAGTACTGCGGGGAACCTCTTGGTGTTCACAAGTCACGATGCATGGATGATAAGCTTACTCTTGTTGATTTATTTTAATTTTTTTGTTGCGACGTTGCATGGTGATCTCAAAGGCCTTACGGATTCAGTGCATAGATATTTGTTGGTTTTGAGGTTTGTCGATGAATTAGAAGATGCTGATTATGACCAATGTATTGTTCGTTAACATAAGGAACTTCGGTGCAAATGCTTCTCGTTTTTATAAAATTACTATGAATTTTGGATCTGTTTTGGGTTGTTGTGCTGCTTTTATGCTGCGGTGGAAAAGAAGATATAGTCTTCTACTCTGCTAGGTAAATCAAAAATAAATTTAGATAAATTATGTCACGCAATGGTTTCCTTTCACCCTTTTCTCATATTTTTGGAATGCAAAAATATATCTGCCTTTAAAGTAGCTCAATCCAACGTGGTAATCGTAGTCCACCCCAATCTCATCTGAGATTTATAGCTAGCAGAGACAAAATTATTTTAGGTTAAGTTAGCAAATAACACGTGTAATTTTGGTACCGTAGAAATCAATCTGGTGCCTTGAAATTTGACGGGGCTAGTTCAAATCGAACTAACTGCACATCTCTACGTTGTGAGGCGGTGTACAGATACAGACCGAAGCAATTCTGAATGATCATCATATGCGTCAGATTTCGTTCACAAAAGAAGGTGATTGATTTCTCAATCTAACGCTTAAATAATACCGTAATACAAATATCAAAAGTTTTATATAAATAGTTATGAAAAATTATTTAAAAAATTACAACATTGAAACATAGTCAATCTACCATGTCACAAAATTTTAAATTTGAATTATATCTACACTGTGAGAAACAAAAAGACAATCTGTTGAAAAAGTAATCCAAATAAAAGAAAAAACAGGCACTATTCACAGGAACTTTTCCTTTTTGTTCCTCCTGATATACATCTCGGTTTGGATTTATTTTTTGAGAAAAGCAAATGTACATGTACATGTGGGTACATGAGTTAAGAATTTAGTTCAATTCTCATATTTGTGCATCTCAAAAAATTTCCAAAAATTCATAGATGTTCATCATGTTATATTGTACAAACCCACAAAATTTCATGCAAAAATATAATCAAGAGTGCCCTACACAAAAAGACAAAAAATTATTGCTTTTTTGTGTAGGGCACTCTTGATTATATTTTTGCATGAAATTTTGTGGGTTTGTAGATTATAACATGATGAACATCTATGAATTTTTGGAGAATTTTTTGAGATGCATAAATATAAGAATTGACCTAAATCCTTAACTCATGTACCCACATGTACATGTACAAAATCCACTCTTTTTTTTTAGAGTAGTACAACATAGCATACCCTATCTAACTTTCTTTTTAGATTTCTTAATGAGTATTTACACTATTATTTTAATGTTGATATCACGATATCTTTTAAGCCTTGTATCACTGGATATGCTCTAACCACACGGCAACACAAAGGCGGCGTTACTTATAACACTTGAACATACATAGAGATTTTATAAAAATTCATGAGACTTGTTGACGAACATAATGTCAACTGCATAAGCCGTAACAATAGAATAAGTTCATAAGAAACTAAAAGAGAGTGGATTTTGTACATGTACATTGAAGCTGGAATTTATGTAGAAACTTTTTTTTCTGATGTTTCTACCGTACAAGCTGAAGCAACGCGTGAAAGCGTGTCTTATTATGACCCACACTATGTATAGTGCACACAATAATTTGAATTGATGAGACTTGTGGACGAACATAATGTCAACTACACATGCTATAACAATAGAATAAGTTCATAAGAAACTAAAAACCAAATGAAGCTGAAATTTATGTAGAAACTTCTCTTTCTGATTTTTCTACCGTACAAGCTGAAGCAACGAGTGAAAACGTGTCGTGTTGTGACCCTGTGTAGTGCACACAATAATTTGAAAAGCATAACTGTTTTTAAATAACATGGAAGAAGTAACATTATTGATTGTGCCGACTATTTCTTCCCAAAAAAAAGATCATGCAATTGACCGAATCACAGAACTAGCAACAAGCATCTATCAGTGAACAACATGCAAGTATATGTCATGATTACCAGGAAGCTACACAGTTGGGAAGAACAAACGAGAACGTGTTCATTCTGCTTTGAACATCACACGATCATATCTGTAGTCACAAGAGTAACTCGCGAACTGGAATGCCACTCCCTCTTCGTGTCACTGTTGAGAGATCGGAGCGCTACAGAGACAATCATCCGGCCAAGGATGATGACACCGGGAAGGAGTTCAGGCATAGCAAGCTTACACTTGCATTACACAATGGTTGCCATTGCAAGGGAACCAGGGGATATATTAACACCCTAATTGAGAAAATCTCTCATAGGATCGTCGTGGTGAACTCTCGTCATACGGTAGGCCTCCATGTCTTCTGCAGTGACCTCGTCATTCCACTTCACGTTATACTTCCTCTTTCTTTCGTCCATCTCCTCCCTCTTCCTCGAGGCCTCCTACAAAAATGAAACATAGCTTCAGCACCAGCAACAAGGAACCGACCAAGATGAAACGCGCAAAGGTCGAATAAGAGATGCTAACCTTCTTTAGGGATTCCTCAAGCAACTTCTCGTCAAGAACAAGATCCTGCGGAATATCTGTCCCCCAAGTGGCTAGTTTCTTTTCTTGTTGTAGTACAGGTTCATCTGCATCAAGTACTGGAGTTCGTGATCATGGTTATGTAAAATGGAGTAGCATCACACTTGAACCAGTTTACTCGAAAAACAAATTTAATTGCATGAAATAAGCTAACATGAAGCAATCGAGACCTGAGACCTCACACTATTATTAATCAGACAAATTTCAGAAAAATAGGACAATCACTTCCTTTCTTCAGCAAGTGACGGTTTTTCTGATAAAACACAGATTGCAACATGAAGTGCGACCTGACACTTCAAACAATTTGGAAATTGCTTTCTTCAGCAAGTGACAGTTTTAGCCTATGACAGTGCTAAAAATATGATTTCATGATCTTGTCCAATGTGCAGTGTGATTTGTCCAGGCATACATAACGAAGCCAAGATACTTTTTCAACAACATACCTTCTGCAGCCTCCTTGCGGGCCATATTTGCCTTCATCAAATCTGCTGATGCTTCAGCAGCCTCAATTCCAGCCAAGCCTGTGCAGTAACTATTTTTGATAGTCTGCTTGCAGCATTTATAGCCCCATTGATGATCTTTCCACCATGAACCCCACACAGTGGTGTGGTTATTAATTAAGACATCCTCTTCGTATTTGCTCTTGGGAAGAGCAACATCCTGTAGGTACCAAATTTTGGATATACATTAGAAACCATACCAAGAACAAGAAATACGAACAATTGAACCGGAATGCTAGCATCCAACCTTAATCAGGGGAACAAAAACACTGGCATCAAGTGAAAGAGAATATAATTCTAAGTTCCTTCTAATTGAAAATACACATATCGTAAAGTAATAACCAATATATGGTAGCCACATTAGCGCTCTGGAAACGTACATTCTATGTTCATTGATCACAAAAAAATTTAAATCATCTTATTCGAGAAGTTCAGGACACATGTTTTCTTTTGTGTTCAATGGCATCCATGCGTTATGGCTGCGTACAAGAAACCTAAAGCTTTGCATCATCTCTGATGCAACATGCAGCTATATAGCCTCCTCAGAGCTAGGATTGTCAGAATGCACAAAAAATCATCTATAGTGAAACCTTAGGGTGCTCTACATTGTGAGGTTATTGAAACAGTTAAGTAGCAGATTATTCACAATATAAAACACTCACAGAACAGATAAGAACTTCGAATTTAGAGGAGCTCATATAATTGATGTGAACCATACAAATATTAGATTGAAATCACAGCCTCACATCATAGCAGGAAGAGAACAAACGCGATTAGGAAGGCATATAATTATTAATTAACAACAATGAGTATGATTATACCAACCTGTCCTTTGATTATTCGACCAGTACGGTCGTACTCAATCTCTCTCTCACTTTGCCCAAGAAGAAGCTCCTGAGGAATTGGTTCTTCAGATGCAGCATTCCCATACTTCTCCATAATTTTGTCCTTACTTTCAGATTTCAACTTCTCCTTCTGATCTTGAAAGTCTTATACAATAGTTCAGCCTGAGATGGGGCTGCTTGCATATGGAAATCCTGCCCTTTGTCAAAAGCTTCCCATGCATGGACGTTGAGTTGCTGAACTCCAGAGCTTGTCCACTGAGTCGATTTTGGTTATCACCCTGCATCATAAAAATATATCAGAATACTGAATCAAACAAGCCTAGCCAGCAGAAGACTTTGATATGCGACTTTTAACAGCATAAAGCAATTAACTTGTACGTTCTGTGTCACTTACCACATAGAACTTATCATGGGGTCTGCATCTGGCAAAGGGTCCTCACGCATGGAGCGGGTTTTTGGATCATAATACGCAGAGTTCACATCAAGATTCAGAAGATACTTTGCAGTGTCTTCTCTGATACGCAAATTTCTATAGAAAAAGATAAAAATTAAGCATAAGTACATCTCAGATGCACATGACCTAAAGAACATATTGGTTTCTCAATCAGGACATACCTCACAGTTCCAGTGCTCCACCACCTGTTGTGCGCACACGCTTCTCTACCTTAGCAAAATCCATTTGAGCGCTCTCATCAACTTAGCCTCATCTATCTTTAGGCCATCTTCTCATCCTCTTCACTACCCACATTCTCACCATCCTGCTCACCATCCTTCTCCTCAAGTTTCTTGAGCTGTTGTTCTTTCAAATAAGTTTTCCTAGCCTCTTCTCTAGCCTCATAATCCGCAATAACACGAGTGTAGGTCGATGGGTCATAACCATTCCAGCGGTCACGCTTCCCATCATAATCAAGTTCAATGACTCCACTTTCTCATCTGGCGCTATGTTCATATTAGTCCATTTAGCTCCCACATTACGAGGCCGCTCCATGCATGACTTCTTGTCATGGGTCATGGCTCCACAGCTGAAATATCAAGATAATTATCTGTTAGACAAGCTGGACTCGGCAGGCTAAAGAAATATATTGTGCTATTCAGGATGAAAATCAAAATCTAACAAGATTCTAAGTAACAACTCAAAGCGCGGTTTTGCATCTTCTCACACCCTGATTACAAAATACTAGGATGTCTAAAACTTTATTCCTGAGTCCCAATTAGGAGTTAGGACCAACAAGAACAACAGCATAACAATGAGAATTCAACACAATTCAACATGAACAATGTTGCACAAACAACATGAAATGAACACAGGAACTTGCTTGCGACAATTCAACATGAACAATGTTGCACAAACAACATGAAATGAACACAGAACTTACTTTTCGCAAGCGCCTTTCCTGTATTTGTTGGCCTGGAAAAGCCTGGCACCCCTATCGTACCACGATTTGGTGTAGTTCGGATCCGACTTCCATTTCCGCTGATGCTTCAAACTCTGAAATTCATCAAACCAACAGAGTCAGAGCCTCCACCAACCAAACCCTTCTCAACGCACCAACTAAAATTTAGGCAGAGCAAGCAACAACGTACCGGCTTCTCGGCGTTAAGATACCACGGCGCCGAGGACATATACTGGGGGATATGGGGATTGATCTCGTTCCCATCCTCGTCGACTTCCGCGGGGGCGAGCCCCGCCTTCCGCGCCTCCTCAAGCTCGAGCTGCTTCCGGTGGTCCTCCCGGGACTTGAACGACACTGCCACAAACGCGAAATCACAACGATAAGAGAATCATCCACCGAAACGAATTCGCCGCCCCGAGCAATCGCAAGAGCTCCGATCCCCAAATTAGACAACGAACAATCCCGCGCGGCTCCCTATGAAACCCTAATTCCCGACGAATAGAATCGAAATCACCCGCAGAGTACCTCTCCGGATCTAAAATTAGGCAAAACGGATCGAATCCGCGCGGTTCCGTGATCGAACTAGAGTTAGGGTCACAGGATGTTGAGCTCACCTGAAGCGGTCGCCATAGCGGCTGCTACGCTTAGTCTCGCCGGCGCGACGGCGGCGGCGAGCGGCGGCGAGATAACGAGACGAGGAGTAAGAGGAACGCACGAGAAGAGCCAAAGGAATTGGGAGAATTTTTTTTTCCCTTTCTTTTTCGCCGTGCCACTTTAATACTTTATAGCGCCATAGTAATGTGGGCCTCAAAAGCCCAGTAGGCCTAGAAGGGTGAAGCGGGCTTGGCCCATTAACCAAGTTACGAGCCCAGGTGAGCCCGACCGCACCGTCATAGTAATGTGGGCCTCAAAAGCCATTAGACCCAGAAGGTGAAGTAGTTGGGCCCATTTAAGCCCAGTGACGAGCCCAGTGGGCCCAACGCGCACCGCCCCCACCTACCTTTCCCACGACGACCCAGATAGGCCTCGCCATCGCTCTCCCATGGCTGCGTCGCCGCCTCGCCCTCGCCGTCGCGTCCCGCCCAGCCTTTGAAACCCTAACTCACCAAAACCCCCCACCCCCATGGCGGACCCGACGGCGACCGCCGCCGCCGCACGCGGCCGTGCCCGCTCCAGCTGCCGCGCTCGTCTCCCCCCTCTCGCGCCGCGCCTTCTTCCCTCTCCCTCACCGCGCCGGCCGGCCCGTCGTTCCCCAGTCTCTGCGGTACTCGATATCATCTCGGCGGTTTCTTTTTCTGGAATTTTTTGAGGATTTGTGCTGGGTAGGATAATTTGTGTAATTCTCGCCGGGAACCGCAGGCTCTCCGCGTCAGCGGCCGCGAGGCGACGCGGGGTGGTCGTGGTGGCGGCGGATGCGGCGGCGGCGGCAGGAAGCGCGGAGTTCAGCGACGAGGAGAGCCGTACGAGGTAGACGCCGAAATGGGGCAAAGTTTCAATCTTTTTTTGGTGCGCTTGCTGGTCCTGTGTTGTGATTTTGTGCTGTTTGGGTGTTAGCTTCTAGGCATTACCCCCTTGACAGCTTCGACAACATGAAGCTGGCGTACAAGAGGAAGCGCAAGGACGCGGAGGAGACGGGAGTACGAGGACCACTTGGCCAAGGTTACGCGGTGTTTCGGTGATTGACTGATTCTGTGTTCTGGCTTGCGTTATTTCTGTGCACTGATGGTGGGGCTGTTGGATTCAGCTGGAGAAGGCGTACGACACTGTCATGATGCAGCAGCTTTCAGTATAGGAAGAAGGAGTCACATATGGGTCGGTTCAGGTCAGTTGCTATAACTTGTGCGTGCATGATGCTGATTTTCCATACTTTGACACTCACAGATTACAACATATCTACGTTGCATTGGTTGCTGTTTCTAGATGTTGTATATCCTATTTTGTGAAAGGAAATGTTATGTGCAATAGTATAGATTCCTAGTGCGCGTTACAGAGGTATACCACATAAGATGGAGGAACTAAATGAACACATGCAGATGGCACTATCAGTCACAAGTAATAGTTTGTTTTTAATTATGAAGATAGGTGACCACTGCATTGTAAGAACTAAGGAAATATACAAATTGGATAGATCATGAAAGAAGGCAATAGTTGTTATTACGGTGAGCTCATCCATGGCCTCAAGCATCTTGATTGCTTTTGTTTAACTTATACGTTCAAGCCATATAAGTCCTTTCTTACTACTATCTCTCACTTATGATGATTTTCTTCATTAGTTGTCTGATTTACTTTCCCACTGTCAGGTGTCAAAGGATATCAAGTATGCTGACAATCAACCGATAGTTCCTTGGGGACCTAGGTACTTTAACTAAGGTTTAATATAAGTTTTATATTTCATAAGTTCCATCGAGAACTTTTTGGTACATTTGATTGGTGTGATGTATGTTACTGAAAATGGCAATTGCTTGTTAGTCATTAACTCATTATACTCATGAAAGTCTGCACAAAGATGTTGGTGGACATCTATAAGAAATTTCAGCTGAGCAAGACAAGCAGGCCTGTCCCACGAGCTTAATTTGCCCTTTTTAGTTCTGCCTTCCATGTTTATGCATCTATTTGCATACCAAGACCAATATTCTTATTCTATATGGGCAGCTGTTTTTTGTGTTCAAGGATATGTGCACTGAGTACTTGTGATTAAAACTAAACAGCAACATCCATGTGAAGCTAATACTGTTGATGAATTTATTCTTCTTGCAGACCCTCCAGATCAACAGTAAAGGATATGCGCATAAATATGGCAATATCAGCAGCAATTGTATGATCTTAACACAGTCCTAGCTATTACTGATATAATTACGGTCATGCTTTTGTATGCCTGTTGGGTGTCTATGTTGGTTATATGTGACGCTGTGAGAGCTCCATATGATTATTGTCGTAATAAAGCGATCAGTTTGAAGTTATTAACTCTAAAGTATGTTTGGGATAATTGTGAATGTTGGAGCATGTTACTATGCATTTGAATGTTTTTGTAGTAATGTTAATTTGGAGGCCTGTGACTGTGACCAGTTAGGAAGTTACCAACCTCTTCCAGTCCAAAATAGATGTCGTTTTAGCCTAAAAGAGTTGGTGTTCAAATACTTTTCGTTTGTTTTCTTTAGATAGTATTTCCACCGAAATGCCCATGCCCTTATTATGTGTTGAAAGGTATGCTGCATCCCTCTAACAAAGCTTCTAAGTCACTTTTCCTAAAACCCTCATAAGGGCTAACATATCAAAAACTAAGGTGTTGATCTTTTCCTCAACTTTTGTGCCCAGAGCTAGAGCGACATCTACTTTGGACAAGGGAAGTATGTTTATAGATTTTTTTTCTAGAAGCATATCTTTATCTCAACAAATACAAATATGATTTTCCTTCCAAAAGATGTTTATTTGCATTATCATGCAGGTTGTTTGGATAGCTATCATGCCATGCGACTGGAAGCCTTTGCAGTTCCTATGTTTTGCTTTCTTCTACAGAATACTTCAGAAGCTGAGGGCTACTGAACCACGATAACTCCAATATATAATGTGAGACCATTTCTTAGTCGCCCCCATTTACCTTCTCGCTAGCCTATAATGTGCACATTTTACTGTAGTTTTGTACTGATGTTGCTTGTGTTGGTTTTATACTTATTCAGAAATTATTTTTATATTTATCCGGTAACTGTTACTGGAAATTATTGTCACATAATCACATTCTGGTGTTTTCTGCAGGAGTATGGTGAGGTTGAGGGAAGGGGGATACGAATGGCAAAACGAGTATTCCGCGCTTTGGGTTTGATATTTGGATGTGTATTTGCTGCATCTCTCTGGTCAGTGGTTCTCATACAATATAGTGCGGATGGATTTTGCTCAGTCTAGCTGCTGCAATGTTATCTACCTGTGATCATTAATAGTTCTCATTTGTATTTTGGTTTGACTGTCCTGTCTGCTAATCTTTTCAGGCTATACAACAGCTCTCAACTTGATTGAGTTTTCATGGCAGTATACTCCTCGTATTGTTTATTACTACCAGGTAAAATAACACTAGAGTGCTGAAGTTCTTTTAATATCAAAAGAAAAGTGCTTGTAGATGGGTAGAACCATCGTGCTCTGTGAGTTCATATGATCATGGTGTAATGATAGAAGGCAACCAAATGCCTAATACATAGCAGCAGAGTCGTTCTATACATATGTGGTATATACAGGGTAATGATTTCATGTTGAGAACTCATGTAGATGCTGACTAGATTATGAAAAATTGTGCACACTTTTGGTCCTTGGTAACATCAGATATTATCCAAGCACTTGTTCCTGATGTAATGGGTAGTACTGTGACGAGGTAAAACTAACTGTGCATGTGCTTTGTTTCAGGAGTTGATTGTTACGGCAGCTGCATCTGTTCTGCTGTGCTTCACAGCTTCCTACTACCGCTAAACGATCCAAGAGGAATTATGTCCTGGCTTAGACAACCTCCGGACCTTAGGTGTTAGGACGAGCTCAGCTTCAATGAGAGGCATGGTTATGGACTGATGTTACATTGAGGGGAAAGCCAAGACTGAGACACAAATTTTGAAGTATACTTGTGCCAGCTTTTGAGGTAGAGAATTTTGAGTGCACGCTTGTATTTGAACTATTGTGGAACTCAGTGTGCAAAAGGCGATGACTGGTGAAAATATTTCGTGTGCATATTCTTAGCAGCAGTGTAATGTGCATGAAATTGTACTAGATTCTTATCCATGTTAACACGTGATGGGCACTTTCTGCCATCGCTTCTTTTGTGCTGACCTGCCTTTGTTGTTCCCACATGTCAGAAGAAAATTCATGTCATTCCTGTCCAGGCAAGTTAAGCAAATGAGGTGATTTTCGACAGATACTGTTTCATTAAAAATGCTACTCCATCTCAATAGAAAAGAAGTGCTCTTCCATCGACTCAAGAAAGAACGCTACTCCATGGAAATTTGATTCATTTTCACTCGACAAATACATAGCTCCGGCATGTACAAAAGTAAATATGTCTTCCATGTATTTGCTACAGTGGTGTTCAAACTTTAAACTTTTATACATCAACACTTGACACTGCCTCCAGTTTCAAAAGAAAATTGACACTGGACTTGTCCAATGAACCAAATTGTTTCCATTATTTCCTGTTAAATTACAATCAATCAATCGTGAACAAAGAAACCTATTGAGTAGGCCTGAAAATGCTTGATCGCTTGTAGATTTCACATCAACCACTTCAGAATATAACAAATTGGTTATTCACCAGTTAGATACAAAAGAATGGCACTGAGTTTTATCTCTCAAGAATCTGACATGCTTTGCAGCAAATTGAAAACGCCTATACAAAAAGCATTATCTAGAACATGCTGGGTTCCCGAAGACATCAATCCAATTTGGATTCTAACACTTCACTGCAAGTAATGGTGAAGCTACGAAGACGGTGGATTCACCAGGCAAGAGAATCAACCGCTGTTACCAAGCCCGGCTATCATCCCCGTAAATGTGGCTACTGCAAATCCAAGCATCCCACCGGCAAAAACCTGATAAGATAACTCAGTATCAATAATATGTTTCACACGTGAGACCAAGAGTGTTCAATATGTGTCATGAGAGCTTTGTAGTGACACACTTGTGAAAAGGTAAATTACAACTTTGATTTGAACAGCATGCACAGTAAGATGCAAATTTGATGGAATGAGGAGTAATCGGTCCGTGCACTGAATTAACTTCAGTAGCCTTTCCATGAGTGTGAACAGGCATAGTGTGTTAAGTCCATGCAGAATTAGGGATTCCTCTTCCTGTTGAGGTAGGAGCAATAGATCAAACCTGAGGGGGTGTGTGCCCTATGAGCTCTCGCAGCGGTCTTGTTTCAGCCAGTGGATGCTCTGATGGAAGCTCATACACAATTTGATTTAAGACCTGGCATTTTAAAATAGTTATAACTGAAAGACAATGGAAGCATATCAAGAAGCAAACTGACATATTCAACAGGAAAAAAATATGATGCTTCCCAAGGTATGCGTATAGATTTAAGAATAGCATGGGCAGTCAGATTCACAAAAAATCCTCCTGACGCAGACCACCAATGACTTCTGTTGTAACAACTTATAAGGTAGATTCGCGGTATGAGCTATTTAAGTGTACTTGAGCAGCAAAGCAAGCACGAAACTGTATTCAGTACTAATACTACAAAGTGTTTTTACAGGCAGCTAGAAACTCGAAGGTTTCAGATTGTCTCTGTAGTCTGTTTCGCTTTCAATATAAAGCAGCACCAAATGGCGTTTGGTCTAGAGAAGTTTCAGGTCGTACCTCTGCTTGCTTCCCTGCATGTAGCCTAACACCAAAAGCATCATACATCACCTGCAAAGTCGCCAAAAGCTTTAAGCCAACTTGGTGAAAACTTAAAAGAACAGCAATGCATATAAAATGTAGAATGCTGCATTTCTACACGAAATCATAAGGAACACACTCAGTTCTTCGATGATACCACAATGCAAGCAGATGATACAGCAGTAGGCTTAAGCAGAGAGCCTAGCTGCTGATGGCTGTACCATCGTAATCGTGATGCCACCCTTTGCAAGATTGATATTCAATATCTACATATGTCCACATATGGATAATTTCCTCATGCTTGCTAGTGTCCTTCCTTCTACTTGTTTCATTAGCTTTGCAAACAAGGTCAGTACTGCGGTGAACTTTGAAGGAACACAACAGGAACAACTAAGTACATCTTCCCAGTCAATGAACCTCATGATACATCTTCTCCACCATATCGCAACAGAAAGCAATATCGCCACCGTAGCTACCACGGCCCCAGCCACATCCATTACCTAGCGAAATGTCAGCAGGGAATTTCATACGGCGCTTGCAGTTTCTTGTCATCTGTATTGTTACTTTTACCCATGATCGAACCGAGATGTACCGTCGTTTGGTTTCTACTCAAACTCCAATCTTGACTTAAAATCAAAGAAATGGCGCAAGGGACATAGATTAACCAAATCACTCCCCAGAAATCCTAAGGCCGCTTATCAGATCGACAGGTCTTTATCGAAAGATAGATCATTTAGAGCAGCCAGAACAACCAGAGGGGGAAACAGTGCGAACCACGGAGGCAAAGATGGCGGCGGTGGCGAAGAGGGAGCTGGTGAACCCCTCCTGGAGGCCGACGGCGACGGCGAGCGCGGTGACGGTGGCCGAGTGCGACGACGGCATCCCCCCGGACCCCACCAGCTGCTTCGCGTCCCCACCGGTTCTCCTTGTACCTACGCACGCATGCGCACACAGATCCCACCACCGAGAGCTCAGATCCAGCCGGAGGCAGACGCCGAGGCGAGAGTGAGAGATAGAGAGGCGTACCATGTGGTTAAGACCTTGATGGACTGGGCGATGGCGAAGGCGAGGACGGCGGCGACGAGCGGGCAGTTGGCGAACACGGCGAGGAAGGAGAAGGGGGGCGCCGCCGCAACCGGCGGCGGCTGCGCGGCGGTGGAGTCCATGGGTTCTGGAAGCTTCCGCTGCTCCCCTCCTCTTGGCGGAGAGAGAAGATCCGGGTCGAGCCTCGTTCCTTCACTGTGTAGCTGAGTTTTGTGGCCGTAGCCGCGCGGAGGGTGGAGTAGGGGCGGAGCTGCTACGGGCACACGCGATCGATGGGGAGAAAGGTGCAAGGTTCCTCCGAGCTGGCAACCTGGGGCCCGAATTGCTGTTAGAGTTCGTTGGCATTTCACTTAAGCTAAGCGGCTAAGCCTGCGCATTGCTGGCAATTTCTTTGCTTGCAATTTTTATTTTTTGAAACTCGCTTTGCTTCCAATTGGTGCAGTGTGGAGTTCCAGTTGCAAGCCTCATTTCTCATATTTTCAGGAGTCGGCATTGTTGGTTGAACTTTATATGTGGGACTAAAACCTGTTTATATACTTAATTTGCACTAGTTCATTAATCGTTCGTCATTAATCGTTAAATTTACTTAGGGGTCTACATGCGCTTTTAGTCCATCAGTTTATTTGTTGCGCTGTCGGTCTATGGAGTTTCAAGCCTAGTTTAGCAAGGTGGTTTGAGTAATACTGGTTTTCGTCTGATTTTTCTTAATTAAATTGAACAACTCTGTTTCTCTACAGTGAACTGTAGAACTCCTATCTTCTGAAGGTTTTCTAATTAGTTGGTTCTAAAACTAACCCAACAAGCTATGGAATGTTATACTTTGTACACATCTAAAAATTTACATTACTATAGAACGTGTATACATCAACTATATGTTTCCACCATATCTAAACACCCGATCGAGGGGCATAGTTTATATGGATTTTTTGTAGACTTTGACTATCTGGCCCGTTTATAAGTGCACGGTGACTTTTCTCATATGTAAAACCTAATTTTACATAATTCACTATAAAACCTATTCTAAAAATGACGCTCAGAGATATTATGTATGAATTATAGTTGTCTGTCGCATAGATGATCACGTGTTCGTACAGACGCGCAATCTTACGTGTTAAAATTCATAAACACTTCAGAATAGATATATGATCAGTAGGAAAAAAACCTATGAACGTGTGATTATAGCATATATGAAGCCCTAGCCCCGTTAGGCACGCAACCGCCCCCATCACCGTCCGTCCCAAAAACCCAACGGCCAGGATCTCCCTACACAAGTCACAGCCGCCCACCTCTGTTCCTTTTCAGGCACTGCGCGGTGGGCCCCATGAGAAGGAGGACCCACAACTCAGCCACCGGGAGCGTTCCCAATCCGCCGCTTACAAAACGGGCCACCTCGTTTCTTCGCGATTCGAGCTCGCGAGCGGCACAGCGAAGAGAGAGACAGACAGAGAGGCGTGGACAGAGGAGAGAGAAACCCCAGGTCTCGCCGCCGCCTCCGCCACGCCGCGCTCCGTTCGAGGAGGAGGAGGAGGAGCTCTAGGGGCTTCGCGCCGCGGCGGCGGCGCCGGCTCCGGCGCCTGCGCCTGCGGGAGGGCCTCGAGATCTCGCTGCGGCGCCGCCGGCTTGTTTGGTGGTGGTGGCGGTGGCCGCGGCGTAGCTCGGTGAGTTCGCTCGATCCCTCGCCCCGGCGCGTCGAGCTGCTTCGTCCTCCGAATCGAGGGTTTTGCGGGCCGCCTCCTGCTCCGTGGCGGCCGTGCGATAAACTCACCGCTCGCTTCGGGGGGGTTAGGGTTAGGTCTTGCGGAATTGCGGTGGAATTTTGTGGCCGAGGCCGCGAATTGTGGTCGCGAGGAGGGTGCTCTGCGCGTCTCCGCGCGCAATGATGGGAAAGACGCAGAAGTTCTCGAAGGGGCACCCGCTCGGCTTCGTGCCGGACTACCGGTATGGGGTGGAGACAGTGGGGGTGTCGAAGGGGCTTGGGAATCCGGCCCGGGTTGAAGCGAAGAGGAAATGCATCAATCTGAATAAGGACGAGGGGCACGATGCTCCCACATTCAACGTGCCACGGGAGGTCTTCGAGCTGCCAAGGATGTCGGCCTCAGATAGGAAGGAGCTGGAGATGAGGCTCTGCGAGGAGCTCGAGCAGGTGAGGGCCCTCCAGAATAGGCTGTTTTCAATAGGGGCTGCGACGAGCATGAATGGTGGGACCGCGTCGGCTCCTGGAGGTGATTTCGACAGCAATAAAAAGGATGGGAAGCTCAAGAGGAGCAATTCAGTGCAATCTGGCAGAGGAGTGCCACCATCAGTGGCTGTCCCTGCAGTCAGCTCCACTAACTATGCAGCATCGTTTAAAAAATGCCAGGAACTTCTAAAGAACCTTCTGAAGCATCGTCATGCAGGCCCATTTCTTACCCCAGTTGATCCTGTGAAGTTGAACATCCCTGATTATTTGATATAGTCAAGCACCCGATGGATTTGGGTACCATCCAGAAAAAGTTGAATGCAGGCATGTACCCTACACCTTGGGAGTTTGCTGCAGATGTGAGGCTTACTTTTAGCAATGCTATACTTTATAACCCAGCCAATAATGGTGTTCACTTAATGGCCCAAGGTATGAGCAATGTTTTTGAACCTAGATGGAAGCCTATCGAGAAGAAGCTTCCTCGACCAGAGGAGAAACCCTCAGCGAGAGAGCCCTCGAAAAAAGGTGCAGTTGAGAAAAATATCATTGACAAAAAAGACCCATCTGAGAAAAAGCCCTCAAATAAAGGTGCATATAAGAAAGACGCCTTTCTGAAAGAGGAGGCGGTTGCCAAGCCAGTTTTGCAACCGAAGAAGAGGAAAGCGTCTCCTTTGGTTCAGGATACTCCAGTAGCACCGGTGGTACAGATGGCTCAAGTGGTTGAGGATGCTCAAGTGGTACAGACTGCTACGGAGATGATGACAGATGAGCAAAAGGTTGCTCTAAGCATAAGACTACAATCATATGGTGGATTGATTCCAGAACATGTAGTTGAGTTCATAAGGAGGCATGTTAATGATGATAACGATGCCGATGAAGATGAGTTAACTATTGACATGAATGCCCTCAGTGATGGTACACTACTTGAATTACAGAAGCTTCTTGATGACTATGATAGGGTAAATCAGTCTGGAAACCCTACAAAAGATGAGCGTCATGAGGTTGAGGTGGGTGCTTTTGTATTAGAGATTTGATATCTCATTACTTAATTTGCTGATCATTATTTTCTGCTCTGTTCACTGTTCAACAGTTCCAAAGTGAATATGGACTCATCAACTCATCAGTGAATCATGAAGAAGGTCTATTTCTCCTCATTCATTGTTTCTTTGTGATACTTGTTGTTGTTGTAAGTTAATATTGTACACATGTTAGCAGGCAATGAGCTCGTTGAAGAAGACATTGATATTGGCGGGAATGATCTTCCGCTTCTAACATATCCTCCTGTGGTATTTGAAAGTGAAACAGCAGACAGAAACAGCAAGCATAGTACTTCTAGCAGTTCTAGTAGTGAGTCAGGATCATCCTCCAGTGGTATGTATTTTTATTCGATTGTCATTTATCTTCACTATACATTCCCTAACTTCCTATCTTGACTTATCTCATGCTGGGTTCAGCAAAATGTTTTCTTGTTATATTTCTTTACATTTCCAATTCGTGTTGCATGCTGCAAATTGATGGCCTTGCTGACACTATCATCTTTAAGGCTGTTTAAATACTTTGTTTGTGCTCACATAGTTGACAGAGTGGATAGATTGAAGTTTAGTGTCTTATGTTGACATTGGTAGTATTGATAACTGTGGACTATTTGTTTCTAGTTAGTTCAATTTTAGAAATAGATATTCAATATGCTACATGTTATCCATAGCAACCCCGTGTTAGCAATTGGATTTAATTCACATGACACCAAAAAGAACCTGTATGCCTGTGTGTGTTTGCTGCTTGTATGTGGGATGAATAAGCCAGTTGAACTTTCATAACAATAGGACTAACAAGTTTTGCAAAGCTTACGGGTGATTCTTTTGGGTTGTTCACTTTTGAGGCACAGTTGGTAAATAGTAATCAACTAATCACTGCTTATAAATCACACCTAGGTGCAAGAAAATATCATTTTAAAATGCTCTGCAATATTTGCATTTTTTTAGTTTCTGTATTCCTTTTGTTTTCTAGGTTGCGATGCTAGTTTACAGGTTGACATGGTACAATTTTGTTCTTCACTTCTCTGAGAGGCGGCAATTCATGTTCACCTTTTGCTCATGCTGCTGATCATTTTACCTTGTACATGCATTTGCCTAGACCTAGCAAATAAGGCTTTATTCTTTTCTCTCCCTCTCCCTGTTAGGGCAAAGAGATGCGCAGGCAATACTCTGATTTTGGGCTGCTATGCATGCATCTAGTTTAGGGCTTTATCCCCTTATATTTATAGCTGGAGTACAAGCTGGAGCAGATCAAAAACAGCTGGAGTACAAGCTGGAGTACAAGCTGGAACAGATCAAAAACAGCTGGAGAACAGAACAAAACCAGCTGGAACAAAACTGCCTCTTAGGGCTTTACTTACAAACTAAGACTCTAGATATTTGCAAGGATTACTCTAACAATTCTCCCCCTAATCCTTGCAAATTAGACTTGACTCGATTTGGACCATCCCAATCCTAGCTCGTAGCTCATGGAATTTCACCCGCCCTAGTGCTTTCGTTAGAATGTCAGTGAGTTGGTCTGTGGTGTTGATGTAGTTGGCACTGACACTCCCATCCTCCAAGCAGTCCCTGATAAAATGGTACCGTAGATCAATATGTTTGCTGCGTTCGTGGAAGACCGGATTCTTGGCCAGCGCCAAAGCGGACTTGCTGTCCACCATTAGTTCGACTGCCTCAGCTTCTTTCCCATGGAATTCACCAAGTAGCCGAGCCAGCCATAGTCCTTGTGTTGCGGCAGCTGTGGTAGCTACATATTCTGCCTCATAGGAGGACAGAGCTACAACTCGCTACTTGAGAGATTGCCAACTCACCAAGCTACTACCGATGAAGAACATCGTGCCACTCGTGCTCTTCCTGGTGTCGATGTCCCTGGCGAGGTCACTGTCGCTATAGCCAATCAGCCCTGTCTCTCCAGTCTTTCGCCTGTAGCGTAGACCGTAGTGACTGGTGCCAGCGACATAGCGAAGGATACGCTTCACTGCCATTCTGTGCTCCTCTGTAGGTTGCTCCATGAAGCGACTCACAAACCCGACGGCGAATGCCAGGTCTGGTCTTGTGTGGACAAGGTAGCGGAGGTTGCCAACAATCCTTTGATATTCCGTGGCATCCACCTTTTCCGCCATGCTCTCACGGCTCAGTTTGAGTCGCTCCTCCATCGGAGTGTGGGCTGGGTTACAGCCCTCCATGCCGCTCAGTTGTATGATGCGCGTGGCATAATGTGCCTGACAGAGGCTAATGCCGTCGCTGTCCTACTGCACCTCAATTCCAAGATAGAATGACAACAATCCGAGGTCACTCATCTGGAATTTGGCCTTCATTTCGTCCTTAAAGATTTCCACGGCCTTCTTGGACGAGCCAGTGATGATGAGGTCATCCACATAGACCCCGACGAGTAGGATCGTGTTGCTGCTGACGCGCCGATAGATCATGTGCTCGTGCTCACTCTACTTGAAGCCGATGTCCTTGAGCGTGCAATCGAGCTTCATGTTCCATGCCCGTGGCGCCTGGCGTAGGCCATAGAGGGCCTTGCGCAGCCGTAGAACTTTTGCTTCTTCTCCGGCGACAATGAAGCCAGGTGGCTGCTTCACGTAGACCTCCTTCAATTCTCCATTGAGGAAGGCTGATTTTACGTCCATATGGTGGACGGACCACCCCTCCTGGGCAGCCAAAGCGAGCAGCAGCGGGATGGATTCCGTGCGAGCAACGGGCGCAAAGACTTCATCGAAGTCAATGCCGGCTTGTTGTACAAAGCCGCGTGTAACCAGCCGTGCTTTGTGCTTGATCACCTTGCCGGCTTCATTCTTCTTCAATTTATAGACCCATTTGAGGCCTATTGGTCGATGCCCATGTGGCAGATCTACGAGCTCCCATGTCTTGTTTTGCTCCACCGCGTCGATTTCCTCACGCATGGCTGCTTGCCATGTCTTGTCTCGCTCAGCTTCTGCAAATGAGCACGGCTCCCCCGTGCTGGACAAGTGTAGCTCAGCGTCAAAGTTGCGTGGCGCAAGTCCAGGCAGTGGTTCATCTCCAATCAGATTCTCGACTGTGCGATAGCGAACTGGTGTGTCGCTGTGAGCAGCATCGAGTCGATCATCATCATCCGCTGGTGGTGTGGCAAATTCTGGAGTTGCTGGAGCTGGTGCACTGGTTTCAGTTGCTGTAGGAGCAGATGGAGGCGATGGTGGTGCAGTGGCTGAGGCACTTTGAGCCCCCATGTCTTGACGATGCAGGTTCGTCGTCTCCTGAACTGGGCACCTGACTGGGCACCCTTACGGCGCGACGACAGGTGTACTGTACGTCGAAGTCGCTAGAGGGGTATCTGCTGCTGTCCGCTGCCCAATCCCAGCCACGTTCTTCATCGAAGATCACGTCGCGGGCGATGCGGATACGCCTTGTCACAGGGTCCACCAGCCGGTATGCCTTCACTCCTTCCTCGTAGCCGATGAAGACAGCGGGAGAGCTGCGGTCATCGAGCTTGCGCAGGTTCCCCTGTTCCTTGACATACGCCAAACACCCAAAGGTGCGAAGGTAGTGAACCGCCGGCTTGTGGCCGTGCCATGCCTCGTAAGGCGTCTTTCCAGCGAGGGATTTGGTGGAAGCACGGTTGAGCAAGAAAACAGCAGTGCTCACCGCCTCCTCCCAAAATTCAGTCGGCATGCTCCTCTGTTTCAGGAGAGTGCGTGCCATTGCCACCACAGTTTGATTTCGCCGCTCGACGACGCCATTCTGCTGTGGGGCGTAAGGTGCAGAGAAGTGGCGCTCGATGCCTTCATCCGCACAGTAAGCGGCGAACTCTGTCGAGGTAAACTCGCTGCCGTTGTCCGTGCGGAACACGCGCATTTTGCGTCCGCTTTGAACTTCTGCTGCTGCTTGAATTCTTTTGATGGCATCCGGTGCGTTGTTCTTGGCAGCCAGGAGCATCACCCACATGTAGCGAGTGGCGTCGTCCACCAGTAGCAAGAAGTAGCGCCGGCCTCCAGGTGTTACCGGCGAGATAGGACCACATAGATCACTGTGGACAAGCTCAAGTAGCACTTGCGCGCGGTACCTTGCTTGCCAAGGGAATGCGGCGTGGCGATGCTTGGTGATGATGCATGTGTCACACAGTTGCTCCGCGTGCTCCAGCCGTGGCAGCCCGTGTGTCATTTCGAGGCATCCCATCTTCTCCAACGCATCAAAATTGAGATGCCCAAATCACTCATGCCACCGCCAAGCGACATCGTCACGGCGGGCAGAGAGACATATTGGCCGGGCGATCTCAAGATGTAGGAGGTAAAGGCGATTTCGGCCACGCCTGACCCGAATAAGGAGTCGGCCTCGCTGATCCTAGATACGAAGCACACCTCTCCTGATCAGCACACAAGCGTCACTCTCATCAAGTTGACCAATGCTGATGATCGAGTTCCTCAGGCGTGGGATGTAGTAGACGCCGCTGAGGGCCTTGTGTTCGCCGCTCTTGCCAGCGAAGACGATGGTGCCAATGCCCTCGATTTCGATGACAGAACCGTCGCCAAATTTGACGGTGTCGGTGACTGTTCGATCAATTTCAGCAAAGGCGTCGCTGTGGCCCATCATGTGGTTTGTGGCGCCGATGTCGAGGTACCATCCCTCGATTCGTTCGTCTTCGCTGCTTGTGCCGAGGTAGGCTTTCGCTTTTGGCTCATCAATGTGAAGAGCGACGTGCTCTGGAGCTGGAGCTGCACTGTCTAGGACCGTTGCGGCTGGGGCAGGACCGCTGCTGTCCTACACCCTCGTCACTAGGGTAGGACTGATGCAGACTTGCGCCATGAGGAGAGCCGGCTCCTCATCATCTTCCTCTGCATGGGCCACAAGAGCCTTGTTTCTTCTCGGCTGCCTGCAGTCCCTGGCCCAATGGCCACGACGCCCACAATTTCGGCATTTGTCATCGCGCGGTATGTCTTTGGGTGCTGCTGCGATCGTCGCCACCTTCTCCACCCTTCTTACGCGGTGGTCGTCGCTGTCGCTGTGCACTGCCGCTCGGTGAGAAGAAGCTTGCCTTGCTCACGCGGAGGCTCCTGCAGCTCGAGACGGTCCTCCGCTGCCTTCAGCCGACCGTGTGACCTCTTCCAACGACAACTCAGAGACGTCGAGGAGGGTCTCGAT
The DNA here is from genome assembly GCA_019208055.1 of Stipa capillata. NCBI lineage: Eukaryota > Viridiplantae > Streptophyta > Magnoliopsida > Poales > Poaceae > Stipa > Stipa capillata. The sequence continues at coordinate 204,785 of JAGXJF010001978.1, read as the reverse complement.
CGCAAGAGCGAGCTGCGAGAACTTTGGTGGCACAACTCGCAAGAGTTTCTCGACGACTTGAGATTCGTCGATTGGTTCTCCGAGCGTGACGAGGCTTGTGACGAGGTTGGTGAGGCGCAGCGTGAAGTCATCGACGGACTCTCTGTCACGGAACGAGATCGTCTCAAATTCCTTCCTCAGCTGCTGCGCCTTGCCCTTCTGCACGCGGTCTGTACTGACACGCATGGCTCGGACCGCCTCCCAGGCCTCCTGCGCGCTCCGCTTGACGGCCAGGCCGGCCATCATCTCCAGCGGTACCGCGTGCAAGATGGCCTCCAGCGCCATTCGATGTTCCTGGAAGTCGTCGGTGCCAAGCTCGATCGCATCCCAGTGACCCCGAGCCTGTAGCATCACGTTCATGAGGAGGCTCCATTCGGCGTAGTTCGTCCGTGTCAGCGTTGGGTACTTGCCGCCGCCAACGTCCTTCACGACACGCTCGACGACAACCTCGCGCCTTCCAGCATCGCGGTGGCGCGGTCGTCTCGGTGGTGGTGAAGGGGAATGGCGTCGCGGATGGGGGAGCCGAACTGCCGGCAGTACCTTGACCTAAGGCGGACATCGCTCCGGATCCTCTGCTCCTTCACCGCTCGCTCGTCCTCGCCGCCGAGCCGGACACCGATGCCGTGCCCTTGCTGGCCGCCGCTGCTGCTGCTGCGTGCGGCCTCCGCGCTGAGCTGACCGCCGCTGCTGCTGCTGTGCGCGGAGCTGACCGCCACCGCCGCTGCTGCTGCTGCGTGCTTTGACGAGCGCTGGGAGCACGTCCTTGCTGGCCCGCTGCTCCTTGGCAGCGGCGTGTTCGCGCAGGGCGCGCTGTTTCTCCTCCTCGGTGGCGCCTCACCTCGGCGGCCTCCCTGTGGCCCACCGCGTATGCCGCGGCCTTGTCGACCTGCCCCTGCACAGTCGCTTGCCGGTGCTCCGCACTCTCTCGTAGCTATCTAGCTATGGCTGCGGCGCCCAAGCCTACTGCCAGCAGGTCTCTCTCTCAACCTGGGTGCTCTGATACCAATTGTTAGGGCAAAGAGATGCGCAGGCAATACTCTGATTTTGGGCTGCTATGCATGCATCTAGTTTAGGGCTTTATCCCCTTATATTTATAGCTGGAGTACAAGCTGGAGCAGATCAAAAACAGCTGGAGTACAGGCTGGAGTACAAGCTGGAACAGATCAAAAACAGCTGGAGAACAGAACAAAACCAACTGGAACAAAACTGCCTCTTAGGGCTTTACTTACAAACTAAGACTAGATATTTGCAAGGATTACTCTAACACTCCCCCCCCCTTTTTTGCTTACCTGTGTGCTAGTGCCATCCATGTGCACAGTTGTATGTTACTGTAGATGATCGGATTTCATGAATATTACCAAAGAGCATCATGGTGTGAATCATGCTACGTATTGAACAAGTATGCATTTGTGATCGCATTTAGGTTCATATTTCGTCCATAATTTGTGAGGATTCTTTTTTGCCCAGTCCTTTATTTATTTCCCTCTTGTGTTGTCAGGACCAAGTATGGTTTTTTGGCTCCAAGCTCACCTAAAGCCTTTCAAAAAATTCAAAAGTACATTCGCATATCTCAAAACATTCCCCAAAAATTCACACACGTACATGTACAAGTACTATGTGCAGTTTCCTATGCAAAAAAGACAAGGATGGACGGCTAATGTATCAACTTTGGGTGCACGAAATTTGTGTTTGTATATAGGCACAAAAATTTGTACATGCAGTCGTGCACATAGTACTCAAACATGTCCGTTGTGTGAATTTGTTTTGAATTTTTTTTGAAATGCCAATTTCTTTTGAGGTGGGTCCACGTGAGCCTGGGCTCACCTTGTGGTTCTCATATCAGGACCATGCTATTCATGATTTGCCTAGTTTTAACAGTGAAATACATGTTGCAATTCATGAACAGTGTGCTTCGTCCCCACCGTGTGGTGAAATAACTGTAATATGAGATGGATGTGTAGCAAGATTAGAGTCCTTAATGATTTTTCTCCTACCTGCTTACCTGATCAAAGTTAATGAGTAACTATTGTCAAACATGTGTCATACTTTCAGTGTCACACATGAGGATGGGCTAGGGGTAGGTTGTACAGTGCTATACGAGGTCCATCTCCAGTAAGAAATTTACAAATTGACCTGGCTAGGTTGTTTGGATAGGAGTTGAAGCAGTATGTTTGAAGCTTCATGGCCACGTTTCCTTTCTATTTGGCCTGCACCTTTCACAGTGTAGTGCACCCTGACCCACCTGAGTTGATTCCCAGCTAATTGTAGCAGTTAACACTTAGCATAGCACTAGGTTACCACAACATATATGGTTTGGTAGTAAATTTACTTATGCTTCCTTTCTGAAATTCATTTCCTCAGTTTCACTTCGGGCATGTCATGCTTGTGGATATGAGCTATGTAATGCCCCAATCCATTTCAGCAAGGGAAAAAGGAAGGAAAAATGAGGGAACTAAAACTGGGCGCTTCTTTATAATTATTCACTTTGCTTTGCACTGCTGTATGTTTTTTTGTCCATGTATAAATGTTGCAGTTGATCCATTGACAGAATGTGATAGTTCTTTTTTTAGGTGAGAATGTGATAGTTCTAGCCATGTTAGAACTTAGGTTATTACTATAAACATTCCTAGTTTCCTCATGCCAAATTCCATAAAGAGAAATTCGCACCACATATTTCGCTGAACTATAGTAGCTAGTATCAACTGCTAATTGGTGCAATGTCTCAAATAGTGTAATATTGAACATATCCTGTATTAGCAAGGCAAGTTCCATAAATAATGCATTTCATTGTCCTGCTATATTTCTGGACAACTCTAGTTGCATAACACTAACAAGGCATGATCACTAGAGCAATTCTGGAGAACCGTTTGGCCCACTCTGTAGGTCTGTAGTTAAAGTAAGACCTGTTTTTAGGTTCATTAAATTATACCTTCGAAAGCCTCGTTTTTGAAAAGCTGTCTCTCTTGAGCTACACCTTAATGAATGGATGGTGTACCCCCTCAAAGGAAGTGATATTTGATTGTGTTTATGGACTCTTGTATCCCCCGTCTGTCTGTCTTGATGGAATATAATTTCAATTAATGTGTTTGTTCATTTAAATAACTAATAAACAAAATCAGTTTGAATTGGGCCAACCAACTGCAACTTTGCTAATGTCTTTATTATTGACAATTGCATTACAATACTACAGAATACCAGCTCAGAACTAGCAAAACACAAATCAATTATATGAATGTCACATAAATTTCCTTCTTTCATGATATTACACGATAAAACCAACATGAAGAAAACAAGCCAATATCTCTTGGTGCATGCTGCTTCTCTTTATTGGCATTTTCCCTTAGTTCATGTGTATTTTCATGCCAACCAAAGTGATTATTTTATTCGTCTTATGTCTTCAGGTTCAGATTCGAGTAGCTCTTCTGGAAGCGGTTTGGGTGTCAAAGTTCCTCGACCAAACAGCGGGACCAAGGTGCTTCTGCACACTTAGTGTTATCTGAGAAAGTTTAGAACTGTAGTAGTCTCAAACAAAATTGACATGCTACTGACCCAAAGATTATTTTGGGACATCGGTTTTCTCAATGTTTGCTCTCTTTTTACATGCAGGAGAACGCACTATCTGTGGTTAGCTTGGATCAGGAAAACGGTAATATGTTTTCACATAATACCTTGGTATTTTCAAGCCAAACCAGCCCTGACACTTAAATAATACTACAATGTTAGACACTTAAGAGTTGAGAGTTGACACAAGCCAAGGCGACCAATATCAGACAATCCAACCAATTTATCATACCAAATATTAAACTGTTAGAAACAGTGGCGGACTGGATTACATGTGGGGCCTATTATTGTGTATAGGGACAATTCAACCAAATCTAACCCATTTCTTTCAGACACGTTTTAACCTATTAAATATCAAACTGTTAGAAAGAGTGGTGGATCCAGTCTGCATTCATGTGGGAGTCTATTATTGGGTATAGGACAGTCCCAACATATTTAACCCATTCTTTGGAGCCACATTAACCCACCAAATATCGAACTGTTAAGAGAAAGTGGTGGATCCACATTTATTTACATGTGATGTCAATTATTAGGTGTACATGTTTTTGTACTTCTTTTGAACTTCTTTGTGATTTTCTTATATATAACTTCGATTTAGTTTCTCGTAGATAACAGAGTATTTTATAGAAACAATGTGGGATTTAGTTGACCCCCAAATATCTTAAACTGTTTGTGGATAGGCTTTGTTGAACGTCTGCAATTTTGGAAATTTTGGATATCTACTTGTGTCTCATGTATTTTAACTACTTTCAATTGATCTGTTTGCAGATTCACGGAATACATTGAATATACCAGAACCAAATACTGACCCTGTACCTATTTCTGCTGACGATGAGGGTAAGCTTGAACTTTTATACGGTCTCTTTGAATACCCAACGCATTTTTCATAGACAAAATGGTTTCTCTTACAGTTTTTTAAATGAATGAATATTTCAGAGGAGAATGCGTCTGAGAAACAGGTCTCACCTGGAAAGCAATACCGGGCCGCCCTTTTGAGAAGCCGCTTTGCTGATACAATTCTTAAGGCTCGCGAGAAGGCTCTTGATCAGGTATGTGTTGGAAAGTAGTTTATTGAGGGCATTGTTGTCAGGGCTTTGGTTGATGCTATTCACAGTAAGATTCATATGATTGTTAATACCAGGTTGCAAAAAAGGATCCTGAGAAAGTTCGACGTGAGAGGGAGGAGCTCGAAAGGTTACAAAGAGAAGGTGAGATGAAATTGATCTCTTTGGCTGATACACCAGCTGCAGTTCTGTGTATTGAGGCACAATCTTCATTACAGAGAGAGCTCGCTTGCAAGCTGAGGCTAAAGCTGCTGAGGATGCTCGCAAGAGGGCTGAAGCAGTGGCTGTTGCTGAGGCTGCTGCAGAAGCTAAACGCCAAAGAGAACTTGAGAGAGAAGCAGCTCGTAAAGCCTTGCAACAGGTAAATCTAGGACGAAATCTGTGAGCACATCTTGCTCTGTTGATATCCATACTCTAAATACCATTGATGCTGCAGATGGAGAAAACCGTAGAAATCAATGAAGGGAGCCTCTTTTTGAAAGATCTTGAAATGCTCGGAACTGTCACTGGTGAACAGCATCCTGGCTTGGTTGGTGAAATAAGTCCAACTCATACGCCTGAGGCTCTCGGATTTCAACTTGGGGGCAACCCCCTAGAACAGCTTGGATTGTATATGAAAAATGACGACGATGAAGACGATGAAGACGAGTCCGCAGATGAACCAACGGTTGATGTTGAGGAGGGCGAAATAGATTGACAGTTTATGGACCATTCTGTGATACACTGAGCGGGGCCTGTGGCGTGACTGGACCGGATAGCTGTTTTTTGATGCCTTTGATGTATGAAGTGCACGTCGATCCTGAGGGTTCCATTCCTCCACCAAATTTTATGAACTGAGCATGTTTTTGGAGCAAAATGATTGGTCAGTCAATGGTGTAGGAGGCTTGGAAACCAGTCTTCATGCATGCAGAGTCCGATGGAGTGAGCCTATCTTAGAATGGGTCTATTGTCAGCCATGAAGTAACCGCCGCCCGTGCGCTTTGCTGGAGGGTTATCTGGATGACGATACTTTTTTCGAGTAGAACAGAGAGAAAGGGGGAGGGGTTGTCCTTGGCTCTTGAACACCTTAGGGGTGAGCCGTTTTTGAGGGTAGATTTTGGTGGCATTTCCTGTTGTGAATGTAATCCTGAGGAAAGTGTACAAAGAGGTTGCCTGATAGATGGAAAATAGTCTTAAGTTTTTCAATGCCGGTTCATCTTTGATTACTTAATCTTTTGTCTGAATTGTGTGGGGTGACATAAGCGGTACCCCACTGTCCGTTGAATTCGGCATCTTATTTTTGGTAGGAGGCGACCAGCTTTGGTTGGTTTCTGAGAAACTTGTAGTGTAATTTATGTTCAACCTGGTGGTGCTGGCACCAAAAAGAATGGTGGAAAATATGTAGATTCTTTTTAATATGAACACATTCTATTGGCATCGCTTGAAATAGGCGTCAGTAATCTTCCCCACTTTTTCCATGCTTTTAAAAATTAAGTGTGTTGACTGGATAGGGTAACTCCGGTTAAGGTTGTACAGAGACTTATTTTTCCTGAGTTTATAAAAAGACTTATTTTCACTAATTGTTTGCACTGGCAAAAGCGTGTACCTGTATCGTGCAATGAAAAGCACAAACTAATGGTAGCTGCTTGCTAGAGTTGCACAAGCAAGCTAGCTGCCAAGCATTTGCAGTTCGCACTAAGATGATCATTCCGCAGTATCAGATTCAGAACAGCATGTGTTGTTCACAAAACACACATCTGGTAGAAATATAAGGGGAAAAAGAATGCAGAGTACCAATTACAAGGAACTGTGAAAGGAATAGAACAGATCTGTATCCATTCTCTCTTCTGAACAAAGACACACAATGCCGGAACAATCTATCAACGAGAACATTCAAATTGCAGGAATTAGGAGAACAGAAACACCAAGGCGTAGGGCACTGCAATTCTTTATTAATCTGGTATTCTTGTGGTTTCTATGAAATCGATGACCTACCCCTATATTCATAGTACTGGCTCTGCAAAACTCTGCATGGAGTACAAGCAGGAAACTCCCGGCATGTTGCCTACAAGGCTGGCCGGATCCCCATTCCTTACTTGATTAATTAAACCCAAACACAACCCTCTTGAGGTTTAGCTAAGCGATGTTTAACGACTCGTGACACGTCACGGACCAATCCATCATCTGCAGCAGTCGTGGTATTATGCTCTTTTTCTTTTTAGCAGGACAAAAAGAAGACTCGTAGCGCATACTTCACGAGCCGCAAAGGCGACGATGAGTGGTAGCCGCAATCTACGAGTAGAATTTGTATGTCTTGGCAGACATGATGATCTGCCTGAGCCCTCCGATGGGCGCCACGATCATCAGTATCACCCCAAGAACGATGCAGATCTGAAACACAACGAAAATCAGGATGAAATTGAGATCAAATGACAGGTCTATTGCGGACAGGCAAAAAGAAAGAAGGAAGCTTGTCTCAGTTCTTACCCAGTTGGTGAACCATGAGAGGCTGAATCTTTTCGGCTTGCAGATTATGAGCCACATGATGCAGGGTAGCTGCAGGCAAGAACAAAGTGTTGATACTGATCAGACTCCAAATTTACATTGCTGTAATGAGAATGAAATTGATCTGAAAAATTCTTACGAAATAAGTCGTCGGTGCGAAGGCGAGTCCACCGAAGAATCCGATCAGCCCACCGAAGAACGGGAAGGTGATGCCTACGAACATTGTGAACGCTGCAAACATGGTATCTCATCAGTACAAGACGCCCATTTTTTTGTGACAAGAGTTGGGTTCAGAGAAAAGGGGGCATTACCAACATAGATGGTTCGGGCAATCAACCGGAGCGTCAGGCCGGGAGGGAAACGCATCTTCTTCACCAGCACCATCTCCATCATGTCGAACACTGGCATCGCATAGATCTGTACATGTAACATCCCGATTTTTCACCGTCAAAATTGATCCTGCCGTTCTGATACCATGTTGAATTTCATGCACCAAAATTACATTTACATACCTGGTAGCTACCAATGAGGTGGACGACGACCATCATGTTGGCCATGGCGATGAGCCACTTGGGCTTGTTGAGGGTGATGAGGATGTTGTCGTCCACGCTGTTGCCGAAATGCCCAGTAACCGATGAGCGCGACGGGGAAGTAGCAGCCCGCGATGATGATGTAGGCGACGACCACCCCCTTCCACATTGGTTTCTTGGACGGCTTGTCCGGCCTCGACGGGATGGTAGCCTGGATCTCCAGCACCACATTGTGACCGGAGTACGAGAAGGCCATGTCTCCTAGCCCGCCCAAGAAGCCGAACACCTGCCCCGCCGTCGTTGTCGCTCGAAGGCTGTAGTCCACGTTCGCCGCCTTCCCCTTGTCCAATGAGGCACCCCAAGCAATCGTCGAGTAGCTGCGTTGTGCGTTCTTCATGTCAGTGGCCATTTTTTTTATAGCAGTACATAGTTTTCAGAAATTTGCCGTATTTGCTACAGTCAAAGCAGTTGCCGGAGACAAAACCTGAGCGACATGACGGCGGCGGCAAGGGAGATGCCGGAGATGGAGTTGAAGTTGGGGAGCTGGGAGAGGACGAAGTGGACGGAGGCGAAAATCATGATGAAGTAGGTGAGCTTGATGTCCTTGCACTTGCCGTCACAGATCACGTCGTGGAACTTCTTGAGCGAGTTGCCGCCGGTGACCATGTAGACGATGTTGAGGCTGACCTCGACGACGAGCTGCTGGGGCACGACGATCCAGAGGCCGAGCTTGTCGCCGAAGGCGTACTGCCCGAGCTCGTGGTAACGGTCGAACCGCTTCCCGGGCACCATCTCGTGCATCTCCACCATCTGCCACAGGGTGTACACCGTGATGATCCACGACAGGGTCATCACGGCGATGCCAGGACCCCTACATGAAACCATCAAGATCAGTGAACTGGAGACACATATACTATGTCAAAATAAAATAAAATGGAACAATGCCATTGTGAATTTGCAGTTTTGAAAAAATGCGACTGGCTGGAGTATGACATGTGGGTCCAGGTCCCACATGTCATTCAGATAGCCAGTCATATTTTCTAAAAAACTGCAGCTTTGCAGCGGTATGGTGAAAATGTATGGATACTTTTTGAAAGAAAAATGCATGGATGTCATCGTGGGCAATAGTACTTACCAGCCGAGCTCGGACATGGCGTAGGGTAGGCTGAGCACGCCGGCACCAACCATGGCGGTGACATTGTGGAAGGCTGAGTACCACCACTTGGCTTGCCTCGATGATGTGATGGGGAGCCAGTCGTCGATCGCCTTGTCCCGCGCGCTCCTCTCATCCTGCGAGTTTTCGCCAATCTTAGTTAGCCCGCACGGCCATTGGAAACAAGACAAGCTAGAACTTCTAGAGGTTGATCACCTAGTAGGAGAAGCTATCTAATTTTATTTTATTTTCGAGCAACCGGCAGGAGCACTGCCTTTTCATTAAGAAGAGGGAAATAATTACATGTTGATCATGTTTTTGAAGGGAACATGCCAAAACCCTAAGAATACAGTGGATGTGCTAATCCGGTTCAATGACATACTTCCAAATTTCCATGACATACTTAATTGGACTAATTAATTTGTTATCTTCTTCGATTTCCTTTAGTTTTTTCTGATGGAGTAATTGATAAAAGCGACAGGTAATTGGCAAGACTTCTCAACCCAAATGACGGGGCATCTTTGAAATTTTGAATCTTTTTATTGTCTGCAGTTGACTTGTCACATGGCCAAGTAGTCGCCAAAGACAAATAGGTCACTAGATGCTTATCATGGACACCTCATAGCAAAGATATTTAATTATCTTATTAAGCATGTTCACCTAACAATGTTTAGCAGTATGATAGTAGTCTGCATCTGTCTGGAATGCGGAATTTTTTTGGAAAAAACATCAAATCTCTCGCTGGGTGTGGGGTTCTCGACGAAATTTTGTGAGGTACCGTTTCATTAGCAAAATCAATCTCATGGTGGCAATTAAAATATAGAGACCTTGATGTGTCACTAAGATTTCTTTTTAGATAATGGAGAGAGAACTCTTGCACACCATTAAATCAGTAAGATGTGTAGATTAGAAGGATACATATTCTACTATAAAAATACTACAAGAAATTAGTTCATGGAGAATCATGAAGTGTGAGCTATATATTTCTGGTCTTGGAAAGCGAAACAACAGTGTACTGAAAGTACAAATTAAGACCGTTCATATTTGTTAGTCCAAGACAAGGTGTGTGGACCATGCGACAGAGACAACAAAAGACTTTTCATTATAGTTGCTGTAAAAACACAGTGGATCGAGGAGGATAATTGTAAGGGAGTTAATACAGATAATATCACAGCAGAAGAACAGATGGGCAACAATCATTTATTCTAGGGAAAAAAAGGTAAAATTCCGCGGTTAAGGCAAAGCATCACAAATCACAGTGATCATATGACGCTGATCGTACTAGAAAGAAAAGGATCCAAAAAGGTAGTAAGAAAAGTAAATGATAAGAGAGACAGATGCTAATTCTCACATGAAGGAGATGTTTTTTTTTCCTTAAAGAAAAGGGACCGAAAAGGTAGTAACAAAAATAAATGATGGATGGACAGATGCTACAATTTCACATGAAGAAGATGAAGAACTAGTACTAGGGTCGGTGCACGCGTCTACCAACTTGCTTGTTCTGCGGCGCGGCGCACCAACCCCACCTAGATGCCGGGAGGAAGAGGACATGATCTTCCATGCAAAAGCCTTCCAGAAAAAGTACATTTTTTGTTGTCCTGTTAATACGTTAACAGAATAGCAGGTACGGCTTTGTCGATTTTCTCTCCCTGCTTCTCGCAACTCGATAACTCTCAACCCTGATTCTCTCTCTCTCTCTCTCCCCACCCTAAGTCTCTCTCTCTCTCACTCTGAAGAACAAGAACGGGGCATAAAAATTGAACAAGATGCGTTATTTCTATCGCTACCGAAACATTGTCAAGAAAATTAGCATATCATCATTTCATAGCACACACAATTGCACACAGAGAGAGAGAGAGAGAGAGAGATAATTCACCTTGACCGGCGTGTAGTTCTGCGGCGATTCCTGCGTCCCCATGGCCGGTCAGCCGGACTCGTGATCTTCTACCACCGAGCCTTCTTCAGCAATGGAGGACGATGGGAGAGAGCGAGCGAGCGAGCGAGATAGATTGGCGAGGGGAAGAGAGAGGGGGAGAGTTGCAAGAATGAAGGAGGCGGCCGAGTCCTCCTCTTCTTTATAGAGAGAGATTCAGACGGAGGAGGAGAGTCCATCACCATATATATTGTGAACGAACTCGAGCACAAATCTCGCTGGGTTTATTAGTATTTTTTCCTCTTAGGAGAAAAAAAAACTGGAATCTCGTGGATTGACCGTTGACTCCAGCGAAACAGCAGCTGCACTGCAGGAGGGAGAGATCCGCTGCGACAGCTGTTCCAACGGCAGGATCTTCTACAAGCCCGTTGGATCTTGGATCGACGGTCCTGATGAGGCCGTGTCATGGAGAGAGGGAGGATAGCACCGCTCCTAAGGCCCTATTTGTTTAGGTTTTTTTTGGCTTCTGGACTTTGACTTCGAAGCCAGAAAAGCACCTATTTAACTGCAACAACTTCAAAAACAGGTAAATAGGTACTTTTCTGGCTTCGAAACCAAAGTCCAAAAAGCCAAAAGCCTGCCAAACAAACAGGCCCTAAGGCTAGTTGGCACATGAACACCAAGAAGAGGGCCTTGGAAATGGGACCATGTGAGAGGTGGTAGCGTCTCCTCTTGAGATCAAAGTTTAGTACCAGCACCTTACTAGATTTCGCAAAAACCCTTAAAGCCGGGTACGCCAAGAGACGTAGCCAAAATACTAGAGGTGGTGTTCTCCTAGTATATACAATGAGGAAAGCCGCATTTGTAACTTGTGAGGTATCTAAGCTTCCCTTAACTTTTTCTTTGGAATCATGAGGAGCACTGCATGCATTATATTAAGGAGGAGAGAACACGGATAAAGTTTACATATACCGAACTAACGACTAGCGACGCATGACAGCTACAATAGCACAAAACAAGACACTAATACAACAACAACACAACAACTAGGACTACATTACGTCCAGACCTTTAATGCCAGCTCGCCTCCATTGATGACACTCAGCTTCAATCAGATATATGGTGTCTTAGAGTGGAAGTAGAGACACTATTGAAGACCCTCTTGTTACGCTTGAGCCAAATAAACTAGACGACCAAGATCACTTAGCTATCCAACCCCTCACGCAGAACCTCGTCGATATGGAGCTGAGAGATGGACCACCATGATTCTAGCCCCACATTAACATTTGGCTTCAGGCAATGTAGATTTGCCCATTCGAGAATGGAGCACCATCTAAGGATCCCTAGAATTTCATGGAAAACGTTATGGAACAGATGATTTACTTTGAGTTTTGGGCACTATAGGAATAATACTTTGTACTTGAGGTGTTTAATTCCAAATTTAGATCATAGGCCAATTTCCCCCAGCTTTGTATTAGAGCCAAGAAACATAATTTGCTTAAGGAGTGACTAGAGGCGCCAATCTTGATGATAATCTGAAACAAAACACAACATGACAGATGGATGAGATTCAAATTGAGCTCCTTGTTGCATAAACATTCTACTTTTCTTTAAGGAAAAAAACAACAGAAGAGGCTCTTACTGCACCTTTAATAAAAAGAAAGGGTTATTTACATGGAGAAAGTACAAGCCACACTGGTGAGAAGAATAAATTACAACCTTGAATAGTCAATGTACGAGAGAAGAAAATATTTTTGCTCCACACGCACTCGATGGACAAGAAGCCCTAGGTCTACTCGACGAACATTTTGCTTTTTCTTTGGGCACTATATTAATGCATTAAGATAATAAAAGAACACCCAACCTCTATAACAACACGACATCGAGAGCCTTGTCGAGACATCGAGGATACACATAAGAATAGAAAAAAGAGAGAAACATGACAACCAATTGTCATGCCTAGCAAGGCTCGGTGTGCAGTTGCAAACTTCAACTTCATCCCCCTGCCTTTGACAACACCCGGACAATGAGATTGGTTCTCCAAAGCAACGCCTCCAAGAAGGGAACGACACATGTACGCCGCTGTTGCCGGACCCAAGCACTGAAAGGCCAAATCATCGGTTTTCACCTCGGAGAGCAGGTTCAACAAAACACCAGACAATGCCTTCAACAAGAAAGTGACGTGCATACACCACCATTGTCAGGTCCAACCAACAAAGGTTAGACTTAGGGTCTTCACCCTGGAGCTTGGGAACCGATGCTCGAAGAGCACTGCCAAACTAAAGTCTCCCGGTCCTACCGCCCCCGCTTGCCGAGTCGGCACTGCTATACCGCTCGACCTTGATAAACTACAGCAGGGCATGAACGCCAAATGTGTCCCGGACGCTTGAAGAGAAGATGCGGCACACCAAGAAAACTCGGCAGCAAGCACGTGCACAAGATCCGTGGAACACACCTGAAAAAGGAGCACGGTGGTCACTGAGGTTCGTACATCCACCAGTCAAGCCAGGGTGACTTCAGGCTGGCATTGCAGTGCTAACACCCGATCAAGATCACGCATGATCAGGGAAGAAGACGCCACACCGCCTTATCTGAAAGCTGCAATGCAGCCTAGATCAAGTGTCAACTTCCATGGGAATGGGAACGAATCCCGCCAACATCAAGGGATCTCCGCACCACCATTGAATGTAGTAGTATGGACAGAGCCTGAAAAGCCCTCCCGTCATATGGCCAAGGCAGCCAGACAACTCGGCCGCTAGCCTGCTCGTCCCCAGTCCTATCTAGGTAGAGTCGATGGCGTACCGCCGTGCCGGAGGAAGGGAGACCGGCGTCAAGATGGCTCCTATGCCTAGTAGCATCTAGACCATAGCTTGCACGGGTGCCGTCGGAACACCACCAACCATCGGGGTACAGCCGCCACTTTTGACCGAGAAGCCCTGCCACCGTCGTTCACCACGTGAGCTTCGGCCAACGGCTTCCTCTGGCGGCAGCGAGGGGAGGAGAGGCTGGAGACGGTGGCTAGAAGGGGTGGCAACGGATCGCCCTGTGGGTCACTTTGGCAGCTCGTGGGGCGCTAGGGCCATTAAGCTAATTCAAATTACACTAATCTCCAGCCGAAACACGTGTAATCTCAACCTTTCTTCTAATCAGAATAGTATTGAATGGTCGTTTGAATTGAACCTGCATGAAAATTTCCATTTCCTTTTGTACTAGGACCAAAAAAGGGGAAAAGAATAATTATACATCACTCCAAACAAACTGTATTAATAAAATGTCACTCATGTGTGACTGACATGTGGCTACTGAACCTACAGGTAGATGAGACATTCAATGACATTTTATGAATACCATTGCCAGCGAAATGCAAAGTGCAGGTGCAAATTGTGCATGCGTCTCCACATGCCGGCCAAAAATATGGTAAAAAATTAATTTCCTTGGAACATCGGCAAAGAAATTTCCTAGATATCAAACATCAATGTTTTAGTTTCTCGCAAAAAATACCTAACTTTTACTTTCTCGTAGAAACAATATGGGTGTGTTTGGTAGAGTGCATCCCCTCATCTATTCTCTTCTCAACCCACTTTTCAGTGTTTGGTAGGATGTATGAGCTCTCTCAGCCATGCCCACCTCAACCCACCAAAGCCTCTCAGCCATGCACAGGAGAGAACCCACAAGTGGAGGTTCCCTAGTCAGCATGGCTGACTTCAACCCACCAAAACCTCTCAGTAAAGCCTCTCAGCCATGTCTAGGCCACAGATACTGTCGACGTGTAGACGCCTCTAGCGGTGGTCCGGTTGGACCCCCTTTGGGATTCGGCCGGGGGCGATGTAGGGTTTTTCTTATGAGCCGGTGACGAACCGTGGGAATGGTCGTTTAGATGCAGAAGACACAGGGATTTATCCAGGTTCAGGCCACCCGGAGGTGTAATACCCTACGTCCTGCTTGTTTGTGTGTATTCGTATTGATTCTATCAGGGTTACGGGGATGTTCTTCCTTACAAGAGGCCGGCTTAGAGCCCCCTGAAGCTGTTCTATGAAAAGCGCTATCTATGGATCTAGATTAAGGAATCGAACCCTTTGCATGGCCTGGGAACTCCCCTTATATAGCCGGGGGTTCACCACAGCGGCCAAGGGTGACTTGGGTGCTAAGGAAACGCCCATTCCTCTATTTAATGCGTTGCGCCGATTCTCGAGCCACACGCCTCCCTGCCATGCCTTCGAACAGGGGCCCTGACATCTTTATGTCCAGCGAGCCCCGTGAGAGAGGACTTACCGGTGCTCTTCTGACCGAGTTGGCGAAACATCTGCTCCTGGGCCCCCGGTGCCAGCGACCAAACGCGGGCCACGGGGCGCGCGGTGATTTGACCCAAAGAGGCAAAAAGGGGCTGACAGCGGTGCGGGCGCGCGGGACGGCGCGCCTGGTCGGTCATCAAATCTGTCAGACGGACCCATCTCCTGGCAGGGGCTATGTCAAAAAGGGATTTGCCTTGCACGGATGGGACCCGGCCTGATCGATATCGTGCCCGCACAGGGCTTAGCATTTAATGTCCGAATGACGGGCATTAAATGCCTCTGCCGGTGCCGAGGCTTGTCGGAGAAGCTAAGTACTGGAACGATGGGCCCGGAGGAGGGCCCCACGGGAGGGCCCCACAACCCTCGAATGCTCCGACCCCGAACGGTTCCTTCGGCTCTCGAGGGATGCCAGCTGTCCCGGACTGCTCCCGAGTGACCTCGAGCGCTCGGGGAGCGCTTGCTGGAGGCTTGCTCGGGGCCCCTCTCGGGGGGAGCGCCAACAGGACCGCCCGGGGGGTCGCCCCGAGCAGTCTATTGGGCCCCACACCCCTCGGGGCGCCGGACGCTCGGGGGAGGAGCCCCGAGCGTTTCCTTGATTCTTGGGCCTCGGACCCTCGGGAGCCCAGGGCCCTCTTTAGAGGGCCCGCATGGCCCGAGCACCCAGGCCAGACCACCGGGCCCACTTGCTGCGTCAGCGGGGCCCTCGCTGATCCGGCCGCCACGTGCCACGCCCTGCGGCCTCTGGTTGGTCTCCACCGGCGGTTCGGGGGACCCTGGGCCCCCATTCCGCCGACAGATACAGCCCACCAAACAAGATCTCAACTCAGCATGTCTCAGCATATACAGGCTACCAAACACTGTGCAGTTGTATGCGTTTAGCATGTCCAGGCTCAGCCTGTATCAGAAGAGATAGCCATGCTAGAGACATACAGGCTACCAAACACATCCTATGTGTTTTAGTTCATGGTCTTACGTATGCCGATGTGCGTTCAATTTTTCAGAGAAAGTTCCCCGGCTTCATATACTGAAACCGATAAAAACATTCATACGGAGTTCAAATAACGTCAAAATATAAAACTACAGAAGTCATAAAGTGTGCACTGAACACCATAGACGCGAATGTAGACCAAGTTTCACACTAAAAAGCCAGTAGGGCAAACGTACTCTCCGGGCCCAGTGCAAACAAACCGAAGCACCACCTCCGCATAGCTAGCAGACAGGAACTGTTAGTATCTCGCATTAGCGTAAGATAATCCAAGACTCGAGGGCCCCAATTACTAGGTGAAGTACACGTTGTTTAGGGTATACTCTCACTATGTCTAAACAAGTGACGTATTGGACATTGACGTGATCTTTATGATATAATTTTAACCACTAATTTTTATTATAATATATGTATAAAACTTAATAAAATTATAATATTATGAAGTTATTTTGCGAGATAAATATATATATATGATTTCAAATACTTAATATAAATATTTAAAACATTATCAATAGTTAAAGGTTTAACTAAAGTTATGTCCAACACGTCCCGTTTTATCGGGAGTAGTATCTTATGTAATCATCAGCCACCGGGCGGTTAACCTGCCATGTGTCGCTATGCAATTGACGTAATGCAGGTCTGCACTCAGTTGCTGATAACGAAGAGTTGAAGATTTGACCCAATCATATCATGTTCACGTGTCAAGTGCATTCAAAAAGAAACAAGCTCACTTGGATACTTTATTTGTCCCTGAATAATCGCCACTCTACGTTCTCCAGTGACAATTTCACGTTTTTCTTCCGTTAATTACCCCCTCTATTTCACCGATGATAGGTCAAACGCAGTTTAGTTACCTTGGAGAGAAATTTTCGATTGCCTTAAGACGATAAGTAAATATGAACGGAGAGAGCTAGTAGCGATTTCCGGTACACAGCTTCCATCCCACAAGCTTCTAGTCAAGATTCAACAAGCTTCATGTCACTAATTTCCAACCGGAGGCAGAGTTTCCAGCACCAGCAACCAGGCACAATTCAAGGGCAGGAGTTGCTGTGAGCCTGTGACTGGCTGGCCAATTGAAGAAGCTTTGTGTAAACAGAGAACCAAGCGGGGCTCGCCACGTGGACATCCACGTCAGAGATGTCTACACACGATCTGTGGCAGCACTGAACGGAATTGCAGCGATGAAACGATGGTGACAATCCCAGCCGTTGACTTGAAGGTGTGGGCAAAGGAATCATGGAGTGACGGTAACATCCATGGCTTTTTAGGGAAACTTCCTAGGGTTATAGGTGGCTCATTTCGTGGATCTTACATAATTACAAGCCATCTACTCGGGATAAAATTCCAGCTATCCTAATTAAAGAGTGAAAATAGGTAGTCATATACGGATAAATAACGTACGTCAAGTTATTTGGGGGTCATCGTCACTAGTTATATCATCGCTTAAGGATAAAATACTTGATCAGACTTGATGCACATATTAGTCCTTTAATTATTTGTCATTGATCATCAATACTCAATTAAAAGGTCAAGATGCACTTTCACCAAGGTAGATGATAACCCTCGTTGGATGACAAATTCTCCACTCTCAAAGCTCAACATCGTGCTAGAGGGGAATGCTTCAAATGTGGTGAAAATTTTGGTCCCAATCATCGTTATTCCAAAAACATTCAGCTGCACATCTTGAAGAAATTCTGGAAGCACTTCAGTTGAAAGTAATGCTAGTGCTGATGAAGAGGTGCTTACCATGAGTGTCAATATAATGCTGCTGCTAGTACTATGGGCAAAAAAATCATCAGGCTACAAGGCCTAATCAAGAAATATGAAATCCTTCTTTTGGTGGATTCTGGGAGTCCTAACGGTTCCATCCGTGCCTTTTTGATCGCTGTAGTATAGTGCCCTCTGGTTCTAGTCACACATACGGTTGTCACTATTGCTGATGGAGAAAAAATGACTTGCACGAGTGTGTGAAGAGGACATGCACACATGTGGTGGCGTGAGTGTGATGTCCATGGATTGTGTGCATTTGCCTTATACTAGAGAAAAAGATAGATAACGGCATGTATTGATCAACAAAGAACACATCATCTGGGGAAATAAAAGGGAGAAATGCAGAGCACCACTACAACAAACTGTGAAAGGAATAAAAAAGACGGGTCCATTCTCTTCTCTGCACACAAAAGGGAATCCAAGTTCATTGATCCCACAATACGGAGAAACAAATCCACGCACACCATATATATTACGTATGATTAACCCCAAACACAACCCTTGTGCTTTGACTAAACCATGTTTAACGACCCATGACGACGTCCCTGACCAACCGTCCATCCATCTTCTGTAACAATCCTTGGTAGTATGATCTTTCTTGTTTTTTTGCAAGACAAAATGAACTTCGTAGTGACAAGGCGATGATGAGTGGTGGTAGTGATCTATGAGTAGAATTTGTATGTCTTAGATTCCATGATGATCTGCCTGAGACCTCCGATGGGGGACAGGATCATCAGACACACCCCAAGGATGATGCAGACCTGAAAGAGCATGCAAAACACCAAGAAAATCAGGACGAGATCTTGAACAAGTAGAGGCGTTGATTACAGACAGATAAAAAGCTCGTTAATTCTTACCCAGTTGGTGCACCATGAGAGGCCGAATCTCTTGGGCTTGTAGATGACGAGCCACATGATGCAGGGAAGCTGCAGGCAGGAACAAGATGTTGATTCTTATCAGCAACTCTGAATTTCACATCTTCTGTCTGTGATTAACTGAAGTGAAATGGATCTGAGAAATGCTTACGAAATATGTCGTCGGCGCGAAGGCGAACCCGCCAAAGAACCCGAGCAGCCCGCCAAAGAAGGGGAAGGTGATGGCGATGAACATCGTGAACCCTGCAAACAGATCGCATCTCATCAGTATTGTTTGTTCAGTTTAAGTAAGAGACCATTTCTGGGTGACTAGAGGTTAATTTGAGGCTGAAGAGAAAAGGGACATTACCAACATAGACTGTCCGGGCAATCAAACGGAGCGTCAGGCCAGGAGGGAACCGCAGCTTCTTCACCAGCACCGTCTCGATCATGTCGAACACCGGCATCGCGTAGATCTACACACGCGAAAACATCCGGTTTCGTCAGTGCCGTCAGTTCTGATACCATATTTAGTTTCATGCACCATCGATGATGGTGACCGGGGAAACAAACATATTTTCGTAGTTACCTGGTAGCTACCGATGACATGGATGACGACCATCATGTTCGCGACGGCGATGAGCCACTTTGGCTTGGAGAGCGTGATGAGGATGTTATCGTCGACGCTGTTGCCGAATGCCCAGTATCCGATTAGCGCGACGGGGAAGTAGCAGATCGCGACGACGATGTAGGCGACGATGACGCCCTTCCACATGGGCTTCTTGGACGGCTTCTCCGGCGTTGACGGGATGGTGGCCTGGATCTCCAGCACCACGTTGTGGCCGGCGTACGCGAACGCGACCTCGCCGAGCGCCCCGAAGAAGCCGAACACCTTCCCGGGCGCCGTCGTGGCACGGAGGCTGTAGTCCACGTTCTCCATCTTCCCTTTGTTCACGGACGCGCCCCAGGCAATGGTGGAGTAGGAGAGCGACATGACGGCGGCGGCGAGGGAGACGCCGGAGATGGAGTTGAGGTTGGGGAGCTGGGAGAGGACGAAGTGGACGGAGGCGAAGATCATGATGAAGAAGGTGAGCTTGATGTCCTTACACTTGCCGTCGCAGATCACGTCGTGGAACTTCTTGAGCGACTTGCCGCCGGTGACCATGTAGACGATGTTGACGCCGACCTCGACGACGAGCTGCTGCGGCACGACGATCCAGAGGCCGAGCTTTTCGCCGAAGGCGTGCTGCCCGAGCTCGTGGTACCGGTCGAACCGCTTCCCGGGCACCATCTCGTGCATCTCCACCATCTGCCACAGGGTGTAGAGCGTGATCACCCACGAGATCACCAGCACCGCGATGCCGGGGCCCCTGTTCGATCGCAAACATGCAAGAGCAGTGTGAGTTTTAGTTTCTTCTGAGGATTCATGGCCGGAGAGATGCCATGGATGGCATGCATGGACAAGGACGGACGTACCAGCCGAGCTCGGACATGGCGTAGGGGAGGCTGAGGACGCCGGCGCCGACCATGGCGGTGACATTGTGGAAGGCGGAGTACCACCACTTGGCGTTCCGCGACGACGTGATCGGGAGCCAGTCGTCGATCTTCTTCTCCTGCTCCGTCCTGCCATCCTGCATCCCAGGTTTCACCATTCTTGTCAGCCATGAATCCGACACAATCTCACAAAACTGTTGATCAAACCTACTTTTTCTAATTTGTCGTAACCTTCTTGCATTTTCTTCGATCGATCCTATCTTACGGAGGGGTGAAAAAGGTGAGAGATAATCGGCAAGAAATTTCAACCCAAATGACGGGTCATCTTTGGAACTTTGGAGGTAGTGTGAGCTTTACTTATAATGTGCGATCTCTTTTCTTCTCGGCAGTTGACTTGTCACATGGCCATGTTCCCGAAGTCAAATATCATCGGATGCTTATCAAGGCCAGCTCATGACAAAGATAATTTTATTTTATCAAGCATCTTCAACTGACTGCAATAATATTTTTTTATAAGTAGCAAATATCTAGTATTAAGAAGCCAAGCTGTGATTTCAAAGCTTCGTGACCATATGTACAGAGGTGCCGGCGACAATCAGGAATTTTTTTCAAATGTTTTTATGTCGGCAATACGGAAATTCTCTAGGAGAAACATCCATTCTCCCGCTGGGTTTTCAGGATTTCCTACGAAATTCCTATGAGAATCCTACTGTCTAGACAAAGCCGGAAGCATCCTTGCACGTATACAATTAACAGGTAGGGGCCTTGATGTGTTACTGAAATTACAAGGATCATCTACAGTATATACTAGCACGGAATTTCTATGGAAAACTATCAAGTGTGAACGATTTCAGGTCTTGGAAAGCGAAATATACAACTATAACAGTGTAGTGGAAGTACAAAGACCGCTCATACTTGGTAGTCCAAGACAAAGGTGTTAAGACCACACGACAGAGACAACAAAAGACTTTCGACTTTCTTTCCTTTTTGTTCCATATAAGTTCTGAAACAAAATGGGAATATAGTTGCTGTAAAAACAGAGTGGTGGAGGATAACTATAAGGGAAAAATAACTAAATAGTATTATCGCAGCACAAGAACAGAGAGGCAACACACCAAATCTTTCTCTGCACCTCTCTTTTCTTATAAAAGAAAGAGATGAAAATTCCGCAACTAAAAGCAAAGTATCACAAATCACACTGATCCTATGACGATGATACTTGATAGATACTACTGCATATGCTCTTCTTTAAAAAGAAGGTGGGTAGGGGGGCAAAAAGGTGAGAAAAATAAATGACTTGAAAGGGGGTTTTTTCACATGAAGAAGATGAACTGGTAGGGTACAGGTCGGCGTTGCTAGGAAGTAGAAACTGGCTCCGTGGGGGCCTCTGATTGGTTGTTTGGTTTGCTGTCCGCCCCCACTAGGACTAGATCCCTCCCCGGAGAAGAGAATCAGAATCCTCCATGAATTAACCCATCCAAAAATCCACTTTTTTGTTCTCCTGCTCATGTCCAGCTTTATCTAAAAGCTCCCTGCTCCTCGCACCTCGACAACTCTGCTCCATACTATCTGATTCTCTCTCATACACACTATTTCTCCTTCAGAAAAAAAGCAAACCAATCGGCTTCTAGCTAGAGATCTTGGTTAATTACTTGTGCGTGTGAGAGTGTAATTTTGGGTTAACAAGAAGACAGCAAAATTCTTGAACAAGATGGATTGTTCAATCCATGGCTACCGAAACATTGTCAAGAAAATATCATAATTAAAACACACACACACACACGCAGAGAGAGAGAGAGAGAGAGAGAGTCACTGCACCTTGGTCGGCTCCCCTTCCTGCGTCCCCATGGCTGCCGGACTTGTCTTCTACACCACCAAAACGAGCTAGCTCTCAGCAATGGCGGAAGAAGGAAGAAGATACAGAAAGAGATGGGTGTGGAGAGAGAGAGAGAGAGAGAGAGAGAGAGAGAGTTAAGGACGAGGCAGCTGAGCCATCGTCTTTATAGAGACGGAGTATGCTGTGAAGGCCCGCGCGAGAGCAGGAATCACGCTTGGTTGACCGTTGACACCAGCGTGGCAAGCAGCAACAACTGCAGGATCCCCTGCGCCGCTGTCCCAGCAGTAGGATCCCCTGTGGCTGCTCCTCCCGGGTGCGGCGTCCGCCCATCCATCCGATCCGAGATCAACGGTCCAGATCTAGCCACGTCGAGCAGCGTGCGTGGGACCACTATTTTCTTTTGTCAAAATAAAATCGACGTGTTAGCTAAAACTTGTTGAATTTTGAGTAACTTGGAATGCGCTTTTCATACTGCGCGGTCGACCGTTCCCAGCGGTCAATTCCGACCGCTACAGTACTGCTACAGTACCATCACAGTACAGCTACGGTATCACTACAGTACAGCTACAGTACTATCAGAAAGTTGAAAGCTGGAAGTAGAAACTTGACTGTGCTAAAGTAGAAACCTGACTGTGTTAAAGTAGAAACCTGACAATTTTCCGACAGTTTTACTGTAGCTGTCGGAAATTGACCGCTGGGAAGGTCACCCGTAAATTACAGGTGCCCCTTGGAATGGCACATGGAAGAGGGGCTTTGGAGAACATGAGAGCTCCGCCATCTCCTGTACTCCCCCGGCCTAGACATGGAGCTCCGCCGCGCAACACTTTTTTTTCTCGTCCGGAGAGTCTCGGATCCCGGTTCCGACAACGATGGCTAAAGGCTCCGAGCTCCTCCTCCTGCCCGCGCCACCGCGACTGCGCGACGCCTCCGCCTCCTTGTCTTCTTCCAGCTGCCAGGACAGGACGCCCCCTTCGACCTCGGCGAGTATCAGGGTCTGCGCGGCGGAGGAGCGACCACTGGGGCTGGCCCCAAAATCCGGAGCCGACCACGGAGCTCGGCATCGACGAGATCTCGCCGCCGCCGTTGTCGAGCAGCCCCGTGACGCGCTGGAGACGCTCAGCGAGAACGACGGCGGCGTCGCCGCTGCCACAACCACAGCGTCGCACCCCAGTGCGAGGTAACTCGTCTCGCGCCACCACTTGCTCTAGCTGCTCCAAGAAACAGACTGTACTAGACTGTGCAGTTAGCTAGAGTGATTGGTTTGGAAAATGCAAGTGGCTGCAGAGAGCAGGGACGTGAGAGTGATCGCGCGCGCGCGGGCGGATGCATGCATCGGCGGTTCTTATGCAGCTCATGTGAGCAAATGGCCCTGTGAACTCTAACAACATTTGAGCGATTCCATATTTCGAGGAGAAAGTGATGTTCGATCGATGTTTGCAGATATTTTAGTAGTCAACTTCTTGTGTGTTATGTAATGATTTGTCCAGTTAGTTCAGAGATGTAGATAGACACGCATTATGATAATGTGTAATCTTCGGTTAATTTTCATTTTTATGGTCACTTACGCAAGCATCACCTAAGCAACTTGTTTTTGCTTAATTAGACTCGACGGTGTGCGCTGTCATGTGCTACAGACATGTCATAAAATTGAAATGCTAGTATTGATCATATGGCATTTAAATGAATGCTTCTTTAATACTCCCTCTGTCCCAAAATATAAGTCGCGCACAGCATTTCAAGATTTGCTATTAGACTTATAATATTTTGATTATGTGATACAAAAGTGATATTGTTGGATTCATTTTTAAAAGTACTTTCCAATGATATCATTTTTGTATCATATAACTAACAAATTATGGACCTAGTTGTAAATCTTAAGATGCGTGCATGACTTATATTTTGGAACGGAGGGCTCTATTCGTTTCACTTGTGTCATTATTTTCGAGATAATCCATTTTAAAATGTTTATCTATTAAGGATATCAAGAGTATAGTTATTGTAGTTTTTCACTCTATAGCATATTTAAATGCTTTAGAAATGGTTAAATGGTTGTGCTATTAGTTAATAGGGACATGCATGGTCATTTTCCATTAATTTTTTCTTAGATCCTTGGTCTGTGCGTACGGTGGATTGAGGACACATATAGTGAAACAGATGAAGTACAGCACTGAGATACAAGCCACTGAAAAAGTTGTATTTATACACTTATTTAATACAAATAGACACTACACTTAGGGTAGGACGCACTGGAAGTGCCCTTATCTACTCTCTCTCTCTCTCCATGTCAAAATACTTGTTATTTTAATATTTACGTCAGTTAAATATTTTAAGATTTAATCACTCATTATAGATGTTGGCTCGTGGCATTTTCTTTAGTGACGTAATAATTCCCATGTCCAAATATCCATCCGAAATATTAGTGCCTCTCAAAAAAATTGTCTACACGCTTGAAGTAGATGCTTTTGGGCTCCATCTAGCATGCTGTAGCTACTACATCCATGCAAAGTGCTACAGAAGGCGACGTTCCTAGTGGGAGATCCATCCTCCCGTATGATGGGAAATTCCAACCCACTCAACCACCGGGGGAATCTTCTCTGCATTTTGCAACGCCTACTCCCAAACATTTCGGAGAACAACTTTTCCGGGTTGTAAGATGTGGAGACATGATCGAGGAGATGACTGCACGCTTGCATATGTGAAACGAGATAGCCTTTTTTCTCTTTTTTGGCTGAGATAGCCTTTTTTCGGCTACACATCACCCTTCAATCTCCATCACCCTCCATCGTGCACTCGTCATGGAAATTACTACTTAATTTGTAGTTGCATTGGTCATGATATCATCATCATCATATATACAAATGAAGTCTAAATAATCCACCATGCGCTGGGAATTACTTCAACTTTATCTGTTTTTCCTTCTGGCCACGTATCATGTTAATTTCCTGTAACAAAAATTTTCAATTTCAGGTAGCTCACCACGCTTGCCACGTGGTTAATTTCCTGTAAATATTCTAGAGCTCCGTATATATGATGTTAATTTCCTGTAGATATATTATATTTCAGCCGCTTGCCTTTTTATTTGGGGTAAGTCAATTTCGTTGCTGTTTCATGTGCTCAGAGATATGCTTTCTTCGACGAATTTTTTAACAGATAACGATTTCGGAGAAGACCATTTTTTAATTAGATTCTCTTCACTTCATATCTCATATATAAATTGCTAATGAAGTTGAGCCAAAAATAATTTGGTGTGCCTAGCTAGGTATATGTAGCTGTTTGACAACCCATAATGCATGTCTGATTATTATTAATTTTCAGAAATACCTGTCTGATTTTAATCACTAGCTACATAGTAGACCTACAGATAGATTGGTGCATATATATATACTAGAGAGAGCTGAATTCGTTGGAAACTTCGTATGATAATATTATATGTGGCAATCGGCAGCCGTACGTTCAAGTCGGCATCCTGGAATTCAGAATATATCTAGCTACTCTCGTCAACTCCGTTTGGTCGATGCATGCATGGATCAATCATGCAGACGCACACTAACCAGCAACTACTCGTACACTACACCGGCCCAAATATAAGAGAACAATACGTGCTAATCCAACCAAGATGGTAGCAAACAATTGGAACACCAAAAAGTCAAGCAAATGATGGAACAGAGTTGTCTGAAGTGGCAACGGGTACAAATATTTTTTGTTGTGAAGATTTTTCACCATAATTGTTTAGAGTTATAATCTATGACTTATAATTTAAATAATTTAAATTAAAATAATTATCATAATTTACCGTATAATACCGGAAGGGAGAATCGAAAACATGTCGCTTTCCACGACAGCAAGTAGAGTTGAGGTTTACTTGACTTTGAAACCGGCGCGTGGCAGCGGCACACATATGCTGACTCTTACGAGCTCTGACCAAATTAATCAGCGGATTCCCCTCGTGCGGACGCACTTCACCGCCAAAATGTTCTTGCTTAGTTTATCTCCTAATTGAGCTCATGATAGCATAATTAATGAACACGCTAACTGAAACAAGATTCAGAATGAGACGTTTCTGGATAATTGCATCGCCAGCAAATGTTGCAGACTACAGGTGCATGCATCTAATTAAACATGCCGGCCGGAGAATATGGAAACAGCATAACTAGTCCACCAAGTGGATTTATCATATACATGCACTAGTACATTTATTATTTCTGTCAGCACATGGCTATACATATATACTATATTTTCGGTCCAGAGAATAAATACACTCTTACAGTCAAGTGGTGATATGCTCCATCATTGGTTTGATCATATCGTTTAGCAATGGTCATATTATGCTAAAACTGATTAATCAGTGCTTTGGTTCATGTTATTAGTCATCTAAGATTTCATTTTTGCTTCTTCTTGTCGTTCTCCTCAATGTTAACAAAGATGTAACTTAGCTACTACATGAACTGACAGCCCTATGGAAAGTTAAGCAATCGACAAGAAATGTGGGCTAGCACTCTTCATCCCTGACCTAATTCGATCCACATCAGCGTATTTTCTTTCTATGTGTGAATCAGCATTGTTTTTATGCAGCACAGTTTAAGTACTCTCGATGTCCATTCATTCAGTTAGTCATCCGTACATAACTTCAGTTGCAAAAGTAACACAACTATATGACAAATGGACAGGAGTTGCTCTATACTTCTACGTACGCACACATCAATAATACATCATCAAGAGCATTAGCATAATCCAAGCCTCCAATTGCTAGCTGAATTACGTGTGCATAATCTAGTGTGTACTGAGTAATCTGATTAACTTGTCATGTGTCTGTGTGCAGCTGGCGTAGTGCAGGAGCAGTGCAGAGGTTTGTGTTAAGGATAATATAAGACGGTTAATCCATGCTTTGGATAAACTGCTGAGCAGTTGCTAATTTAGCAACTGCAGCCCGTTCCCCACGTTCTTTCAGAACAACCACATCTGTTGTAAACTATAAATAGATGATTCATCAATAAAGAAACACACTTGATCCATTGTTCATACTCAGTTTACTTCAAGTTCAAACACGTTATCAGCAGTTCTACAGTGAGCAAAACAACAGAGCAAAAGAGATTGAAGAAAAAGAACCGAGCAAAAGGTGAGATCAGCACCATGCCTCGGGGATTCTTCTCCTTATTCCGCTCGATCCGTCGCCTTCTCCGTGTGGATCGTCGCCGTCGTGGTGGTTTCGTCGCTCGCCGGAGCCGATGGCACCGCCGCCCCATCCGTGGCATCCGCCGCCCGCCTCGTCGTCCGCGGCAGCACCACGGCGCCTCGGCGCCGGCGCTGCCCGCCTGGCTCCTCGCCGGCCCGGCGGCCCCGCCGCTCTATGCCGATGAGTATGCGGCGCTCCCCGTGCCCCCGGACGACGAGCTCTTCGAGCCGGCGCTTGCGCCGCCGCCGCCACCGGGATGGTGTCCCGTGCACGGGTGGGGGCCGTGCCCCTCACCCCCGCCGGAGCCCTCCGTTGTGAACGCGGTTGCGCCTCCGCCGCCACCGGTCACTGAAGTCGCTTCGTCCGACCCCCCGGAGCTCCCTCCCGCGGCCGGCACCACCTCTCCAGCGCGCGCCGCCTCTCCATGGCAACCATGGCCGAGCCCGCACGCTCCACCCCCGGCAGCAAACGGCATTCTGCCGCCCTCCGAGATCGCCGGCACGGCCGCGTCCTCCGCCGCGGAACCCGGCCGCCGTCGCCTCGTTGCGCCCTTCCCGGGGTCGCTAGCGACCCGCGCCGCCCGCGCCGGCTCGTGGTCGTCGGCCGCCCTCGGCCTCCCGAACGGCCTCGCCACGGGCGCCATGCCGCCGTGCAGCTCCTCCTCCGAGGAAGAGGCCGGAGGCCCGGCCGCTGACGAGGGAAGCCCAACCGGGTAGGCCCAATGACTCGAGTCGGCCCAGCAAGCCTGGCAAGGCCAGCTCGGGTGCAGGCCCAACAACTTCGCAAAGGCCTATTCGGACGAAGGCCCAAGAACAGCCTGCCAGGGTACAACGTCTGGGTGCCATCAAGACAGGCGTTACAACTCATCAAGGCATACGTTTCAGCCGGCATGAAGACTGGTGTTACTCGGACGGTTACCAGATATAAATGTCAGTTAATTAGGACAGTAACTGTAGTTCAGCCGAATGACCGAGTCGGCTGATGCGCAGGCCTATATAAGGCCGAGCCCTCCATGCAGAAGGGGGCTGGACTCTAGATTCTACATTCTCAAGAGGCTTTAGCTTTCAAGCAATCTTCTTCAACCTCCTGTACTCTCTTTTTCACGCAAGATCATCAAATATATTCAGCAGGAGTAGGGTATTATCTCCATCCTTGGAGAGCCTGAACCTGGGTAAATTTCTTGTGTGCACCGCCTAGATCTTCCATACACGCATTCCCGACAATCCTATTACAAATGGATACTGCCGCAAACACCCCGCGACAGTTGGCGCGCCAGGTAGGGGGCGCGTGTTTTGGAGCTACGATCCAGGCGGGATCTTCTCCAGCGACCGGCGACAAGCTCATCATCGGCAACATGTCGCCTGTCGCGCATCCTGAAGGCTCGGAGTTCATCTTCGGCGGCCTTCACTTCTTGGCCGACGCTTTCGGCCAATTACATCTCCAAGATCCGCGTCCGTGCCTTACCGTGGAGGAGGAGCCTGAGCTCCGGCTCGGATCTCCTCCAGCCTCGGGCAAGGGCGAGGAATATTTCAGGTTCGTCGCCATGGTGGGCGCCGAATCTCTCCTCTCCATCCTGGGATCCGAATCCGAGGGGGACGAGAGTTCGCACAGCCATACCGCCTCCGCTGAGGTGTATGTGGTTGGGGATGGCGCCGCAGAGGATGCGGCAACGTCTGCAGCAGCGGCAGCCAGGGCAGCCCATGAGCACCTGCATACGCCCATCAACGGACAATCGGATGCCGAGAGGGCCTTGGAGGCTTCTCGGCAAGCTCTCCTTGCAGAACAAGCACGCCTCGATCAAGAGCGGGCGGCACTCGAACAGCAAGATCGACAACCGAATGACCCACACGGTTCGCGCAGCCGCGCGAACCGGCGAACTTCTTCGGCCGCCCGGAGGAGTCGGGCCACTCGGGCCCCACTTTTCGGACGACAACAGGACGGTGTCCTTGTCTATCAAACACCGGCCCAGAACCTTTTCGCGGCCACCGCGCTGGCCGACTCATTGCCACCTCCAGCAGACGGCCCCGCGGCGGAAATCCACCGTCGAGTCATCACTCTGATGAAGACGGCGGTGGAACAACAAAACGAAGCCGGGTCGGTTAGCAACCGGCTGGCTTCCCAAGAGACTCGGAGTCGGCCCTCAGGAGCTCCGAGTCGCCCCGTCACAGTCGGATCGTCTCAACCGAGTCGATCCACGAACCAGCCTGACGCTCGCCTGGAGATTAACCGGCTCCAGGCTGAGCGGCGGCGAGCCGGCTCTCTTCGAGCGAACGATGCCCGCGATGACATCGAGGGACGGCGGGCAGCCCGGGTGCGGGCTGAGCGACGCGCCGGCGAAGTCAACCAGCCGGGCAGCTCTGCCTCCACCGGACCCGCTTTGCTTCAGCAGGCGAATTCGGTCCGAACCGTTTCCGGATCGGTTCCGAATTGCAAGCGGCGTCGACAAGTATGACGGCACCGCCAAGCCAGAAACTTGGCTTGCCGATTACTTGGTCGCTTGCAACATAGGAGGAGGCAACGAGCGTGTCGCCCTCCGAAGCCTACCCCTGATGCTGGAAGGGTCGGCTCGGGCGTGGCTTAACAGCCTGCCTGAAGATAGCATCTACGACTGGAGGGACCTCCAAGAGGCCTTCGTCAAGAACTTTGAGGGCACGTACAAGCGCCCTGGGAACGCCCAAGACTTGTGGCTCTGCGTCCAGGAGAAGGGCGAGTCGGTCCGCGACTACATTCAGCGCTGGACTCGACTGCGCAACTCGATCGAGGACGTCACCGAGATGCAGGCCATTCAGGCTTTCTCCCAGGGAGTCAAATACGAGCTTCTCAAACACAAGTTGGCCCGGTCTAACATTCAGACCATGGGCCGACTCATGGAAGTCGCCAGCAAGTACGCCACGGGTGAGGAAGCCATGCGGTACGAAGACAAAGGCAAGGCAAAAGCCGAGTCTTCGAGCCGAAAAGTTCCCGCCGACTCGGGTCGGAAGCGTGCGGACGATCGGCCCCCGAAGCGGAAGGCTGGCGGAGACGGGGTTAGCGGAGCCGACTTGGTTGCGGCTGCTGAGCGTGGCCCCCAGCGCGGCGACGCTAACCAAAAGAAGGAGCGCCCTTGGCAACAGCGCAAGGCGCCAAAGCTTATTTTTGAGGAGGTCCTCGACGGGCCCTGCTCCTTCCACAGTACCGCCAACTATAAGGCGGGGCACTCGACTCGGGACTGTAGCTTCCTGCAGCGTTTGCGGGAGGAAAAACAACCCGAGCCGGATGCCGATGGCGAACGAGGCTCCGCTGCAGGAGGCGGCGCCGCACAGTATCCCCCTCAAAGGGGGGTACTCATGATTTTTCAAGGGTCCGACTCCAAAAGGGGTCGGAAGCTGCGTTGTCGCGAGGTCAACGCGACGATGCCAGCAGTCCCACAATGGCTAGACTGGTCCGAGGTGCCAGTCGGCTTCAGCCGACTCGATCACCCCGACCGAATCCCCCACCCGGGCAAGCACCCTTTGGTGGTGGATCCCCAGGTCGGAGGATTCAAGCTCCGCAAGGTCCTGATGGACGGGGGCTCCAGCATAAACATCATCTTCGTCGATACCCTGAAGAGGATGCAAGTGTCGGAGACCCAACTTCGCCCCAGTAACATTTCTTTCCATGGAATAGTTCCTGGGAAGTGCGCCAGGCCTCTGGGTCAAATCTCCCTGGAAGTTGTGTTCGGTGAGCCGAACAACTTCCGGGTCGAGACATTGGCCTTCGAGGTAGTCGGCTTTAAGAGCGCATACCATGCGATCTTTGGCCGGCCGGCCTATGCCAAATTTATGGCTAGGCCATGTTACACGTACCTGAAGCTGAAGATGCCGGGTCCCAAAGGCGTTATTACCATCACTGGCGACTTTGAGCGCTCAAACGAGTGCGATCTCGCCAGTGCGGACATAGCCGAGTCCCTTATCGCGGCTCAGGAGTTGGGAGAACATTCAAGCTTCCACCGACTCGGATCAACCGCCACCCAGCAAGAAGGCGGCAACCGAGTCCACCTTCCAGTCGGCCAAGGACACGAAACGTGTCCAGGTCCATCCCGAGGACCCGTCCAAGACGGTCCACATCGGGACTGACCTTGAGGCCAAATAGGAAGGCGCGCTCGTCGACTTCCTTCGTGAGAATTGGAACATCTTCGCATGGAAGCCTTCTGACATGCCGGGCGTTCCAAGGAAGTTCGCCGAGCACTCCCTCAACGTCGCCAAAGATGCAAAGCCAGTGAAGCAGTCTCTCCGTCGCTTCGCTGAAGACCGACGCAAAGCAATCGGAGAAGAAATCGCCCGACTCCTCGCCGCCGGGTTCATCAAAGAAGTTTTTCACCCGGACTGGTTAGCTAACCCGGTCCTGGTTCTTAAGAAGAACAAAACTTGGCGCATGTGTGTGGACTACACATCCTTAAACAAAGCATGCCCCAAGGATCCGTTCGCTTTACCCCGTATTGATCAAGTTGTTGACTCTACGGCCGGTTGTGAACGCTTATGTTTTCTGGATGCCTATTCAGGCTACCACCAGATTAAGATGAAAGAGTCTGATCAAATAAAAACTTCTTTCATCACCCCGTTTGGGGCTTTCTGCTACATCACGATGCCTTTTGGTTTGAAAAATGCTGGTGCTACATATCAACGCTGTATGCAAAAGTGTTTACACGACCAGATAGGTAGAAATGTCCAGGCATATGTCAATGACATAGTGGTGAAGTCCAAGAAGAACGCGGATCTCTTGACCGACTTGGCCGAGACTTTTGCCAATCTCAGGAGGTTCGACATGAAGCTTAACCCGGAGAAGTGCGTCTTCGGGGTTCCGGCTAGCAAGTTACTCGGCTTCATCGTTTCCGAGCGAGGGATCGAAGCGAACCCGGATAAACTTGATGCCATCATCAAGATGGGCAAGCCAAAGGACCTGAAGGCAGTCCAGCGCCTAACCGGGTGCATTGCTGCTCTAAGTCGGTTCATAGCCCGACTCGGTGAGAAGGCCTTGCCTTTTTACCGACTTCTCAAGAAATCCGACTCTTTCCAGTGGACGGATGAAGCTCAGCAAGCCTTCGAAGATCTCAAGCGTCTTCTGTCAACACCTCCAGTCCTTGCTGCACCAATGGAGGGTGAACCCATGCTGTTGTACATCGCTGCCACGAATCAAGTGGTTAGCATTGTGCTAGTAGTGGAACGATCAGAAGAAGGCCGAGTTCAAAAGGTGCAACGACCCGTCTACTATGTCAGCGAAGTGCTTTCCGAGTCGAAGCAGCGCTACCCGCATTACCAGAAGCTCGTTTACGGTGTGTTTCTGGCGACTCAGAAGCTGGTGCACTATTTCCAGGCCCACTCGGTTACCGTGGTGAGTCATGCACCTTTGTCTGACATCATCAACAATCGGGATGCCACTGGCCGAGTCGCTAAGTGGGCAATAGAACTTATGCCGCATGACATCAGCTACGAGCCTCGCAAGGCCATCAAGTCTCAAGCCCTTGCCGACTTCATCGTCGAATGGACTGAGAACCAATCCCTTCCGACTCAACTCCATACGGAGCACTGGGTCATGTACTTCGACGGTTCGAAGATGCTCGCGGGCACGGGGGCTGGAGTCGTGTTGACTTCTCCCAAAGGCGACAAGCTTCATTACGTGCTGCAGATCCATTTCGCCGCCTCCAACAATGTGGCGGAATACGAGGCGTTGCTGCACGGACTGCGCATTGCAGTCTCGCTTGGCATTCGCCGACTGCTTTGTCGCGGCGACTCGGATTTGGTGGTACAGCAAGTGATGAAGGCTTGGGATACCAAAGATCCGACCATGGCGGCATATTGTGCCGCTGTGCGCCGGCTAGAGGGACACTTTGATGGCCTTGAGCTTCATCACGTTCGCCGTGCTGATAATGAAGCTGCCGATTCTCTGGCCCGGATCGGCTCGGCCCGTGAAAAAGTGCCGCCGGGAGTCTTCCTTCAGCAACTTTTTCAGCCATCCATCAAGATAGAGTCGGCAACTGACTCAATCGAGGCCGACTCGCCCCACCCTGAGTTGGCCCACCCGGCACTCGAGGACTTCTTGGTGGTTATTCCTCTTTGGACCCAGCCGTTCCTTGCTTACTTTCTGCGCAAAGAATTGCCGGACGATCCGACTGAGGCCCGCCGCATTGTCTGCCGTGCCCGGTCCTACACTATTATCAATGGTGAGCTTTACAAGCGCAGCACAACTGGAGTTGTCTCCACCTTGGGAGGGGCCATTCATCGTCAACCAGGTGCTTCACAACGGCGCGTACCGACTGGAGGACCCGGCAACCGGCGCAGTCACAGAACGGACGTGGAACATTGCACAGCTGCGTCCCTTCTACACTTAAACTTCATACTTCAAAATAGTCCATTGTTTCATTATGAATAAAAACTTGTTTCCTTCGAGCGGCACTCGGGAGCATTTTTCATTTTCCGACTACGCTACCTATGGGCAATTCCCGGGGGCTAAGTCAAATAAAATCGAGTGGCTTCCTTTCGGGCAACACCCGGAAGCCACCCACTGGGTGATCTCTCACTCGGCGCAAGTTATTTCGAGTTTCCTAGCTTTGTTTCTACACGAGCGTCTAAGTAAACGTGTACGGTACCTAAGGCCCACTCTTCGTCCCCAACTACAGTCGCAACCCGGCTGTCCGGTTGGCAAGAGCAAAAGCTAAAGGTCGGCCTGCACGCGAAAGGATCCGACTCGGCGTGAAAAACAAATGTGGACGACTCAAGTAACTTGCGTAAACCAATAAAATGGATCAAAAAGCATCTTCATTCATTGCAAAAGTTTTTACAATTTCTTACTCGGCATACCGAGAGATATTACATTATGATTTTTTATTCCTCTGGAGTGGCTTCAACGCGCTCCTCCAGGTCGGTGAAGCTAGCAATCCGGCTGGCGGCGGCGCGGACTCGGGGAAGAAGCTCCATGGGGTCGACCGACTGCCCTGCCTCGTTGATGGGGGCACCAGCGGAGATGCTGTCAACATCCGCGTCCGGGTGATGGGCCAGCACCATGGCCAGTGCCATACCAGCTCCTGAGCGGGCGGCCGACTCCTTCCACTCTTCGACTTCTGCAGGGCCCAGTGAGAGCTTGTCGGCGAGGGCGAAGACGCTGGAACTCGGCTCCTCTCCAGGCCAGAGCTTGACACAAAGGTTTTGAGCAGCCGACTTGAAGTTGTCCACCAAGCTCTTGACTTGGAGGAGCCGGTCTTGCACTGTCACGACGCATTCGGCCATCATCTCCGGAGTCCAGAGTGCGTCGAGTACCGACATGGCCGGGTCAGAGAGTGCGCGGAGTCGGAGCGCCGCCTGCCGGGCTCGCTCCTCCAGTTCTGGGCAAACCTCTGAGAACAAATTATTGCTAAGGAAATGGACAAGGAATCATACAAAAGGAAAGAAGCAAAAGACTCGGGGGCTTACCGAGTAAAGTTTCATTGGCTTTTTTAAGTTCGCCAATGAGATCCCTCTCACGCCTTTCCCAGTCGGCGATGGTTGCCTCGTGTCGCTTCTGCGACTCGTCCATCAGCCGGGAGAAGTCGTCGACGGAAGCTTGCAGCTTTTTGTTCGCCGACTGCGACTGTTCGTACTGTTTCACCAGCTTGTCGTAGTCCGACTTAAGCTTGGTGGCAGCGCGCATCTTGTCCTCATACTCGGCTGCTTTGGCGTCGAGTCGTTGGGCGACTGTTGCAGCCGGGATCCTCGAGTTCACCTCTTTCTTGAGTTGAGCATTTTCAGCTTCGAGGTCTGCCGACTCAGCAAAGTCAATATCACAGAAAATTTCAAGGAGAAAAGGTTGAAGACTCGGTCACTTACTCTTGAGGGCGGCAAGCTTCTCCTCGAGCTGCCGGTTCTTCGCCTTCTCCTCCTCCAATGCCTTCTCCAACGAGGCATTTCTTTCCATAAGGACTGGGTTGTTTCCGCCCAGTCGGATTGCAGCCTGGTGAAGGAAAAGTTAGTACCCGAATTTATAAGTCTCAAGCCGACTCAGTCAGTCGGCTAGAGACTCGGGGGCTACACCCACTGGGTGCACAGAACGTGCTCCCAGTGTTGGAAAATAAAACAAAATTTGAAGATTTGAAGACACTTACCCCGACGGAGGTCTCCAAAACCTCGGCCGAGTCCGCCAAGGACTTAGCCGCGTCGGCAAAATCCCTGAGCTTGGAGCTGAGGGCGGCGACGCGGTTCGTAGCTTCCTCCGCACTGGCCAAGTCCCTCGTGCTGCAACTCGGTAGCAGCAGCGCCGGGACAAGGTCACTTGAAGAAGCCGGCACCAGCACTTGAGATGAGGGAGTCGGAGCCGGAGGCTGGTGCGGCTCGGTCACTGAAGGTAACTCAGTGACGAGTTGTCCTTCGGCTTCACCCGCCGGCTCAGAGGAGTCGGTCCCAGCTACAGCAGCCGGCTCCGTTGTCTCCTCAATGGTCGGGTTCGGTTGGCGTTGAGGATCCTCCGCCGGAGCTTCGGAGGACCCAGCACGCACAACCGGCTCCGGGGCCTCATCCTCAACCACGGCAGGCTGAGACATGGGGGAACTCGGTTGCAGCGTTGCAGCCGGAGGTGTAGCGACTCCCGCAGCCGCGGCCGACTCCGACCCCGCGGCAGGGATGGTTGGCGCTGGCACGCTGGACTCGGCTGCAGCCGGAGTCGGTGCTGGAGTCGACGCTGGTAGCCGCACTGGAGTCGGAGCCGTCGGCGTACCGGATGAAGCATCTCCTTTGTCGGAAAACTTCTTTTGGACTCTGCGGAGCAAAAGAGAAACCGACTTCAATACCTTGAAAACCTACAGCGCCTAGGGCATGAGGCAAGACTCGTACCTGGTTGTGGTGGGGATAGTTTTCTTTTTCGGATTGGCGGCAGGTTTTGGAACCTGCGCCACTCGGCTGGGAGGCGTGGCTTGGGCAGGAGCTGAAGCCGGCGCCCCCCCACTGGCAGCTGTGGCTTGCACAGGATCCGGAGCCTGCGTAGTGGGGCCGGTAGCGGCAACCCGGATCCGCTTGGCAGCCGGTTCCGTTCGAACCGGCTCCGTTCCAGCGTCCGGGACTTGAGATCCGGATGCGCCGTCGTCGCGGCTCCGCTTGGTGAGTTCATACGACCCTCCGGACTCGGAATCCGAGTCCGGGTCGTTTTGGTTACCGGCCTCGGGGGTTTCCTCTTCGACTTCGGCATTCTCCAGCGCTGCCGGAGCCGAGTCTTGCTCAGGGAGAGGCGGCGTGGAGTTGAAGTTCAGATAGTTCTGCAGCACCAAAAACTCGGCGTTAGAAGAAGCAAGCAAGTTAAAAAGACCAAGAGCCTGACTCGGATTATAAGTTACTTACATCCGGGGCCGGGTTGGCACGCGAATAAGGAAGAACCTGGGGCGACCGAGTGAGCCCTGTTCTTTCTTTCGTCAAGGTCTTCAAGATCTCCAAGAAGTTGTCATCAGAAAGATCTTCGGACGAGACCCTCGTCGAGTCATGGTGGCCCGAGTACTCCCACATCGGGTGCGCCCGGGCTTGAAGGGGCTGGATGCGCCGAACCAGCCAGGTGGCGATGATGTCCGGGCCTGTGAGACCCAGCTTCTGGAGTCTCGCGATCTTCTTCGTGAGCCGGTCGACTTCAGGCATCTCCCCGTTGGATGGCTTGGTGCTCCAGCGCTTCACCCAGACAGGAGGGTCTTCAGTGTATGGGGGTAGACCATCATGGCCAGTCGGCGTACGTTCGTCCGGGCAGTAGAACCACCCATCCTGCCATTTCCGGATGGTGTCCGGAAATTGCATCTTGAAGTACCCGGTGCCGGGTTTGACTTGAATGCTAACTCCCCCGCAAACTGCCAGTCGGCCGCCGGCCTTGATGGGCTGCGCCTTGACAGTGAAGATTTTCTTCCAAAGTCCCCAGTGCGGCTGAGTTCCCAAGTAACATTCGCACAGCGTGATGAAACACGCGATGTGCAGAATGCCATTGGGGCTCAAGTGATGAAGCTGCAGACCGTAGAAGAATAGCAAACCGCGCAAGAAGTCGTGCGGCGGCAGCTTGAGTCCACGCTCCATGAACGGAACGAGCATCACCCGCTCGTGCTCATTTGGAGCGGGCTTCTTCTCCTTGTACGGCGCCCGCCAGTTGCTGATAGTCCGCGGCGGCAGCATGCCCTTGCGGGCGAACTCGATCAAGAGCTCGTCGATGATGACCGAGGGGATCCAATCCCCTTTATTCCAGTCGGCGGCGGGGGCGGAAGCGGAGGCAACGACCTTCTTGCCCTTGCTGGCGACGCGAGACATGGTCGCCGGATGATGGGTGACGGCGGCGAGCGAGTTTCTTCTCGAGTGTGCGGTGGCGGGGCTTTGGAAGCGAGAGCTTTGGACGCGAGGAAGACGAAGGCAAAAGCAGATGAGAAAGTCGACGTCTCCGCGGTCCCCTTTTATAGACAAAGGAGTCCAACCGCCGGCGGTCGTGCGTCCGACGTGGCGGGAAACTACCGAGGCAACCGCCGTCCCGCGCGCGCGAACCCGCGGGGTTCGGGCGCCTTTTTCGCCACGACGCGGAGTTCCAGGCGACGTGACCGGCTAACATTACGTCAGCCCTCGTCTCGCGCGCGTCGTTTGCGTGATTCGAGTGCAGACATGATGAGCCGTCGCCTCGGACGGCGCGCGAAATCAGAGCAGCAGCGCATGTCGCGGGCACGCTTCGCGCGTGACTCGAGGCGAAATCATGGCGCTGCGAACACTCTGCCCAACCGGCTGCGCGCATTAAATGCTGATGCGACGTCTCGGACAAAACAATGCTGTGGCACCAGTCGGCTTAAAACCGAGTCCGACTCAATCAGAGTCGGGTGTGCTCGGGTGACGACTCAACAGTCGGCATAGCCCCCTGGGACACGTCACAGATCATCCGACTTCATCAAGTAATTCCGAGGCGCACAAGCCGCCAAACTCGGAAGCAGATTAGCTCTGCAAAAAGGGTGCTGATGACCGACCCAACAGGGTTTCCAGGTCACTCGGCAACACCCAAGCTAAGGACGAATCCGGCATCCACAGCGGAATAACAGGATCCTTGAATCTGAGCCGAATGCCACAGCGGCGCAAAATGGCTCACGAATTCAGGGATCAGTGTCGGAGTTTGAGGACTCGGTTCCGAAGTTGAAAATCGAGGGCGTCCCCCCTGCGGGCACAAGATGGTAACCGTTCATTCGGATAAGCCAGACGTTACTTCGGATTCACTCGGAATTCATGATACGCCTCCCGGAAGGCCACAAGCCGATTTCCTCAGTCGGAAAATGCGGGTATCATTGAGTTCTTAATACTTAGCACATATTTAACCTACTTTTCAGGTATTGCAGGAGTCCATCAAGGTCTCTCCACTCGCAATTCGGGCACAAACGACTAGCTCGCCACTCGGCATCCGTGTCAAGACCTCGAAGTACTCGGGGGCTACTGACGAGGGAAGCCCAACCGGGTAGGCCCAATGACTCGAGTCGGCCCAGCAAGCCTGGCAAGGCCAGCTCGGGTGCAGGCCCAACAACTTCGCAAAGGCCTATTCGGACGAAGGCCCAAGAACAGCCTGCCAGGGTACAACGTCTGGGTGCCATTAAGACAGGCGTTACAACTCATCAAGGCATACGTTTCAGCCGGCATGAAGACTGGTGTTACTCGGACGGTTACCAGATATAAATGTCAGTTAATTAGGACAGTAACTGTAGTTCAGCCGAATGACCGAGTCGGCTGATGCGCAGGCCTATATAAGGCCGAGCCCTCCATGCAGAAGGGGGCTGGACTCTAGATTCTACATTCTCAAGAGGCTTTAGCTTTCAAGCAATCTTCTTCAACCTCCTGTACTCTCTTTTTCACGCAAGATCATCAAATATATTCAGCAGGAGTAGGGTATTATCTCCATCCTTGGAGAGCCTGAACCTGGGTAAATTTCTTGTGTGCACCGCCTAGATCTTCCATACACGCATTCCCGACAATCCTATTACAAATGGATACTGCCGCAAACACCCCGCGACAGCCGCCGCCGCCCGTCGCCGTTGAAGGGGCCGGCCGGCCGGTCGGGTGGCCGCCGCAGCCGCCGCCGTGGCCTCCGCGCCATCGCCGCGTGCTGCGAGTGCAGCCACCGCCGCCCGGTCGCCGCGCGCCAAGGAGCCGCCGCAGCTGCCGCCGTGGCGGCCCCGCGCGTGGCCGCCGCAGCGCCGGCCGACGTGCCCGCCTCAACCACCGCCGCCGACGGGTAGGGGAGTGCGAAACCCTACCCGCCCCCCCCCCACTCCCTCTTTGACCTGGTCCGGGTGGGCCTTGAGGCCGGCCCACCGGCCTGCCCCCCCCTCGCGCGCCTCCTATGCGGGCCCAAAGGCCGCCTGGGCTTCGGCCCAGGTTGGCTTGGCCCAATCGGATAGAAAAGAAAAAAAAGAAAAAAATGGTTTTCTGCACTGCTGTTTTGCATATTAACCCCTGGGGTTTTAGTAAATTGCAAAATAGTCCAAAGTGCAGTTTAATCTATTTTTTTTTCTTCTTCTTTTTCCCTTTTCTTTTCCCTTATGTCTAGCAGTCTTTTAATTCTATTTAGTCTATGTTATTACTGTATTGCATTTTCAGTATTGTTTTCTGTTGAGTACCTTGTATTCCAGAACTATATGTGATGCAATATATTTCTGTGTTATTCTACATGTTGAGATTAATTGCATCCTAATTTGCAATCGAGATTTTAAATTTCTTGCAAATACAAAATTGATTCACCTTAATTAAGTCTTTTGACTTAATACGAGTAGGAATCGATTTGCAAAATTCCAAGTGATTTTCTCCAAATCAAGTAATGACATGCGACATTAGGTATATGAGTGTCTACTGATTTTTATCAGATTACACTCGAGTATCTACTGATTTATATCAGATTATACTTGAGTATTTACTGATTTCATCAGATTATACTCCCTAATGCTGCGAGATTTACTCTCGACAATATGTCATACTTAGCAAATTTGAGATTCACACTAACGGTTTCAAGCCAATTTCTTGAAGCTTTTATTAATTTTGCAAAGTTCATTACAACATTAACCATGATGGTTCTTAATTTACCGAACGTAAATTAATTATCTCTGGTTTGCCCTCGTAGGTTAACAATGACCGCGCAAGAATTTGAGGCGCTCGCCCTCAATGGTCACAACTACCCTACATGGGCCATGGACATCAAGATCAGTCTCACGTCCCGTGGGATCGTGCGTGCTATCCAGGATCCGGCGATTCCTCTTCCGGATGGAGCCACGCCATTGACAGAACAGCAAAAATATGCTGCCTTATACATCATTAGGCATCATATTCACCCAGATCTAAAGTCTGAGTATTTAGAGGAAGAATCTCCTCGTACTCTGTTTCTGGCCCTCAAAACGAGGTATGAACAGCAGAAAACAGTTGTCCTACCCGAAGCACTCCTCGATTGGACTCATCTCCATCTTCGGGATTTCAAATCCATCGGAGAGTACAATCACGAGGTTCATAAGATTTGTTCCAAACTACGATTTTACGATAAGGAACCTACTGATGCGGAGAAGATAGAAAAGACTCTATCCACTATGCTTCCCGCAGATAGGATCCTTCAGCAGCAATACCGCGCTCGCAACTACACCGTCTATTTTGACCTCATTCATATCTTACTTCAGGCTGAAAAGCATGATGGGCTACTCGCTAAGAATGGCTCTCAGCGCCCAGTTAGGGCACAGCCTTTACCTGAGGTTCATATGAATATCGTGAATGGACAGAGATTTGACGGTGCCTCCAAGGGTAAACCATCAAACTTCAAGGGTAAGCGAAAGCGCAGTAGGAACAAGAAGCCTAGAAACTTCAATAGGGGGAAAAGCACCGCAAAGCCTAAGTATGACAAAACTAAGCTTTGCGATAAATGTGGATGCTACACGCACCCCACTAACAAGTGCAAAACCCCAAAACATCTGGCTGTTCTGTACCAACAATCCCAAGGACGCATGGCACCTCAAGGGAAAAGGTTTGAAGCCAACTTCAACCTTCATCTAGATAACGCCAATGGAGATGGCAGTTCGCTCGATGTTCCTCCCGGACCAAGCAACACCATACCTCTCCATCAGCTAGAGGACCCTGCCGACACGGAGAACATGATGATTGAGTTTGCCTCAACCGATATGTTTAGAGACTTCGATTAGTCTCTCAATCTCCTTTATGATCTATTTTTAATTATGTCCATTTGTGATGTTGTACTAAGAACATAAGTATTGTTGTCACTTTTATATTGTATCAGCACATTTGATATGATAAGATTGTCTACTATATATTTACATAAAGTTTTTCTTACTGAAAATTCTTTTATATATAGCTATCTACGGGGACAATCCGATAGAAGAAGAATTATGCCTTGTGGACAGTGCTACCACAAACTCCATACTAAGGGAGTTAAAATATTTCCAAACTCTGAAAAAGATGAATGGAGTTATTTTAACTATCGCTGGACGCAATACGGTAATTGTTGGCACTGGACGTGCCATATTTACCCTCCCAGGGGGTACACAAGTGACAATAGAGGACGCTTTGCTGTATCCCGACTCGTCACGTACCCTCATCAGTTATCGAGATATCCGTAAAAATGGTTTTCACATTGAAACCCATGAAGACAATAAAGAGGAGTATCTACTCTTCACTAAAGATTACGGATATGGCAAGCAAGTACTTGAACGAATTCTTTCTCTATCGTCCGGTTTGTACTATACGTACATCAAGCCCGTATAACATGTTGCATATAAAGTAATTTTTCAGAATGTTAACGCATTCCAAACCTGGCATGATCGCTAGGCCATCCCGGTATCGGGATAATGAGAAAAATTACTCGCAATTTCATCGGTCACAATTTGCTTGAGTCAAAATTTCCTCAATCTTCAGATTTCGTTTGCACATCTTGTGCAACGGGAAAGCTAATTTTGAGACCCTCGCATCTCAAAATACAAGATGAACCACTTCAGTTCTTTAAACGCATTCAAGGAGACATTTGTGGTCCCATCCAACCATTTTCTGGACCTTTTAGGTATTTCATGGTCCTTATTGACGCATCTACACGATGGTCACACGTGTGCCTTTTGTCCACACGAAACCATGCATTTGCCAAGATAATGCGGCAAGTCATTAAGTTACAAGCCCATTATCCAGAAAGTCGAATTAAGACAATTCGCATGGACAATGCTGCAGAATTCTCCTCACGTGCTTTCAATGATTATTGCATGGCTTTGGGGATTGAAGTTCAGCACTCTGTCCCATATGTCCATACACAAAATGGTTTGGCTGAATCACTGATTAAGAGGATTAAACTCATTGCAAGACCTTTGTTGATGAATTGCAGCTTGCCAACCTCTTGTTGGGGTCACGCAGTTTTACACGCTACTGACTTAATACAATTGCGACCTACTGCATATCACAGTACTTCCCCTCTGCAATTGGTACGTGGAAATCCTCCTAACATTTCCCATTTGTGTAAGTTCGGATGTGCTACGTACATCCCGATCTCACCACCGCAGCGGACATCCATGGGCCCACACAGGAAACTGGGGATCTATGTGGGGTACTGTTAACGCCAAAAATTGGCTGGGCCCAGGAATCAGTGACTGAGGGTAAAATCGGCCGATCAAAGGAGGAATTTGTCGCAGTAAACGATATGGAGGAAAGTGCGGGAAGCTAGAAAGATAAGATCGGCCGGTGGCGGAAAATATGGGATGATTGGATCCACCAAGGGCGTATCGGCCCTGGAGAATCGGAGTAGTTAGTATAGATAAGGATAGTTTGAATCTATTAGAGTTCGTATCGGACTCAGAGTGTTAGTTGTAATCGTGTCGGACTCTAAGTCCCAGTTTGTAATTGAGTCGGCCTTAGGCCACGACCCTGCGGGTATAAATATAAACCCCAGGCGCTTGTAGAAAATCGAACACAATCCAATACAACTTTCGGCGCATCGCCACCTATTTTCCGACGAATTCTCGTCTCGAGCGGGCTGCATCGGCTCCGATCTCGGCGAGGGATTAGGATTTGTCACCTTGGTAAGCGTATCGGCTTGATTGGTACTTCCTCGGTTAGGTCCGATATACTGATTGCGTCGGCACGATTGCTAGTTATCCGGTAATCTAGATCTATTTACAGCTATCGTATCGGATCTTGGATACATACTGTCTCGGTTAAGTCCGATCTATTGTAGCTTAGATCCATATGGTCGTTTGATTTAGATCTGTTTACTCGAGTCATTGTAAGTCCATTAAATCGGCTAGATCTGGCATCGTCTTGATTATCCTCGGTGAGGCTGCATCGGTTGAGTCCGATCTCTTATTGAATTACTTAAGGCAATAGCAATTTGGTTGGTTTAATCGGCGTACAGTTCTATCGGGGCGTTTAGCCGATAGTTTATCTTAATTTGCATTGAGTTGTCATCGGACTCTGCCAGGCTGGTCTGAGCCTTCTGGTGCGAGCCGATAGTTATCTATTATACCCGTATCGGCCGATTGCTTCGTGCAAGGGTAATCGGCTACACATCGGCCTTTCAGGGCCGACGTCCTAAGCGATCTAAGTTTATTATCTTTGTCGATTTGCAGGGAAAATCGACTGGCACGCCTTAGTTGTTTTCACCACGCCATATTGATCCTGCACTGGAGTTAAGCAAATCTCCCAGGTCACGTGTGTACGATTTTCGCATCAACAGGTACAAATCGCCGTCGATTATAAAGTACCTGGAACCCCTTACTGGGGATCTGTTCACAGCCCGTCACGCTGACTGCATATTCGATGAGGAACATTTCCCGGCATTAGGGAGAGATTTCAAGTACCAGAAAGAATGCCCGGAAATCGATTGGAATGCTATAGCCATTTCATCCTCTGATCCACGTACCCAAGAGACTGAACTCCAAGTTCGGAAAATCATCAATTTGTAACATCTTACAAATAATCTGCCAGATTCATTTACTGATCTCAAAGGTGTTACAAAATCCTTAAATCTGGCCAGAAATGCGCCCGAAAGAGTGGAGGTACCTATAAAAACTACTCATCTCCCTGTTCCC
This sequence comes from Stipa capillata, assembly GCA_019208055.1. NCBI lineage: Eukaryota > Viridiplantae > Streptophyta > Magnoliopsida > Poales > Poaceae > Stipa > Stipa capillata. The sequence continues at coordinate 160,650 of JAGXJF010001978.1, read as the reverse complement.
AAAAAGAGGGGGAGTAGTACGGCCTCTGACCCGGAACAAGCTTCTCGGAAGCAACTAAGGAAATCGAGGAGAAAAACCTCCAAGTCAGTAAATACAAGTCAACTCAACGCTGACAAACACCTAATGAGTAATGCACACCCAGTGGATGGGCAACCTCCACAACCTAGCTCCAGTCCGCACACACTGGCTAGGCCATCGGAACACCTAGACTCACGCGTATTGGGAAATCACGAAGAGTCATCAAGGGTGCAAGAAATTTTCACCAACTATATCGATTCTGGAGAATCATTCAACCGTAAGTCTACGATTGTCGACACCTATTTTTCTGCTACAATTGCAAATACCCTTCTCAATTATCATGATCCAAGGACTATCGTTGAGTGTCAAAAATGCTCCGACTGGCCTAAATGGAAGGATGCAATACAAGCGGAAATTGCCTCGCTTAATAAAAGAAAGGTATTCACTGAAGCAATACCGACACCTCCCAAGGTTTTCCCTATGGGATTCAAATGGGTTTTTATCCGGAAACAGAATGAGAATAATGAGGTGGTGAGATACAAAGCAAGGCTCGTAGCACAAGGGTTTACGCAGAGACCCGGCATTGATTACAATGAGACATATTCTCCGGTAATGAGTGGAATCACTTTCCGATATCTCATATCCTTGGTAGTACAAAATCATCTATCTATGCAGTTGATGGACGTCGTGACTGCATACCTTTACGGGTCACTGGATTCGGACATTTGCATGAAGGTTCCTGACGGAATCCTTGTCCCGAATGCAAGCGCAAAACGCAACATGTACTGTGTAAAACTGAATAAGTCATTATATGGCTTAAAACAGTCGGGACGGATGTGGTACAACCGACTCAGTGAGTTCCTTCTTTAGAAGGGTTACTCCAACAGCGATGATTGCCCATGTGTCTTTATCAAGAAGTCCTCTACAGGATTTTGCATTATTTCAGTGTACGTTGATGATCTCAACATCATTGGTAACACACAAGATATCGATGAAGCACGCAATCACCTAAAGACGGAATTTGAGATGAAGGATTTGGGTAAAACCAAATTTTGCTTAGGTCTTCAACTTGAGCACCTTCCCTCAGGAATCATGGTACACCAAGCTGCCTATATCCAAAAGATATTGGAAAAGTTCAATATGGACAAATCCTACCCATCTAAAACTCCTATGGTGATTCGCTCTCTAGACGTAGAGAAAGATCCATTCAGACCGAGGGAAGATGGGGAAGAGACATTAGGACCCGATGTTCCATATCTCAGTGCCGTTGGAGCGCTCATGTATCTTGCAAATTGCACAAGACCTGATCTTGCTTTTGCAGTGAATCTACTTGCTAGACACAGCGCAGCTCCCACCAAACGTCATTGGTCAGGAGTCAAGAATATCCTTCGATATCTCCAAGGCACAAAGGATCTTGGCCTATTCTTTCAATTCCAGAGAAATCAGGACTCCAATATGATTGGATACACAGATGCTGGCTATTTATCTGATCCCCATAATGCCAGATCACAAACCGGCTTTGTGTTCCTACATGGTGGAACTGCCATATCATGGAAGTCTTCAAAACAGATTCTTGTGGCAACATCTACCAATCATTCTGAAATAATTTCATTATATGAGGCATCACGTGAATGCGTATGGCTTCGCAGAATGATAAACCACATACAGCAGTCATGTGGAATTGGTTCTATCGAATCACCTACCATTATCTACGAAGATAATGCAGCTTGTGTTGCACAGATGCAAACAGGATACATCAAGAGCAATATCACTAAGCATATTGCTCCTAAGTTGTTCTTTCCCCATGAACTCCAAAAAAGCGGGGAAATAGACATCTTGCAAGTCAAATCATGCGACAACCTAGCTGATTTGTTCACGAAGTCTCTACCAACTTCTACATTTCAAAAATATGTTCATGAAATTGGTATGCGACGACTTCGGGATTTGCAAGAATCAGGGGGAGTATCTTCCTGAGTTATTCATGTTCAAAGCATCATATTACACTCTTTTTCCCTTTATGAGTTTACTTTACAGATTCTCATCAAGGTTTTTAATGAGGTAATATCAACATAAGGACATATGTCATATTTTCCGTTTTCCCCATCGGGGTTTTTAGGAAAGTATATACGACATATTTATTGCTCTCTAAAACTCTACGAGTCTTCTCATATTGAGTTAAAATGAGACAATGATGATTATATGCTGTAGCATTTTCTCCTTATTTTCCATTGGGTTTTACAGGAGTTTTTAACGGCATATCAAACTCTATACTCCTCATATTTTTCCCACAGGGTTTTTGGAGGAGTCATATTTCAAGATGATGTTGTTCGCAAGGACAAGCATTGATTAGGGGGAGTGTTAAGGATAATATAAGACGGTTAATCCATGCTTTGGATAAACTGCTGAGCAGTTGCTAATTTAGCAACTGCAGCCCGTTCCCCACGTTCTTTCAGAACAACCACATCTCTTGTAAACTATAAATAGATGATTCATTAATAAAGAAACATACTTGATCCATTGTTCATACTCAGTTTACTTCAAGTCCAAACAGTTTGCAAGGCATCAGTTGGCGTCTGCACCTAGCAGCTGATAACTACGGGTTGACGATTTGACCCAATTGCAAGGCGCTGCGGGTTCCAGCATACACGCGTATGCGTGTTTGTATATACATATCGCTTTGACTTGTGAAATGCACGAGGTATAAAATAGAAGTGGAATTGAGTGATGTTGATCTTGCTTTCTGGGCAGGAAAAATTGTAGGCAGGTGATGCAGTCGGCGTAGACTTTGAAAAAGATCGCGTTATCAAATCGAATGCGGACGCTGGGCGAGTCAAGAAATCGGCGGGATGGTTGTTTTTCTCTCGGACGAAAACACGGAGGTACAGCCACTGCATTGACCATCCGAGCAACAACATATTTTTAAGATTATTTTATTGTACGCAGTTTCTTCTATTTCTCCTAGCGGAGAATGAAATTATGCACTTGTATCTGAATCGTTTTTCTTGCTTTTGGAGTGAAGAAATTGAGATGAGGAACTGTTAAATGCATTTGTTTACATGTCGCACAAAGAACTGGATCGCAGAAACTAATTATCGAGTACTTGCATGCATTTCCCTCTGAATTAAGCACGAGAAATTTCGGAAATTTCAGGCGAGGTTGCAGATGAGTCTTTATGCGGAAACTCTTGAGAAAATTCGTGCTTCCTGCCTTGGCCAAACGATCACTCTCAGATCGGGATTTTCCTCGTTAACCATCAATCTGGTCAATTTGTGATGCGTAGTGTGTATGCACGACCAATGCAGAGGTTGCAAGGCACATCAGATGGCGTCTGCACCTAGTAGTTGGTAATTACGCGTTGAAGATTTGACCCAATTATGAACCAAACTAAACACATCACTTGGCGTCTGCACCTAGTAATTGATAACTGCGCGTTGAAGATTCAACCCAATTATAAATCACTACGTGTGTTTAGTTTCTTTTTTCTCCTCTAGAAATATCATCTGATCTTATACTGATAATTCAATGAGAAAAATATAAGCAAAGCACGAAAATACCAAACTTTTACATTGAATATGAATAACATACTACTATCAAATCCATGAGGTGATGAACATGTTAACACTTTGTCTTTCTCGCCATCGACTTTGACCCTTACCGCCGATTACGTTGAATATAAGGTGATTCATATCCTAAATCGATTAGGATTTAAGATATCTGTTACAAGAAACCTAGAGAAAATCTACTAGACTTCAAATTGAATCCTACTAGGATTCAAAGTCATCTCGCTTTGAAAGAGGCTATGTGTATAAACCCATGAGGGATGGTTATAGGGAATACAACCAAACAATCCAAGAGTAAGGTGCAAGCAAAAGATGATTAGAGGCATGGTTTCTTTAGCACTAGATTCTTATATAGTACATGGATCCGACGATCCTAAAAGGTGTGAGAGTGTTGTGAGAGATCGACAATCTCTTGTACTCTTTTGAGGTCGTGCTTAAAGAATTCATGGTCCGTTTCATCAAATCTTTTATCTTTTGCCGTGATTGTTTGTTGTCATTATTTTGGTACTCTCTATGGGGTTCGTCTGCTCGTCTTGATATCGTGCACGTTCATGTCGTATCTCACAAATTCTAATTGGATCCGGGGGTTGTTGTGCATAAGAAAGGGATCAAGGTATAACATACGATAACAGTGAGAAGTAGATTGTCGATAATTTCTATTGATATGTAAAATTTGTACCTTAGTAGTTGTATTCATTGTTGAAAGAAACTTAGAGATGATTTATTTGTATCTAACTCTGTCCGGCGTAGACGTCGTCGTCGTTATCTTCCAGGTAAATCAGCCCAATTAGACTTATCACGAGTACGTGAAATCCAGTGAAGAACAAACTAGAAAATTTGATCCATGAAATATTTAGAGGAAATTAATCAACAGATCTCCCAATGAATTATTTCCATTACGTACCAAAATATTTTCACCTCATAAAAAAAATATTTCAACGAATACCAACATCGGATCCGGTCCCTAATCTTTCCTTGGATCTAAAAGATCACGTTATCCGATCGAAACACAGATACGCGGCAAGTCAACAGATCGGCGGACGTTAATTTGCTCGTCACGTAATACTCTTCAGGAGAGGAACGAAATTTGCTCGTGTAGAGTCATGCTTATTTGGCTCATATCTTTCGCTTTTGGACCGAAGAAATCGAGGAGAAGAATTGCTAATCACAATCCACATTTCACTTATCAATGGAATAAATCTTATCGGCAGGACTGCAAAAAACTGATCCAGTACTCGAGAAAATTCAGTCGTAGTTGCGGACGAATCTGTCCCGTGAAAAGCGAGGAAACGCACGAGGAATTCCATGCAGCGTGTTCACATAAATCCTGCAGTTACCACCGTCCACAACAGAAATTTCCTTTGCGTCTCCCCCTCTCCATTTAGAAACTTCGTAAAGGTGATTTCGTTCGATAGGTACGGTCGTTGAAGCGAGCACTGAAACGCCGTACACGCTACCAGCTTGGAACTACAGCTGCTATTGCTCCGACACTTTTGACAATTTGAACGAATATTTGTCACTCTATGTTTTCTAAATACGCAGTTACCCATTTTACTCTCACTAGCTATCCCACCTCTTCAACGCATTACATGAAGAGCACCCTCGGCTCGCCAAAAGGCCAAACTTTTTTTTTGCTTAGGTGACGATGTTATGACAAAGGATTAATAAACACATATACAACAGTGTGACGCCAGCTAGTCACAGAAAATTTCTTCCCAGTGACATAGAGTAGACTAAACGGAGGGAGAGAGCACAACAAACTTTACTTCCCCACCCGAGTTATCATCCACATCAAATGAGCTGAGCCTGAGCTCCTCCTGATAAAGATTCGGCAAGGCTGTAGCCATCAATTTCCAGCAAGAGGCAGTTGGGCAGAAACTTTGCTGGCTGCACCATACGACAAGCAGCGGTCACAAGTCGCGTGCAGGAGTTGATGTGGGTGGCGAAGTACACAGCCATGTACGTACCGGCGTGAACGCAGAGAGAGATGGTGACAGATCAAGCCGTTGACTTGACAAACGGTGAGATCCTGGAAATCCTGCACTGCAGTGACAGTGACTGACATCCATCATCCATCGCTTCTTCGCGGCAACTTCGTGGCCCTGATCCTCTGACGACACGGATCAAAGAGACGAAAAAGAAAACTTGAAGGAAACGATGGAGTAGCGTGATGGAGAGAAGGGCTAAGCCTAGCACGAGAGCGCAGCAACGTCCAAGAGAGAGCCTACAAGTCCAAGAGAGAGCCCACAGCTTAGCAGCCCTCTCAAAACCCACATGCAGCGGGTCAAATCTCTCTGTGGCTCATTTCTTTCTCTTGTGATGGGCCCCCGAGTAACTACTCCAGTTTCTGTTATCTGTAATGGGTTGTAGCTGTCTAATGCAAGCCTGGACTATCTGCGTAATGGGTTGTAGCTGTGTAATGGGAACAGTTGACGATTATTGCTAAAACAATAATTTGGAATATTTAGAAAAAAAATTAATGTTAATCGAAGATATCATGACTATTAGGATAACAACATAAAAATGTACATGGAACAATAAATTTCAATGCAACCGTAACCACAATAGAACAATTAGAGATCACCGCTCGAACAAAAAATTGGGTAAGTGGGACTAATAGCGTCCATGAAACAACTCACTTGTTAGCGCAACAACACGAAAAATGTTCATGGAACAATAAATCTGAAGATGGCTATAGTGGAATAATGAACAATTATTAGTGGACAAAAATTTAGAGAAGTAGAACGAAAAATTAGTGCAGGTGGAACAATCCACAATGTTAGCGGAACAACACAATAAATATTAATGGAACAATGAATTCCATTGCAACATAACACCCAAACTATTACTCTGCTAGTGGCTCGAAGCCGGCGTCTGACACAACACCTAAACTATGGCTTAGAATTCTCTCTCTACTCACTGACCTGCCGATGGGCCAGGCGCGACAAGCAGGAAGCTCGTTACTGGGCCAGCTCAAGAACGCGGCGCTATGTTGAGAAAGAACTCTGAGCACAGTTTGAACTCTGGAAAGAGGGCACAGTTTGAGCATAGGAATGCCACCCACCCACTGGGACCTGACAATTTGGCGTGTTAATATCATAGAACAATTGATATTAACAACTAAAATATTGGCAACACCACACCAGAAGGCATGTTTCTCTTAGCGACCCAGCTCCTGAAGAAGGCGAGGACACGGCAGACAGGGCCCAGGAGGAGGCAAGGCCCAAGAGGAAGATCCAGCCCAGCAAGAGATATGCAGGTGACGAATGGGAACACACGGGAGTGGCGGCGCTGTATAAGAATAGGGGTTAGTGAGAGGGAGAGGTATCTGGAGGATCACATCATCAGCATCTCCTTCCCATTTCGGCTCTACTTCTTGTCTCTTGTTCTTGCTGAAACTCGAATACTGTAACTCCGGAGTTGATTAATCGAAGTAGAGTTAACAATTGATATCAGAGCCATCCCACCTCCTGTCCGCTCTGGATCCGCCGGCCGCTAAACCAAACCGATCGATCATCGAGACTCGTCGTCAAGCTCGTGAGATGGAAGAGGTCCTCAAAGAGTTGAAAGCCATGCGGGAGCAACAGTATCAACACCACGAGGAGTTGAACTCCAAAATCGACTCCATCAGTGCGTGGAAACCAGATCTAGAAGCCAAAGTCGCCGATCTACAATCGGTTGTCCACGATCTCCAGGCTCTGGCTAATCCAAGCAAGGTGCCCCGTCCCGAGCTGCTACCGGCGTCGTCATCCGCACCAGGCGGTGCCGCACCATCCTTTGGTGAAGCAGCGCCTTCGATTCTTGGTGCGGCGCGGTTGGGAGCGTTCCCAGGGCCTAATGGCTACGGCGTCGACATGACTACACGGGGGCAGGTGGCGGGCTTAACCCCAATCCCGTCGCCTCCTTCGGCCAACGGTAAGCGATTCCAGCCCTTTCCTGAGGTTACGCGTTCACTGACTTCCGATTTCACTCAGTTTTCTCCAATTACCAATGTTTCTGGAGTTTCTGGGTTGGGTTCCTCTTTGCCGACCGTTGATTTTCCTCGTTTTGATGGAGAGAATCCCCGATTGTGGCAATCGCAGTGTGAGGAGTATTTTGAAATGTTTGAAGTTCAACCGCAATTTTGGGTCCGGATGGCTACTCTTCATTTTGCTCCTTCGATTGGTGTTTGGTATCAATCGGTTCGGAAGAGGATTTTGCATTTGGATTGGAAGGGGTTTTGTGAGTTGATTGCTGGCCATTTTGGTCGAGACCAACATCAACAACTCATTCATCAATTTTATCACTTACGCCAGACAGGCACTGTTCAGGAATTTATTGATCAGTTTGAAGAATTGATGAATCATTTACATTCTTACTCTAACGCCATTCATCCTTTCTATTTTCTTACCAAATTTGTTGAGGGGCTTCGAGGTGAAATCCGAGTGGTGGTGATGGTCCAGCGGCCTCCCGATTTGGACGCGACGTGTTCTCTTGCGCTCCTTCAGGAAGAGGTGTTAGCAGGCGCACGCCGGGATCGACCGAGGCGCTTGGAGCCCACTGTAGCAAATCCGGCACGCCAGATAGGCCAATTACCAGGGCCCCCAATCCAAGGTCGACAAGCTCACGCTCCAGTTGCTGAGGATCGTCGTGGTGTTGAAGGAGCAAGAGCCAATGCCAGATAGGACGGCGTGGCGGCGTTGTGGGCATACCGGCGCGCACGTGGCCTGTGTTTCACCTGCGAGGAACGATGGAGCCGGGACCATAAGTGCCCTGCCTCTGTCCAACTACATATTGTGGAAGAGCTTCTTCAGATTCTTGAACTACAGCAATCGGAAGAGGAACCTGACGAGCAACCATTCCGGAGCAAGCGGTTGAATTGATGGCAATATCTCGACAGGCTGTCGACGGAACTGTATCACCTCGGACCATTCGTTTACATGGCTGGGTGCAGGGTAGGGAAGTGTTGCTGCTAGTGGATTCGGGCAGCTCCGCGTCTTTTGTCAGTGCTCAATTGGCAGCCCATCTTCCAGGGGTTCAGGAGTTGGCTCACATGGTTAGAGTGCAAGTGGCAGATGGAGGCGAGATTCGCTGTTCTCAGCAAGTTAAGGGGTGTTCATGGTGGGTTCAGGGCCACTGTTTCCTATCTGATTTGCAGATCATTCCCCTAGGCAGCTATGATGTAATCTTGGGCATGGATTGGCTTGAAGATCACAGCCCGATGACCATTGATTGGGTTAACAAGACTCTGCAATTCCAACTCGCAGGACACACCGTTATTCTCCAAGGACTTAAGCCACACAGCGCTAAATGTACGCCCATCAATCGCCATCAACTAGCAGGAATCACCAAATGACAGGCCTCACTTCATTATATTCAGCTGGCATTGATTCTGGACAGTGTGGATGCCCCTATTCCTACCGAAGTACAATCTCTGATAACTGAGTTTGCTGATGTGTTTGCAGAACCTCAAGGAATGACACCGACTCGTTCCTGTGATCATACAATTCCCTTACTACCAGGAGCTCAGCCGTTTGCTCTGCGACCGTATCGGATGGCACCGCTTTAAAATCGGAAATTGAGAAACAAGTCGATGAGATGTTGCAAAGTGGAGTCATTCAGCACAGCCAGAGCCCATTTTCATCTCCCGTCATTCTCGTTAAGAAGAAGGATGGGAGCTGGTGACTGTGCATTGATTACCGCCATCTTAACGCGGTGACATGCAAGACCAAGTACCCAGTACCCGTGATTGATGAGTTGTTGGACGAATTAGCGAGTGCCTCCTGTTTTTCCAAACTTGATCTTCGGGCTGGCTATCACCAGATTCGGATGGCAGAGGGAGAAGCATATAAAACAGCATTTCAGACTCACTCTAGACATTATGAATACAAGGTCATGCCATTCGGCTAGGCGGGAGCTCCGGCTACCTTTCAGCGTGCCATGAATGATACTCTAGCTCCAGTTCTTCGGAACTCAGCACTGGTATTCTTCGATGATATTCAGATTTTCAGCTCATCTCTCACAGAACATCTGAACCATCTTCGGGTAGTCCTCCAACTTCTCCGCACCGATCATTGGAAGGTCAAGCAATCTCAATGCTCATTTTCTCAACGACAACTATCTTATTTGGGGCATCTAATCAGTGCCGAGGGTGTTGCGACAGAAGAAGCTAAAGTGCGCGATGTACAGCAGTGGCCTACCCCGAGCTCCGTCAAACACTTGCGTAGTTTCTTGGGCCTCACCGGGTATTACCGTAAATTTGTTCGGCATTTCGGATTGATTAGCAAGCCTCTTACTAATCTGCTCAAGAAACACTGTCCCTTTATCTGGACCGCTGAGTGTACTACCGCATTCAACCAGCTGAAACAAGCATTGGTCTCTGCTCCAGTGTTGGCTTTGCTGGATTTCTCCAAACCGTTTGTCATTGAAACGGACGCGTGTGACAGAGGAGTGGGCGCGGTGTTACAGCAGAATGGTCACCCCATTGCATTTATGAGTAAAGCGCTGGGACCTCGCAATCAGGGGCTGTCGATTTATGAGAAGGAATGTTTGGCAGTACTCATGGCCGTTGATCGCTGGCGCTCTTACCTGCAGCTGAACGAATTTGTAATACGTACAGACCAGAAAAGCCTTGTTCACTTTGAAGAATAAGGATTGGCGACTCCATGGCAACAGAAGGCATTCACTAAACTACTGGGCCTGCAATACCGAATTTGTTACAAGAAGGGAAGTGAAAATCGAGCAGCCGATGCTCTATCTCGGAAGGAGCACGCGCCTTCTGCTGCTTGTGCCGCGGTTACCGAATGCATTCCTTCCCGGCTGGAAGATGTCACTGCCAGCTACAACAACGATGAGCCAACGCGTAGTCTATTCGCTCAACTCTCCATTTCTTCACCACTGAACAAGTTTTCCTTGCGCCAAGGGGTTATTCACTATGAGAATCATATTTGGCTGGGCAGCAGCCAGGCATTACAGACTCGTGTCATCACCGCTCTTCACGACAGCGCACTTGGGGGTCATCCAGGTTTTCCGGTCACTTATCGTCGGATCAAGCAATTATTTGCTTGGCCAAACATGAAGCGCACTGTCAAGGAGTATATCAGTCGATGTTCCATTTGTCAACAAGCCAAACTTGACCGTAGCAAGTACCCAGGATTGTTACAACCGCTGCCAATTCCGGATGCGGCTTGGGAGATCGCAACGATGGATTTCATTGAAGGTTTGCCGTTTTCTTCTCGTTTCAACTGCATTTTGGTGGTCGTGGACAAATTTTCGAAATATGCCCATTTTCTTCCGCTCAGCCACCCTTTCACAGCGTCACAAGTGGCTCAGGTTTTCCTGGACAATGTGTATAAACTCCATGGCTTGCCTCGGGTAATTGTGTCCGATCGTGATAAAATCTTCACTAGCCAATTTTGGCAGCAGTTATTCACTTGTACAGGGGTTCAATTGCACCTCAGTTCAGCTTATCATCCGCAATCTGATGGACAAACCGAGTGTGTGAATCAATGCTTAGAAACATACTTACGTTGCTTTGTGCACGCATGCCCGCATCAGTGGTCCAAGTGGCTTCCTCTTGCTGAATTCTGGTACAACTCCAGTTTCCATTCCGCTCTTGGCAAGACACCTTTTCTGGTACTATATGGACGGGAACCTCGGCACTTGGGACTCTCTGCGGTTGATGCGAGCGGCAACACTGATGTCCAGCAGTGGCTGCAACATCGAGCTACTATGACTGCGTTGGTACGTCAACACTTGAATCGTGCCCAGCAAAGGATGAAGAGACAGGTAGACAAGAAGAGAAGTGAGCGACAATTCGAGGTTGGGGACAGTGTGTTCTTGAAGCTTCAACCATATATTAAGACATCCGTCGCACCCCGCGCAAATCACATGTCGGACCCCAGATTCCATAGCAGAGAGCTTTAGGAATAATCACCCGCTAAGTCGGAGCTTCAACCCCGACCTCAACTCTCCGGGATTAATCCTGAGAGGAGTACAGTGATATGGCTCCGAATAGCCCGAGACGTCAACCCCAAAGCTTACTCCGGCAAACTAATGCACAGAGCAGTAGGGTGATATAGTCTCCTCACTCTTTCCCACTGAGCCGGAGCATCAACCCCGACCTCGTCCCAGCAAATAAATGCACGGCTGGAGTAGGGTGATATAGCTCCCAACATCTCAGTGGAGAGTCACTTCATAGAGGTGACTAAACTTAATAGCTCTACGATATAAAACCTAAAATCCTCCCTGGATCACGTACTTCAATCATACACGTATTGCACATGACACAGGGGAGAACAAGCCAGTACCATCACAGAGACTCTACGACCGAAACTGCAATAATACTAGCCGTTCCGAAACTTAACAACATATATATACAATCAAAAGATGCTCACACAGCGGAAGTTTAAGTTTGGCTGAGAAGCCTAAAGGTCGGGCCAACACGGCAGCAGAAATAACCAGGCTGCCGAACCCTGGGCAGGATCACTGCCTGGGATCCCCAGCGACTAGTCGATGTCGGGATCGACTTCAACGTAGAAACCCTCCGCTGCGGGAGCGGTTTCCTCTGCACACAAATATTATCAACGAATGCAAGGTGAGTACAAAATGTACTCCGCAAGACTTACAGGGGAAAATAATAATAAATGCATCAGGTATCAAGAAGGGGCTATTTGTGGACTATTTTGCAGAAAGTTAATTTTGTGCCTTTGACAATACCTGTAATAGATTGAAATCCGTCTACTGGAATATTTTGTAAATGAGATGAGCTGAAACTGCATAGCAAAACCTAAAGCAGACCACTGAACACAGCAAACCCTCGATCCTTTCTCGACCACCAAGGAGAAATCGATCGCTAACCCACGTCCTTAGAGTTGGCAAGTTTTAGATTAGGGTTGCACTTGTCTAATTCGACGCAGGTAATCACCAAGCTGTCCATAACCGTGGACACGGCTATTCGAATAGTTTAAACCCTGCAGGGGTGTACATCTTTACCTACACGCATCGATCGACTCCTAATGCCACCGGGATAACACACTTCACGAGGTGTGCTGGCGGAGGGTGATCGAACACGACCTTTACAATGTTTTCGACTTAGGCATGAGCCGCCCTAATAGGCTAATCCGCGAACGACAGTTCGGCCGATACTTCGACGCGGTCCTATTAGTTGCGGCAGGTGATACATCCCCGGTCCCAGACCGTGTGTAACCCTCACTCCTATATTGTTGCACCACACCACCTCATTTTCCACGCACCCAATACACGAAAACGGCAAACTATGCGGCTCATCACCTAAGTCTAGACAAATTATTCGGTCGGGGGTGGCCCATAACACCCGTGTAGTAGTACGCAAATCTTGGGTCAATGTACGCCAGAAATCGGTCCTTGTGGGATTAACGAGACAACCCACCATGCTCCCAGCATGGCCTCTCATCGATGCCCGATTTGAGATTAGTCAGGTTTATTAATCACATCCCGGTGAACACCCACTTACCCGCTAACCCATCCAGAGCATTGTGTTTTGTCTGCCATCCCAGGAATTACGACTTTGCCCAACTAAGCAGGTCTAAGCATCATGAGCTATAATAGCAATATTAAAACAACAAGTAATTCACTCTAAATAGGTTGAGAGGGTCGGTAGGGTTAATTGAGCGACAAAGTAAGTTTTCATGCAACGGATAGGGTTCACACTTAGCATAAAATATTAGTGGAACGCATGCAATACGATTTTAAAAACAAATAGTAAGTTGTAAATAATGGGTTATCCTCAAGATGGTCAAAGGGGGCTGCTTGCCTTGCTGATCCGCTACTATGCCCTGATCCTGCTCAAAGTTATACTCGTCGAGATCGTCCGGTCCTATCGGGAGGAGCGACAACACCGAAACGAAACACACGAAACAATAAATACAATGTTGGAAAACATCGGCATGAGATGCAATGTATGCCATGTCCTAAAGGATGCAATATCGAAGCTAATGCAAGTGGAATCAGTTTAATCGGAGTCCGGACGCTCGAGAAATTGCGTTCCGAAGACTTCCGGCTACTCGGGGAAACCCTAATTGGAGTTTTTAGTCAATTTCATTATTTCTGGTATGCAAACATGGATGAATATGACATATTTGGATAACTCTCATTTTTCTGAATATTTTGATATATTATTTGCACTTTTCTGACTTACGATGCATTTTCTGTGAATTTTAAAAGGTTTAAATCATTTAAATCCCCCTTTTTGTATTTTTCTCAGAAAAGAAATATAGTAATACTTTTGTTACTTATTTTAACCTAGCCATAGCATATGACAGTGGGCCCCCTTGTCAACTTTGACCAAGCCAATGACATGGGGGACCCACATGTCATATTCTTTTTCTTTTCTTTAAGCTTTTTCTTAATTTCCTCGGGTGGGACCCAGCTGTCATTGAGATAAAATTAAAAGAGTTCATTTATTGCACTGTTTAACCGGTTAATGACAGTCATTAACTTCTCAGCAGTAATTAGAGCGTTAATAATGTCTTAACAACTGGTTTAATTACCCTAACTAACCTAACCACTAACTAACCTAACTAACTAATTAACTACTCCAATAACTAACCTAGCTAATTATGCTTAGCTAGCTAACCTAGCTACCGGCCGGGTAGACGGGGTGGGGGAGCTCGGCTCCGGCGGGCGGCGACGTGGGGCTCACCGTGGCGATGGGGTTTGGCGGTGGGGGCGACGGGCACGGCCGAGGTAGAGAGCTCGGTGGCAGGGGCGACGCGGTGACCGAGGCGAAGCGGCTTGCTTGCTCGGGTCTTCGGCTCCGGCGAGGTAGCGGTGACGCCGGGGCGACGAGGCGGCCGGCGAAGGAGCTCGGGCTCCGGTCGGGGAAGGGCGGCGCAGCACCTGGGCGGGGGCGACGAAGGCCGCGGCGACGAATGGAACCGCGGCGGAGCTCCAGAGGAGGTGAGCGAGGCGGCGGCGAAGAAAATAGGAGAAGGGGGGCGAGCCGGCCGAGAGAGGGGGGGGTTCTTAGGGGGAGGCCGGTGAGAGGGGCGCGGTGGCCGAGGTGGGGTGGCGTGGGGGAGCGCCGGCGCTTGCCACGTGCTGGAGGCGTGGCAGGTGCCGGAGGGGGTAGTTGCGGGGTAGACGCGGGAGAGAGAGAGAAGCGGAGGGAGAAGAGAGGGGGAGGGCTGGAAATAGGTTTTATTTTTGATTTTTGTTTTCTTTTCTTTTGTTTCAAATTTGTTCTACTCTAAATAGTTTCCATACAAAATCCTCTGCAATTTAAAATTGCCTTTTTCTTTGAAGTTTGTTTTCAAGATTTGAATTTGTTTCAATACAAATAGTTTTAAACTTCGAACCTTAGCTCAAATTCATCACCAATTCCTTAACTCCTTTTGCATTTGCTCTAGTGTGATTGATTTTAAACTAAAATTTTCTAAACTTTCTTAATTTCTTCCAGAATTCAACTTAATGCATATGCCATGATGCACAAACATGGTTTACGAGAATAAGGATGTTACATCACTCTCCTTCAAATACTTTGGCCCTTTTCCAATTGTCACCCGCGTCGGAACGGTGGCCTACAAGTTGCAATTGCCTGCTTCCGCGGCAATCCATCCCGTTTTTCATGTTTCCCAGCTCAAGCGAGCTTTGTCTCGCGAGGTACAGGTAATGCCTCATCTACCTTCTTCCCTAACCTTGAACCAGGTACCGGCAGCTGTGCTAGCAAACAGGTGGGTGCGCAAGGCGAACAAAATGTGCAAACAAGCTCTGGTCCGCTGGTCTTGTTCTCAACCGGGCGACGAGACTTGGGAGGACGAAGCTGATTTGCGGCGGCATTTTCCTCATTCCCCGGCTTGGGGTCAAGCCGGTGTTTCGGGGTATTGTTAGCGACCTAGCTCCTGAGAAGGCGAGGACACAGCAGACAGGGCCCAAGAGGAAGATCCAGCCCAGCAAGAGATATGCAGGTGACAAATGAAAACACACGAAAGTGGCGGCGCTGTATAAGAATAGGAGTTAGTGAGAGGGAGAGGTATCCGGAGGATCACGTCATCGGCATCTCCTTCCCATCTCGGCTCTACTTCTTGTCTCTTGTTCTTGCTAGAACTCGAATACTATAACTCCGGAGTTGATTAATCGAAGCAGAGTTAACAGTTTCTCGATCAGATTTTCGCAAGGCGGGACAGGCAAAGCGTCGCATCTGAACTAGATTAGCTAGAAACAACAATATAGCGTACGGATCCCCGAATCGCCTAACACGCAACTACCATCAGAACACCATCAAACACATAGGGAGCGATGGGCAACAATTAAATAACCCAAAAGCTAAAGAATATAGAACATCCGGAAAGACAGACACGACGCTCATCTACATAACCAAACAGATACAGAAAATTTACGCCTGCACTGAACGTTTTATATCCTTCATAAGCAGAAAGAGTACTTAATTAGCAACTCCGTTACAGGTACTAGATAGGAAAACACAGGCAACTCATGTCCAACTAGCATGAACCAGGCGTCTGGCGACACCATCCACATTTATTCTTGGCAACTCATGTCCAACGAGCATGAACCAGGCGTCTGGCGACACCATCCACATTTATTCTTGGCATACACAAGCAGGCTCGTCTCCAACTCGGCCACGTGATCGGTAAAACCATGTGAAGCGAAACGCAACTACTTAGTCTTGGCCATGTGGCGGATCAGGTCGACAACACGGTTGCTGCACGGGAAAATTTTGGAAGTGTTACCAGGGAAAGGGGAGAAAACAGAGACATGGCATAGTATAGCGCATAGATCAATCATGGTAACTCACCTGTAACCCCACTCGTTGTCGTACCACGAGACAAGCTTGACAAAATGGTCGTTAAGAGCAATTCCAGCCTTGGCGTCGAAGATGCTCGACCTAAGTGGCAAAACAAACATGAAGAGTGAATACCTATTTGAGAACACAAACAGTTACCGGCAGCAATCTAAAGACCACACGCATACCTACTGTCACCAATAAAGTCGGTGGAGACCAAATCTTCCTCAACATAACCCATGATTCCCTTAAGGCTTCCCTCAGATGCCGTCCTGAAAAACAATCAGCACTCTTGTAGGTGGAACCACATAGACAGAGATAGCAAGCCCACGAACCAAAAAGTTTCAATAAACATGTATGGCTGTGAAGTGGTACTGCTGCTGCCACAAGCAGCAGCAGCAGCACAAATGGATCTTTCAAAAACTCTTATATTTGTCACAGAAAGAGTTATACTTACTTGATAGCCTTCTTGATGTCATCATATGATGCAGCCTTCTCGGTTCTAAGAGTGAGATCAACAACTGACACATCCACAGTGGGAACCCGGAGGGACATACCGGTAAGCTTGCCGTTCAACTCAGGAAGAACCTTACCAACAGCCTGAAATCCATTAATATCGTTAGTTGATGTGCTGCAATCCAACCCCGAAATCACGAGCTACAACTGCTAATAAAAGTGGATAGAAAACCTTCTGCACACATGCAACTCCATTTCCCTAAGCAGTTGCTACTGTAACTCTAAATAGTTACATAAACAGCAAACCCAACACTAGAATAGAGATGTACGCACGGTCATGTGAAATACCGTGGACTGATGAAAAGGAGGTATAGCTCACAAGTTGCTGTATAAGCACTGCAATCCATTGATATGGTTCACTGGCTCAAATGAGCATGCACAACATGAACCATCAAACCCATGTTTTCACAGTTCAGTATTATCATTTTATCACTGGCTCTACTATCTAAAATCCCAAAATAAATACATATGGCAAGACATATGCCCCAACATGCACAAAACAGGCAACAGAGGAAGAAGTAGGAAATGCATTCAAAACACAGATGAAGACAGATACAAAGCATTGTTCATGGCATACCTTGGCAGCACCAGTGCTGCTTGGAATGATGTTAAAGCTTGCAGCCCTGCCACCTCTCCAGTCCTTGCTCGAGGGTCCATCAACAGTCTTTTGGGTGGCTGGAAGACAAGTATACCAGTGTCAACTTACTGTGAATTTGAATAAACTTAAATAATTAAAGGGAGCTTTGCCAGACAGCCAAGAAAATATTACCAGTGATGGCATGAACAGTGGTCATCAGGCCCTCAATAATACCAAAATTATCATGAATGACCTGGTGGATGACAGTATCCATTATCAAGAAATGAACCACGATACCAGTAGCAGCCATTAAAGATACGAAGAAATAAAACGTACCTTAGCTAGGGGAGCAAGACAGTTCGTGGTGCAGCTAGCATTCGAGACAATGTTAACATCTGAGGTGTACTTGTCCTCATTGACGCCAATCACAAACATAGGGGCATCTTTGCTTGGGGCAGAGATGACCACCTTCTTGGCACCACCCTAATATTCAAAGCACAACGTAAGATATCATTACAACTCACAAGTCGAGCGTTTGAACCACATTGGAAACGCTAAGTTCCTGTAAAACAAGGGCAGTTCCATACAACTAGCACTGAAAGCAGAATATATTTTTTTTCAAAATAAGCTGCTAAAAGAAGAATTCAGTATTGGAGTTAAATCGACAAGACTACCATGAATGGTTAAGTCAGTACTTACTATGAGCATACCAAAAGCAAACTACTCCACTAAATAAATTGGGACGAAGAATTTAGAATCCCTGCTTTGCTCTCCCTCTACCTGTGTGTGTGTGTGTGTGTCTGTGTGCGTGTGTGTGTGTGTGTCTGTGTGTGTGTAAGACAAAGTAAAAGTAAAAGTAAAAGGTACAAGACACCATTTCTAATTTAAATTTCAATAGACGATTCTTCCTCAGCCTGGTATGTAAGGGCCAGAAAAGGCACATAGTTCAGGAATGATGTAGCATGAGAATGAGAACAGAAAACTCGGAAGTCTGCTCAAAACTGAGATTATACCTTCAAGTGAGCAGCGGCCTTGTCCTTGTCAGTGAAGACACCGGTGGACTCCACAACATAATCGGCACCAGCCTCAGCCCAGGGGATCTCCTCAGGGTTCCTTTTGAATAGCAGAAGACCAAATATTAGTTCCAGCTTCAACCCACACAAGCCTTAGCACATCTCTTCCAAAGAAGCTGTAGTATCGGACTACCTGACGCCGAAGACAGTGACTGGCTTCTCGCCGAAGAGGAGAGTCTTGGTGTCCTTGAGCTTGATGTCACTGTGCTTCCAGTGGCCGTGGACGGTGTCGTACTTGAACATGTAGGTCTGCACATCACAGAAACCATATACAATTCAGCACACTCAAACAAGCCTGACACAGAGCAAACCGCTAAACCTACGAATTCTCAAGCTGCATATGTCAACTAGTAGCATAATAATTAGGCAACCAAATCGGCCTCAAGACATCTCAGATCTAAGAAAGGAGATTACCAAATCGGAACCAAAATCTCTCCAGAACACAAACGAACCACTCTCGAACCATGCAGGCTAACACAAATCAGAGCTAAGACCATCCTAAAGCCCTACCAAACCACCCTAAACATGCGGAGATACCTACAAATCGGAGCTAAACCCACTAATCCACTAGATCTACGCATCGGAGCGGGTGCAAAAATCGCAGATCGATGGAGGAGCATACCATGTACTCGGTGGTGATGAAGGGGTCGTTGACGGCGACGAGCTCGACATCTTCGCTCTGGAGGGCGACCCTGGCGACGAGCCTCCCGATCCTTCCGAAACCTGAGCAAAATCAAAACCACATACTCAATTCACCACAGATCCAACCAAACTCACGTCCCAAAAAATCAATCACAGACTGGTAAATTCAAGAGCTCGCGCGCGAGGGAGAGAGAGAGAGTTAAACTCACCGTTGATTCCGATCTTAACCTTGCCTGCATGCATCCCAAAAACGCAGCAAAAAAATACACCAATTAGATCAGGAGCGAAGCAACAGTAATTAGACGGGGAAAATTGATTGATCAGATCATGCGGGATAGCAATTACCCATGGCGAAGCGAGTGGAGGTGGGGATGGAAGCTTTGCTGTTGTGGGAGAAGAAGTGCTTAGAAACGGACGGATATGGGGAGGTGGAGAGGGTTTAAGCGCCTTCTTTTTATATAGCCAGGAGGAAAATGCGAAATGAATAGAGATTAAAAAATAAACAAATGGCAACAAATAAATTAAGCGCCAGGTGCGCGGGTGACCTGTCCCTCCCCTGCCTTTTTCCAGAAGGCGCAACCCCCGTGAGGTGTCAACGTGACCTGTGGGCCCGGCCACTTGATTGGCCCACGTGTCAGCCGGAAGTGACGTGTCTCTCGGAGTAGGTACACGTCGTGGCGGACTCGTGGTTTCTCGAGCAAGAAAGAGAGAAAGAGAATGGCATATTTTTGCTGCGCGTCGTGGTTTCTCGTGCAAGAAAGACTTTTTTCTATTATTCTTTCTTGAGGAAGGCATATTTTGCTTTTCGAATAATGCAGCTAAACAAACGCGATGGCATAGCAGAGCGAAATTTATTGTAAATCTGTTGCATCGTGTTCCTGCTACGTGGCTGTGTTTGGTTGGTTGCTGATTGCGATGTGATACCAGAAAGTGGCGGCAGTGAGTTGGTCCGGCGGATCACTGGAGCTGTGGTCCGGGAGGTTCGGCGGCCGCCGGCGACGGCAGGGGTCGGCGATCCCCGCATGGTTGTCGGACGCGGACCATAGAGAATCCGGATCCTCTATGGGTGTGGATCTGTGGCAACTTTTGTTGGCTTCAGCTTTTGTTTGGTCAGTTCAGCTCAAACACTTTGGTCTCTTTCTCAACTTTTCGTTTTCCCAAGAGACGATCTGGCCCCTTCCCTAGCTCTGGTGGCCAGCGGGAAGGGGATCTCAACCACCCGTAGCTTGTACAACTAAGTAATATTTATAGTAACTCTATATCTAATCAATATTTTAATACACACATTAATATTTTAATTATTTTATTAATCATCAAAATTTATTTAGAGGTTAAGATGTATTTTCACTGGCACTCGCCTCCCCGTCCTCCCTAGCAACCACCACCCACCCTTCCATCATCACCTACTCTCCATCCCAATCGAGGCAGAGCAGCAGCAACAGTAAGAAGAGGAGGAGGTTGAGTGGCTTGGTGGGTTGATAGATCTAAGTGAAATGTTGGCCAAGGACGTATCGTCACCACCACCGCCACCAATGCCGCGGTACCGGCGCCCACCCCAGTGTCGCAACCTCAATCACCGACGGCCGTCTCCATGCCGCTACACATGTGCGCGCTAAGTAGCTGCCGCCGCATCCGTTCATGCAATAGCAACAGGCAGCACCAAACCTGTCATGGGGTGAGATAATGTGCGGGAAGAGGGGCTAACCTTGCACTCGCGCCCATCTCCTCCGCCTCTAAACGCAGTGTCGGCGGTACACCCTAGGCTGGCCGGCAGCCCCAACCCTTGTTCTTGATAATATTTTTTCTTTCTTTTCATTTTGCTTTGATTTTTTATTTTTTTACATGTTGTGGTTTGACTCCCTACATTAATCGGACTTCATTCTACAGCGTGCTTCATTTGTTTACCCCATTTGCATACTTTATTTGTTCAATTTGATGAATTGATAATTTCCTTGTCAATTTATTATGTTTTGCAACCTTGGCTTGATTTGATATCCCAATCTGGAATTTATTTGGCACCCGGAGATAGTGGTCTCACCCGCCTCATTCGATTGCAGTTGGTGGCCACCGGGAGACCCCCATCACAAAGGAGGCCAACCAGATGGATCCGGTGGCCAATGGGACCTCCCAGTTGAGGAAGTAGAGGGAAATCAAGCTCTGTTAGAGCATCTCTAGCGCTTCCCTCAAAACTTAATCCCTCAAACTTCCCCCCAAACCTTAACTCCTCAAATTTGAGGAGTTAAAAACTGGGCACACCTAGCCCTTCCCCCAAAACTTAATTCCCTAAAAAATTTCTAGCCTATTTCTTCCATCCTTTTGCACAAACATTCCAAACAATTACACCACATTTCAACACCAATTTAAACAATTCAAATGCACCGCATCCAATAATTCAACTACAAACATAAAACATAGTTCATCCAATCCAACAATTCAACTAAAAACATAAACATATTTCATCCAAAAACCACCGAATCCAACAAGTTCATCCAAAAGCCACCACATAGCACATAGTTCATCAAAAGCCACCTTCAAACTCCACCAAATTATGCACTCCCATAGTCACCACCACCACTAGCACCACCACTAGCACTCGGGCCGCCACTAAAGAACCTCGATCTTGCCAAGATCTCTCCACGAGTGATTTGCCAATATTGTCTCGCCGTTTCATCCATCGTGCTTGCATCCATGAACATGATAGCACGCTCCTCAGCCTTCCTCTTGTTCATTTGCTCCTCGGCCTCCATTGCAAGTCTTTGCTCCTCAATTGCAAGCCTACGCTCCTCCGCTTGCACCTTTCTATCTTCGGTCGCGGCCTTTGCCCTCCACCTCTCCTCCTCCATCATCTTGAGCTCCCTCCACCTCGACATCTTCTCCTCCTTGCGTTCGGCCGCCAACACCCTCTTCACCTCGATCATTGCAATGAGCTCTTCTTTGTAGGCGCCAACTCCTCCATTCTTCTTCTTCTCCTTCGCAATCTTTTGTCCATCCGGCCGAGAGATAGGAGTAGAGGGATTTTCTTGCACGTCATCGTCGGCATCAATAGATATGCTCAATCTTGTCCTCCTCGGAGTTGTTTCATAGTTTCTCCTCGCCCACTTCTCATTCGATTGGAGAACCTTGTAACAATGATGGAGAGAGAAGCCCTTGCCACCGCCTCTTTTGTTCCTTTGCTTGTAAAGCTCTTGGATGATAGGCTCATACTCGTTTAGTGGCACTCCACTTGGCGGTGCTAGGTTCACTTGATCAACGCAACCGCACCACCGATTGCATTGATCTTGGATGACACTCCAACGGTGAGTAAGAGATCCTTGTGTGCGGTTAGAGGGAATCGACACATGGCTTGCATAGTACTCCTCAATCCTCCTCCAAAATGTATCCTTGGTTTGATTGGTTCCGACCGTGGCATCAAGAGAAACATTCATCCAAGCATCGCACAAAGCAACATCCTCCTCGGTCTTGTAGTTGACCGACCTTGTTTGCTTCTTCTTCATTGTTTCTGTGTCGAGCTCCTCGACTTCGGGACTCCCTCTCTCTCCTTGGCTTTCATCCGCCATAGACATGGCAATGTCGTCGAGGCCGAGGGTGTGGCTTTCATCCAATTGCGTGACGAAATCCGCCATGTCATCCGAGTCAATTTGCGTACTACAATAGCAACAAACATCACTACATATGAGCATCACATGATTCTTCCTCAATATGCATCTAAGAGACAATATCTCAAACAAGACATAAATAGAAACATGAGCAGCTTTTGAGTGTATAGCAAGGAATGCTGTCAAGAATGAACCTGAAGAAGAGATGTAAATTTATCTATCTTGCAGTATGCATTATATAGACAAAAAGATCTTTCTTACTCAGTTAATTTCCTATTGATGGGAGCATTTCAAATAACACCGAGATGCAACAGTAATATATTAGAAGCTAGATTGATGATTTGCTAAATTTTGTAGATATCTACCTGATACAATTGATGTGGGGGGTGCTGGAAGGCAACAACGCTCAACAGGCTGTGAATGCTAGAAGATACATGGACTATGATTCCCTCTGTTGCTTCTATTGGACCAGTGTTTCTTTCCATTGCTTGCCATGTTGATATATTTAGTTTGAAAGCCGCTATTTGTGTGGATTGCTACATATTGTTGTTTAGTGTTTTCTCTCCGACGAAATGGGAGGAAATTCATTTATACCTTGCTATTCCTTGTATGAGCGCTAGATCAAAAAAATCCAAGATCAATGAGCTTTTCAATCAACTGCTTGAGAATTAACACGCTCAATCTTGTTTTTCGTACCATGATTCGCTCATGAGCAGGTATATAAGAACGAGAGATTTGTTCTACAATTTCAACTTGTTTTTCGTACCATGATTCGCTCATGAGCAGGTATATAAGAACGAGAGATTTGTTCTACAATTTCAACTTTTCTATGCATACATAAAGCTCAAACAAGTGGGTAAATATATACACATGCATGCTGGTGCTGATGTATACTTCAAAAAAATCCAACAAACTCAAGATCATCACCTCTCCGGCATTGTGTCGGTCACCTCGCAATCATCCTCGTCGGCGTCGCTTTCGGTGGCCATAGGGGGCGGCGGAGGAGGCGTAGGGGTGACCGGCGATGGAGAAGGTGCCGTCGGCACGGCGGGAGGGGGAGTCGGATTGGGACGCGGCGCGGCGGCCTTTTTTTTCGCCGCCCCGACCTCCAATGCCTTCGCCGTCGGGCGGCGCTGCCTCTTGGTCGCGGGCGCGGAGGAGGGCGCGGAGGAGGGCGGCGCTGCCTCGTGCTCGCGGGCGCGGAGGAGGCCGCTCTTCCCGGATGGCTCGGCCCGCACCACCTTGTTGCCTTGCCGCCTTTTTTTGGGGCGGTCGGCGCCGATTCGGTCGCCGCCGGCGGGATTCCACCGGGGGAAGGGGTGGCGGGGGGTGGGGAAGGGGTGGGGGCGTCCATTCCGCCGGCGATCGGGGCAGCAGAGGCCGGCGGGGTGATGTGCGGCAGCGGCGGCAGAAGGAGAAGAGAGAGGCGCGGGAGGAGAGAGAATTTGCTGAGAGTTGGATTTTTCTGCTCAAATTTGGGGAGGTCGGGGTGGGTTTGAAGGGAAAATCCTCAAATTTTAGGGGAGTAAAGGTTATGAGGGATGGGTTAGATAGGGTTTAATCCCTCAAACCAAAAATTTTAGGGCACTAAAGCTTTTTAGGGGAAGAGTTAGAGATGCTCTTAGGCTCTATAACTAAGTTTTTTAGGACAACTGGTTGGCACGATCAAGTGAAAAGGCAACACCATACATAACAAATCCATGAGAGTTTTAATCATGGAGAAAAAAAACTCCCGTGCTCTTTCCAAGTACTTCTCATAGGTGCTATTGGTTGTGCCAGATAATTCTATTTTATCTTAAAATGAAAAGGAGAAAGGAAAATAAATTCGTGGTGGGTGAATATGGACTAGGAACTAGCATCCAGGTGCAAGTTGCAGAGAGCCGTGGGAATTGCACGTGAAAATAGACGACGAGAAAAGAAAGACGAGCACGGAGGATCCGGAGATCTGGGGGCGACGGGCATCCCGTGGAGTGGGGTCTCCGACGACGACGACCAGGGGAGCTAACCAAGTAACCAGAGGCAGATATGCCGTTCCAACCCGCAGATAATTCGAGACTGCCGCCAAGCGAATATGCTCCCATATATGCTGCCTAGCTTCCAGATGCTTCTCCCGGCTCCTTGGTCATCACGTACGTACGTCAAGTCAGGAAAGTGTCGTACGTGGTCATCGTCGCCGCGGCCGGCGGCTAGATAGCTTTCGCATCGACCGTGTGGCGGCCGGCGCCCACGGTCGCCGTCGACGTCGAGCCGTGTGACTCGAGCAACGATTGGCTCTTCCCTAGCTCCCTGACCGCATTCGTCAAACTTTTGATCTAACACTCGATGAACTTGAGAAACAATCTCTAGAGGCTTGCGGAGAAAATTGGGGGAGCGTTTGTTCTAGAGACATGGGCGCATCACAAATGAGCACAAATATTGAGATGTGACGTGCTGCCACTGCCTCTTGTTCGGGCAAGTTAGAATTTTTGTGGCTTGTTACTCCAAAAAAATTGTCTAACAAAGCTTGATGTCATACCGACGAAAGAACCCATGCGTGAGTTAGTATGAAAGCTACTGGTTGACCTGCTTATTCAAAGCACAATAATGAAGTTTTTAGAAACAGCACAATAATGATGTTTTTAAAATTTTGGCATTTGTTGGTCCACGCTGACTTCTAACACATACGTTTTCTGCATTAGCGTTGAAAAGAAAAAGGAAATACATTTATATTTACTACTATAAAAAATATAAACTTGACAAAATCCAAAGGATCTTAGTCATCTATATAATCAGACCTAATAAGTCATGAATTAAGTTAGATCCGTGCAAACTACCTTATAATTACATATTTAAGAGAAAGTTAATTCTCATATAATTTTCTGTTTATTTTTCTCTCTTCACAAATTTTCCACGCCAATGACTCGTAGAGATGGCGCGTTCCAGGGAATATTTAAATAACATATAGTTCCTGCAATATATATTATGCATGCTAGACTACTAGTATGAAACAGGATTGTGCGTCTCGCAAATCGTGATACAGCTTTGTTTTCTTTTCTGGGTAGACAGCAACGCCGTTTCTTCATTGGAGAGGCCCAAAACCCAAAGGGCAGAAGGAATACAAAACCCTAAAGCCGAAAACACGAGGAAAAAGAAAGGAAGAAGTAGCATAAGATTGGAGGCCCAATTTATCTCTCCAAGTCCCGGCCCAATTCCAACTAGCTCGCAAAATTCCTGGATTGGAGGCCCAAGTATATTACAGCCCAAATGCTTACATGGTGAAGTCATTGCAAGTGTCGAGTGGTAACATACGTTCTTCTATGCAACGATGTATACATTCACTTGCATGTTTCTTCTTGTCCTGCTCTTACTAATGTAAGATACTAAAAGTGTCTCTTACACTACTAGATCTAGGTTCAATGATGTATCCTCTTCGAAGGGGAAAAAGTTGATGTTTAAGCAAGTAAGCAGTGATCTTCCACTTGAGAACATTGAGAGGTGGAGGGATTCAGAAAACAACATCTTTTTATACATATAAACCACATGATAGTAAATTAACCAAACTAGGAGGATATATGATCTTCTTTATATGAGGCATAGTAAGTAAAGAAAAACAAGTTACATAACTAAACCTGCAGATCGAACGTACGTACTACGTAGTAGCAAAAAATCGTGTCCATGCACATCTAACAAGGTGGTAGTAGCAGTAGTAGACTAGTACTATATATTGCCTCCGAGTCACCATGCTAGCTAGCTGCTGCCATTGATCGGAGCAAACATGCTTCCAAACGGTGTCGGCATCGTCGTCGTCGTCGGTGGCTGCCGCTGCTCTTCACGTGCCTTCCGGGATGAGTCCACCATGGCCTTCATCGCCGGCGTCGCGTACGCTGCCGCCGCCCCAAACGCGGGCGTCGCTCCACCAAACGCGAGTGCCGATCCACCAAATAAGTGCACGGACGAGGCGCGCTGCTGCTCGTGGGAGCTCATGCCGGCCAGCAGGCACGCGCGCCCCGTGTGCTCGTACTCCCGGCGGTCCGCCACGCGGGCGCTGAGCTCGCGCAGCTCGGCCAACAGCGCCGCGCACGTGGGGTCGCCGGACAGCCCCGGCGCCGACCGCTGCAAGGCCTCCTGCCGGCGGTCGAGTATCCTCGCGGCCTCGGCGTGATCGCCGCACTCCGCGGCTGCCCGTGCCGCCGCGATGTCTTCGGTCGCCTCCACGCGGAAGCGCTCCAGCTCGACCTCTATGGACGGTGGCTCCTGGCCCGTCACCTCGACCGGCCTCTGCACGATGGCGTCCTCGCCGGCCACGTCCATGCACTGCCCCGTCGCCATGTCGCGGTAAGTGCAACTCACTCTGACGAGGCGCGTGGCGTCGCCGTCTGCGGCGCCGGCTCTCGGCACGTCCACGAACAGCAAGAAGCGCCTCTCCTCGTCCGCGTAGAGCTCACCGACGTCCACAGAGGCGGCGCGGCCGTACGTGACGACGCGGCTCTCGTGGCGGCCGGACTTGACCGCCCGGACGCGCACGCCGGGGTGCGGGCACGTGACGGCGATCCACGCCTCCTGCACGGCGACCGAGAGGAGCCCGCCGATGCACTGCGCGAACGAGTCCTGTAAGACCGCCTGGTTCTCGATGAAGGAGAACGTGCCGCCGGTCTCCTCGGCGATAGCGTGCATCGCGGCCGCGTCGTGGTCGGTGCCGAAGCCGAACGTGTGGACCGGCGTGGACCGGTTGCCGTCTCTGCCCACCATGGAACGTGGCACGAGTGCGCTGTTACCGTTCCGATTGCACGTGTCCTGGCCGTCCGAGAGAAGGATGACGCTGGCGACGGCGTTCCGGTACCGGCGGCCGTCGAGTACCTTGGCGGCTTCGTCAAGGCTCTTGAGGATGTTTGTGCTGCCGCCCGCGGCAAGGGACTGCACGGCGAGCTTGGCCGAGGCCTTCCCGGCGTCCGACATGCGCGCCAGCCAGATGAGCCGGCGCGCGTTGCACGAGAAGGACACAATGCTGAGGCGGTCGGCGGGGCCGAGCTTGTCGATGACGAACCCCATGGCCGCCTTCAGCAGCGCGAGTTTGAGACCCCGCATGCTTCCGCTGACGTCCAGCACCGTGACGAGGTCGAGCGGCGCCGCCTCGGTGGCCGAGGCGGCGTCGCCGGGGGCCTTGGCGTGCACCAGCACCACGAAGTTGTCGCGCGGCGTGCCCCTCGCGACAGCCGAGTGTTCGCAGTGCGTCTTGAGGACGAGTGCTCCATCGCTTGCCGCTTCTTGGATGGCGCTCCGGCCATCGAGTGGCGCCGGAGGCTCCTCCACCGGCTCGTCGTCGTCGAATACGCGGCTCTCCGTATCCGTCCGGACCGGTCCGAACGGCGAATGTGGCTGGACGGGAAAGAAGGGGCTCGCCGTCGCCGGATGCTGTCCAAGTAAGCTTGTCCAGGCAGGTTCCGGCGGCCTGTCCGAGAAGCTGGAGGAGCTGGAGAAGGGGTTCGCCGGATGCTGCTGCCCAAACAAGCTTGTCCGGGCGGGCTCCGGCGGCGTGGGCGAGAAGCTTGAGTAGCTGGAGAAGGGGTACGCCGTCGCCGGAGGCTGCTGTCCAAGTACGTTTGTCCGGGCAGGCTCCGGCTGCGTGGGCGAGACGACAAAGGAGAAGGGGCTCGTCGACGTCGCCGGAGGCTGCGGCTGAAATAAGTCTGTCAGGTCAGGCTCCGGCTTGGAGGGAAAGAAGAAGCACGTCGGCCGTGGAAGGGGGGGTCGCAAACGCAGCGCCGCAGACCGGGCAGGCGGCGGCCCCGGCGACGCAGCGGAGGTGGAACGTGTGGGCGCACTCGGACGTGAAGGGGGCCTCGAAGAGCCCTATGCCGCAGTGGCAGGCGGCGCACCGGCTGCTGGCCTCCGAGCTCTCCATGGAAATCGATCGAGCGGCCGCGAACGTAGACGTGGTGGTTGATGGATTGAAGTAGAACGTGTCGTCGTGATCGATGGATCGATCTGCGTCCGCGTATTTATAGCCACGGGGAAGAAGCAGTACTTGGCGTGAATCTGGCGCGAAATGAAGAGCGTACAGCGTACGCTGAGGGAGGGAAGAGGCAACCAACCGTCTGTTAGTCCGATGGGGTTGCTACGTCCGCGTCCAAGTATATAAATTTCGTTTCTTCAGTTCATGGTGGAGTATGGAAACCTACGTTGCTACGAAATTTATATATGTAATGTAACAATGACTATGAAATTACTGTATATATATTTCTATAAGGAACAACGGAAATTAAAATTGCCCTAAAAGAAGGGGGAAAAAGAGAGACGAATCGAGTAAGAGCATCCACAGGTGGTTCCTCAAACCATTCTGCATAGCTATAATTTAGCTCAAACAGTGAAAAATCGCCTCCCAGCAGATTCCCTATCCAAGTCCGGACCGTATCCCATTCCGCAAACGCGCTCCGTCGGTCCCCAATTCTAGCGAACATCACCGTTCTGCATATCGCAACCGCCGGCCTCGGAGGCCTCCTCCCCCGCCATCCTCGTGCGCTCCTCCTCCCCTCGTTCTGCTCCCTCCGTCCACCCCACCATCGCCCCATCCTCGTGTGCTCCTCCTCCCCCCGTTCTGCTCCCTCCGTCCACCCCGCCATCGGCCCCCCAGCAAGCTCGTGGAGGTGTCCGCGTCGGTGCTCCGCGGTCGCGCAGATCCGTCGTCTGGGCAACTGCGGGACGCGAGAGGAGAATGCTGTCGTCGCCGCGCACGCTTAAGGTATGGCTCTGCTTTCGTCCTTCCTTCCTTTGCTTGGCCTGCCTTTTTTGTTTCTTGGAGATTTCTTTTTGGGGATTTCTTGGCCAGTTTTGGGGGTCGGTGGTTGTCGGGATCTCGGGCTGGCTGCTTCGAATTGCATAAACGTTTGATCTTGGTGAGGAGGCGGGCGGGCGGGCGGGCGTTTCTCGGTTCCTGGGATCTCTTGCCGGTGCAGAATCGTCAAAAGTGCAGTATTTCCTTCACGGTTCTTCGATTTTGGTAGCGATTTTGGTTCGATTTTGCCTTGGTCTAATCCAAATCGGCATTGTGGGAAGCTTTTTCTATTCGTTATCTTTTTTGCAATGCCATGTCCTCGGTTCAGCAGCTCCACTTGCTACAACATTCTGCCAAGAATGCTGTTGCAGATAGGAAACACAACCGCACCTCATCAGATATAAGTGATCCTTCAACACCTAGCAAAATCGAAGACGCCAACATTTCCATATAAAACAATGTGATTGCCTTCACATTGTTCGAGCTTGAAACAATCACAAAGAGCTTTCATGCTGATTATGTCCTTGGTGAAGGAGGCTTTGGGACTGTCTACAAGGGTTACATAGACGAGAATGTCAGGGTTGGTCTGAAATCACTGCCTGTTGCAGTCAAGGTGCTCAACAAGGATGGACATCAAGGACGCAGAGAATGGCTTGTGAGTCACCATGTATTCAGTATTTGTCATGCTCGATAGTGTTTATTGTGTACATGCGGAAATTTAGTAATTATACAAGAACTTTGATGTATCTTAGTTATGCATGTTACCGTGTGATATATGCAGATGTTATGTATGTATGGTACATGCATACCCGGGCACCTCATCAGGATGCTCATGTTGCTAACAAGCATCCTTGCAAAAAAGCACACAAATTTAGGACTACATGCAAATTTTATTTCCTTGAAGTCATGCAAAATTTGCTTGCCCGATCTCAGTAATTATGGATAAGCTACAATCGTAGTAAAAACACTTTATATTGGATATGCATTACGAAGAATAGCCGTTCGGAATTAGCCGTTCAAAAAAATAGCCGATAAACCACCGTTTAAAATATATTCGTTGTAAAAAATAACTGTTGAAAAAATTATGGTAGTTATAGAATATCAATAAAATATAGGATGATAGGATATAGGAATTGAGATTTGGAGAACCTGCTGGAGCGTGAAGGGATATAGGGAACTGAATTTTTTAAAGAAGCTCCCTATATAGAGATATAGGGAACGAGATTTAGAGAACCTGCTGCAGATGCTCTAAATTCACCCGGATTGATGGATTGCTACTTCTTTTTTTTTCTCGTAACAGGCTTACAGTCCGGCCTGATAGGTGATAGTTGGCATGTAATTAAGCAGCCCAACTTGGCTGACGAGCCAAAATTGCTATGGCCAAAGGCCCAAGTAAATTAATTAGCAAAACCCAAAGGAAGCAGCCGGCAGGGCACACGACGAATTGTTCAGCAGTCCTTTTTTTGGGAAATTTTACACATTTACCACTAGTTTTGACGTTAATTATAGATTTGCCGTGATATTACACATTGCCACTTAGGTGCACTGTTCATGTATCAATCACACATGATAAATGTGTAATTATTTTTCCTCTAATGACAAATTTAATACAATTTCAAACTAATGGCAAATGCGTAGAAATCAAAAAAATTGGTGAATTGGAAAAGATTACCAAGCGATGAAGAAGTGCCCAGCCAGGGGCGTCGACAAAACGATATTTCCCATTGGATTGTTGTGCTTGGTAGATGGAAGCCCAAAGGACACAGCAGGCAGGCCACACGTCGATTTGTTCTGGCACTTCCTTATAACTGAGATAATTCTCCGTAACTTGCTTGCTGACAAACGAATAAGTAATCTGCAAGCACGGAATCCAAACGCATTTTTTTGGGTACTGGATCAACGCCTGCCCAGAGTTAAGCCGGAGCGCGCCAAAAGTTCCTCTATTGATTTATATATGACATGGTTTGACACTCGGTAGTAAATTGTGATCTTAAATTTCTTGTACAATACCTTTTTCAATGTTTCAAATCACAAAGTAAAATGTTTTTTTTAATATGAATCTAACTGTAACAGCTCTGTGCCATGTAACCAATATATCGTTAGACTAATTGGTCGAAGTTCAAATCTCGGAATGCGTAAGCGTCTCACGTGAATCAACTATGCAAGAAAGAACAACTCAGTTGATGGTGAACATGCAGCTGCTAGCAGATCGAGTAGTCCAGGATTGTTTAAAGAAGAAATATTTACAAGAAGAGAATCTTGATTCTTGAGAAAGAGGGATTATGCAGGCGCGCAAGCGATGCAGGCCAGGTAGAAGAAGACTGCAGAGGAGGCATCGGCGGCGCCGCCCTGCTCGCCGCCGCCGGCCAAGTAGCTCCGCTTGAACCTCCCCTGCTCCCTGGTCTTGCTGCACCGCAGCATCTTCCTCTTGATCGCCGTGATCGCGTCTCCTCCTCGCCGCCTCCTCCTCGTCGCCGTCGTCTTCCTCTGCTTCTCCCCCGCCATGACGACGGCCTCGCCGTCTTCCTGCCTAAGCCTGTGCACCATCTCTGTGTATGGATCTGCTGGGCACCTCACCTCGCCCTGTTGCTGTTCGTGGGGAACGAGACCACACGGTGCTGCTTTTATAAGCGACGAGGATTCTCTTCTGAAAGAGAGGGGATGAATGCATCCGTTTTGGCCGGTGCAGGCAGATCAACTTGGGATTCCTGCGAGGCCGACGCGAGAGTGACATGTACGACTTCCATTAATTGTACTCCTACGTTTGAGCTTTTCCAACTGCATGAAAATTTTAATAGTAGTACTCATCTTACGTACGTGGATTACTTGAAGTGCGCGTAAAGTGTCCGATCGATGATGCCATGAATTAATCCATATCTGTTCCTGCATCTCAGAATGCTTTGCGTTTGTCCTGCTTGCAGCTTGCGTGCGTTCATGTGGTTTGACATGTGAATTTCTGCCAATTCTGCAGATTTGGTTTCTCTGAATTCTACACATGTACTGCGCTTATACGTCTGATCGATTTGAATACGCTATGGTAGGCTTCAGTTATCGAGGCCAGCACGTCCTAAATCCTTTGCATCTGGAGGAGTTCGTGGCAGAGAAACCGACAAACTAGCACTGTGTTGTCCTTCAGATTCGCTTCCTTTTCAATCTTAACCTTTGTTTCGTTTATTGGTTAAATTCAGTCACTTAATTAGGCGTAGCACGTCAAATTCACGGCCATGGTGTGAAGCTAGCGTACGTTCGTTCGTGACATGCATACGTACGTAGTACGTACGTACGTGGCAGCAGCTAGCAGCGTACAAGGAGAAAGAAACAATTAAATAGCTTTATTAACGCCCCATCCCATGCATGCATCAGAGAATTAAAGATGGGATATATACTACTCCCTTCATCCTAAAATGTAAGACATATTTTGTTTGGTTAAGACAAGATTTTGACTAATAATTACTGTGGGTTATGTGATACGAAATTATAATCATAAGTAAGTACTTTTGAATATGAATCTCACGATATCAATTTTATGTCACATATACCATATACTAATAGAGTAATTATTAGTTAAAATCTTATCTTAATAAAACAAAATATACCTTATATTTTGGGAAGGAGGAAGTAGCTACCAAGCTCACGTGGCGTGCATGAACACTCGACGCCATTAAAACTGGCTGACTGAGCACGTACGTACCTGTACGTACACACGTAGGCGCAGCATCCAACACGTCAGTAGCACGACGACGACGCCCTGCAGGCTGCAGCGCCTGCGTGCGTGCCATGGATGGATCCATGATCTGATGCCATCAGGGATCGATTGGATCCGAGTGCACCGGCCGTGGCTAACGTTCATGCACCAGTCATTAACATATATCAGATGCATGCAGCAGCGAGCAACGCCTGCGTCTGCGTGTGGCAGAGGCATCCGAGAGACAGAGAGATCATGGTAGTGTCAGGGGCATCCGAGAGAGAGAGAGAGAAATCGGTAAGATCACGCGAGGCAGAATCTGGGCTCGGGTTTTCGGACAAGAATCATTCTTGCCTTCTTGGACCTGAAAGTGTTGATGCCTCTGAAGAAAAGCCCAAAATGAAGCAAGGACATCTGGATAGACCGGTCTCCCAGCCCACCTCGTACTGGGGAGGAAGTACGTCTCGCAGTTGCAGACCTCGTCGCCTCGTCGGCGGCGACGGGAGCGACGTTTGTATGTTCTCGTCGTCGTCCACGGCAGAGTTTCTCGACCGGTGGCGCGTCGTGGATCGTCAGCGATTGGAGCGAGCGACGTACGTTCTCGGCGGCGGCGGTAGCGAACAAGGGAGCGACTAGCTGTGGAACCATTTGCCAATACGGACACACTGCAATGATCCATGTGATAGAGCTACCACAGAGAGGTCACTGAAATAGTGATGATAACATAGCGAAAATTCTAAAATCGAGCCACGATTGAGAGCTGAGCATGAGAATTTGTTTTCAGGAAAAGAACGAAAACTCAAAGTTTTGTTTCGCTGTGGCCTTTCTAAGGAACGAAAACTCAAAGTTCACATTTAGGTAGAACCATGCAGGATTTACCTCATTGGCCATGTCAAGAAGGTGCCCTTGCCGTGGAGATGGATGTCGAGGCTGCGGTTGGGCAAGAGCTCGTAGACCAGTAGGAGCTCATCGCGGCTGTGGCACCAGCCGACGAGCTGCACTATATTCCGGTGGTGCAGCTAGCCGGCTTATGACCTTGATCTCTGACTTGTACTCCTTCCTCCCTTGCATGGACGTACGACTCCTTGGAGAATCTCTTTATGGCCAAGGCGAGGCCAAGCTCCTTGACGTAGCTTCTGTACACTGCACCAAAGCCACCTTGGCCGAGCTTCTACGCCTCTGCGAAGTTCCTCGTTGCGTACGTTGACGCGCTCACGACACGGAACCGCCTCGGCCTCGTACCCATCTCAATCTCCATGATCGGCTCGCCTTCTGAGTCTATGTCATCCTCCTCTTCCGCCTCCCACTTCTTCTCGTTCCGACGATGATGTTCCAAGAGTGCTGCAGTGGCAGCGATAACCAGCACGAGGAATAATGATGCTCCGGTAGTGGCTCCCGCTATAACTCCAGACCCAGAGGTTCTCGAGGAGGGTGGTGGTGGTGCTACTACAGGTGCAGTCTTGGGCTCCAACGATGAGTTGAAGTTCCAAGAAAGCAATTGCTGCAGCTCAACGGACGTGTCCATCGACAACGGGAAACCAACCGCTACTTGCTCTGGCAATGCGCTCTTGAGGTCGACCTTGGAGCTGAGGCTGTAATTCAGGCATCGGCCGTCACTGAGCCAGTGTGTCAAAGCCATGATACTTGAAACGTAGTCGTACTGGATTGCGGCGGTCATGTTCCCCATGAGGCTAAAGGTCGGGAGGGACAAGGTCTTCACTGATTTGAACGAGTTGACGTCGATGCCAACGTGGTCAAAGGTGGTGTTGGGGTCGGATACCTAGGTATCATTGAAGGTGTCAAACTCCACTGCCCACAAACCGGTTGTCACCTGACGCCACGGCGTCTGTGCTTTGGTTAGCGAGGCCGAGGTTGAAATAGCCCGATGGCCCGTCTGGCAGGCTCGACGGGTAGCTGGTGAGGAAGAACGTACGCCATGCCAGTCCCCTTGTTGCTGATATTCTTTGGCCTGATGACGAACGAGAAGCGTGTGGTGAAGCTAGCCACCTCGCTCGTCTGCTTGTCCTACCGGCTGTGCGTTGTACGATGCCCTCCGACTTGTTCGCACTGATGTCGATGTATCCAACGCTGAAGGAGGCATCGCCTTCAATTCTGATGGCCCTTTGGTCTTCTGAGCCGAAGGTCGAGTAGTCGAAGGACAAGGAGACGGCAGCAGGAGACAGGTAGCAAACGGATAAGAAGACCAAAAGTGGCTGCCGATGTGATCTCGGACATGGCCACCAGCGCAGGAGCACACCAGCAGTTAGCAAATGGTGGAATTGAAAGCTAGCACGTAAAGGGAAACCAAGGTATTACCTTGCTTCTTATATAGTGCCACTATATGTAGGCTAGTTGGGGAAATCTGGACGACTCATTGACTCGAGGTGAAGGCATATAAGCTGACAATGTACAAGAGCTATTATATAGGACATGATAAGCCGGCCAAATAAACAATCTATACCAAACTATAGTATGGGAGTTGATGATGGTGGTTTATCCATACCTCCTCTCCCCTTTTTTAGTCTTACTTAAAAATTTCTAACAATAAAAGCAAGTAACTAACTAATTGATCTCCAACAAACTCCTAACAAACCATATCGTATCCAACAACTATTATCTCTTAACTAAACTACAACATTGTTAAATCTCTTCTTCGCAACCGCATCATCTGCGCCCAACGGCCTCGCCCCTATATAAAATGCATTGCCTTCCTCCCTCCGCTCCCTTTTCACGCCGCCACCCCCTTCTTTAGCCCCCTCGCAATGCTCAAGCACCATCGCCACGAGCTCCGGAAAAAAATAAAGTCCACCCCAACACGTGTGCTCTCTCTCTCTCCTCTTATCTCACCCTCCCTCCAAGCCGCCGCCACCGCCGTGGATCGTCGCCGGTCACCGCCGCCTCCCCTTCTAGTTGCGCTGCCCTAGCTGCCCATCAAGGGGATAAGAGGAGCTTGATTGGGGGAATGAGAAGGGAGGTGTAACGTCCCCCAAGTTTACTAATAATGTAAAGTGCATCATCTGCATTCCATGGCATAAACTCACGAACTTGAAAATAAGGAGAATTTTGAATTTTTGAAAACCCTAATCTTCTCTAAGGGCTCGGGAATAATTTTTGTGTATTGCATATCTAAAGTGATGCGGCAACATGTTTTAGTGGAATTGAACTCCATAATTTGTAAGATCGTTAGAATAATTCATAGTCTAAGTGGGAGTTGAGTTTGTTTTGGGGTTTAATTTGGAATCAAATCAAAAGAGCAAAGCAAAATAAGAAAACCAAACCCTAAGAACCCTAGCTCTAAAACCCTAGCACCTTCTCTTGCCGGATGGGCTTGCCCGGCCCAATTTCTTCTTCTGGCCCAGCCCGCCACCGCCCCCCCCCCTTGCTTCACTCCTAAGCCACCGACGCCCCCCCCCAATCCTCATCTTCTTCACTCGGTTGCTGCCCTCTATCTCCTCACCCAGCGCCCTTATCCACTGCCACCAAAGCCCCGCCATCCGGCTGCTTCCCGTCCCGCCGTGCTCGCCGCCCCAAGGCTGCCCCCCCTCTCCCTTTTCCTCTTCGGTCGCCGCCCCGGCTTCTTGCCGCGCCGCCGCCGTCGGGAGCATCCCGCTCCACCCGGCGCCGCCCCTCCCCTCCATCCACCGCGCCGCCTTGTCCCGGCTCCGCCCCGCCTCTGCATCGCTCGCCGGTCGCCGCTCCCCCGCATCACCGCCTCCAGCGCCGCCGTGCCCCCCCCCATCTTCCCCGCCTTCCCCGTCGGTGTCTCCCCAAGCCCCTCCCGCCGCTCGCCATCCGCCGCCTCACTGGAGCTCCCCCGCTGCTCTGCCTCGCCCAGGCGCACTCGAGCCGGGCCGCCCCGAGCCCCCTTGCTCCTCCGTCGCCAACCGGGCCAAGCCCGAGCTCGTTGGAGCTCCGCCTCCTCCATTCCTCGCCGCCGGTGCCCCGTTCCTCGAGCTCCCTCGCGCCAAGCCTCGGCACCGCCACCTCCACCTCCCAGCGCCGCCGCTCCGTTCATCCCGAGCCACCACAGAAGCCCCGGCGCCCGGTCGTTTGACGCCCCGCCACCCGCCTCGGTTCCCATCTCCGGTAAGCCGCAGCTGCTGCTTCGCCCGAGGGCTTCGCCGCCGGTAGCACGCGCCGGGAGAGCCCACCGTCGGACCGAGCCAAGGGCCGGTTCCCCGACCGAGTGGTCAAGGCCATAATGACCCTTAAGCTGGTCATTAAGACCAATTAACCATGCTGATTAATTGCTCTCTGGTTAATGATCAGGATTAATGCTAATGATGGGTTTATTGATTAAACTGTGATCAATGCACTGGTAATGCTGTAATTAACACCAAAAGTGTTTGGACATATTAATTGTTCCATTAAATGTTGATCATGTGTATTTATGACCAAACCGACAGCTTAATGACAGTTGATTAATGATCATCAGTGCAATCAATGTTTCTCTTATTTCGTCTCTATGCCATTTGGGACCCGCATGTCAGTTTAATTAATAAAAGATAAAGGGGAGTGGATGTATCTGTGACATGTAGACCCCACATGTCAATGTCTCGGTCAAACTGGTCAATATTGGACCAGTGGGGCCCACCTGTCAGCCTTTATTGAATTTAAATTAACTAAATGTTATAATTGCTGAGAAAAATACAACAAAGGGGTAAAAATGGATTAAAACTTGTAAAATTCATAGAAAATCCATTGTTAATCAGAAAAATGCAAATAATATGTCAAAATGTTCAGAAAAAGAAGATCTATTGAAAAACATCATTTCCATCCATGTTTGCATGCTAGGAATAATGCAATTTGCTAAAAACTCAAACTAGGGTTTCCGATTAGCCGGAGGGTTTTCGGATCGCGACATTTTATGCGTCCGAACTCCGATTAAATTGATTCCACTTGCATTAGTTTTCTTTTTGCATCCTCTACGCCATGGCATGCATTGCATCTTGTATTGATGTTTGGCATTTTGGATGTTTATAATTGCGCCTTTCTTTTCTGGTGTTTTCGTTCTTCCCCGTTAGAGCCGGAAGGTCCAGAAGACGATAGTTTCGAACAAGAGCAGGGTTTAGTTGCTCAGCAACCAGGCAAGCAGCCCCTTTGGTCACATTGCAAAACTCCTATTATTTTAAAGTATTAGTTGTTTTCTAATGCAGTATTGCATGCGTTCAAAATGTTATTTTCTCGTTAGTATTACCTCTATTCCTTGCACAGCTTACTTTGTCGCTTAGCTTAATCGACTCCACTACCATCCTAACCTAACTAGGGTAGTCTAGTGTGTAACCTGCTATTGCTTATTGTATGTATTTGCTTAGCCATGCTTAGAATTGTAAGAATCGTAATTCCTGGGTTAGCAGATGTTCTCACACCATTGGATGGGTTACTTGGTAGGTGGGTGTTCACCGGGGATGTTTAATTAACTTGATTAATGATCTTATCCGGGCTAGACGAGAGGCCGTGGCTGGGAGCGCGGTGGTTTGTCTCGTTTTCCCGCAAGGACCGGTTCCCGGTGTCCTTTCGAACCAAGATTTGCGTACTTCTACACGGGTGGGATAATGGACCACCCATGACTGAATAATTTGCCTAGGCTTAGTGTATGAGCTGCAATCGGTTGCCGTTTTCGTTGTGGTTAAAAAAAAGCATCCGGTGGGGTGGGCACACGGTCTGGGAGGCCGGGGATGTTCCTCGATTCACAACGCCTGGGACCGGGTCTCTGTGCCGTCGGACAGATGTACCTGGGTGGCTCGTACCTAGGTCGAAAGCATTGTAAAGGTCATGCTCAATCACCCTCCGCCAGCACACCTCGTGAAAGTGTGTAAATTGCGCTTGGCACTAGGAGACGATTGATACGTGTAGGTAAGGATGTACCCCCCTGCAGGGTTTGAACTGTTTGAACAGCCGTGTCCGCGGTTATAGACAGCTTGGTAAGAATCCGCACCGAATTAGACAACTACAACCAAACTCTAAAACTTGCCAACTCTAAGGACGGTGTTAGCGACAGCTTCCTCCCAGGGTGGTTGAGGATGGGTCGAGGGTAGCTCAGGGTGTGGTGTTCTGCAGGTAGGAATATTCGCGAAGTGTAGACTTATCCCCTTTCAAAAACCTTCTGGTAGTCGATTTTCTTCTATGTAGGAAGTATTGCTAGGGTAGAATTGGCTTTTCGCAAAATAGTCCACAAATCCCTTTTATTGATACCTGGCACAACTATTACTACTTTCCGCACTGTAAGTCTTGCTGAGTACAATTTTGCACTCACCCCGCTATTGTTGTTGTTTTTGTGCAGAGGAAACTACCCTCGGGAGGGTGGTTTCTATATAGAGATCGACATCAACGACGGTAGTCTCTGGGAATCCCAGGCAGTGATCCTGCCCCTGGGGTTGGGCAGTTTGGTTTGTGTTGCTGCCGCTTTCGGCATTACTGTTCAGCTTCTTAGCCCTATTTAAACTTCCGCTGTGTATTGTACCGGGATCCTCGGATCCTTTGCAGGTATGTATTGCTATATTGCAGTTCTGTCGTAGAGTTCTGCTGTGTTAGCTAGTTGTTTTCGTCTACACATGTGCAGTGTGTGTATGTGATGAAGCGCATGTTGTGGGTAGGACTTTAGAGTTCGTATCATAGAGTCATTAAGTTTGATCACCCCTGTGAAGCGACTCTACTACTGAGAGATTGGGAACTATATCATCCTACTCCAGCCGTGCATTAGTTTGCCGGGACGAGTTCGAGGTTGATGTTCCGGCTCAGTAGGAATAGAGTGAGGAGACCATATCACCCTACTACTCTGTGCTCCGGCCAGAGTAAGCTTTGGGGTTGACGTCTCGGGCTATTCGGAGCCATATCACCCCACTCCTCTCGGAATTGACACCCAGGAGTTGAGGTCGGGGTTGACGTTTCGACTTAGCGGGTGGTTTCACTTAAGCCTCTCTGTTACGAATTCTGAGGTTCGACAGGAGGGAAAGGGAAGGAGGGGAATGAGAAGAGGAAGGAGAAGGAAGAAGAGAAGAGGGAGGAAGAAGAAGAAGAATTTTAAATTTTGATCAAATTCGAGGTTCATGCTATAAAGGTAGTCTTTATTTAGTCCCTATATGAGAATTGATGGACGTCATTGCAAGAAATCATGACAAGTATTTAATATAGGGTTTGG
The DNA here is from genome assembly GCA_019208055.1 of Stipa capillata. Lineage (NCBI taxonomy): Eukaryota > Viridiplantae > Streptophyta > Magnoliopsida > Poales > Poaceae > Stipa > Stipa capillata. The sequence goes on along the minus strand of JAGXJF010001978.1, from coordinate 120,331 downwards.
AATTTCAAAATAATGAGATAAATTTAAAAACTACGACCAAACGGTGCCAAATTTTAAATTAACATAATTGAGAAAGTTATAGACTTCTACATAAACTTTTCAACGACCTTTTGAAGAAGAGTATCACAGTAATTTTAAACAAAATATGTTATCACATAACTTGAGAAATAAAATGACCATCATAGTTTATTTTATGATACTAACATTCCTTTTAAAATCTATATCCGTTGCAACGCACGGGCACTCTGCTAGTACTAGTAATACATAGGACTTGGTCTGATCTGATTGCTTAACTAATCATAATAAATAATGATGGTACGCCGGCCAAACAAAAAAATTGGTCTGCCAGCATGAAAATTAATTTTGCTTTTAGGAAGAGAACAAAGCAGGTGAGGCATGTTCAGGACGAACAACCAAAATTCATGTTCAGATGAGGCATTTCAGATATAAGATATTTCAGCCTCCGCAAACGCTACAAATTAACAACATCACCACCAGAGGCACGTCATTTTTGGACCACGAACCACCAACTTTCAGACACAGTTTCAGTATCTCTGTAGCCAAGCATCTAACATAAAAGAAGATCCCCCTGGAGTGCTGTTCCGAGTAGGATGCCCGCCTCTTCTTCAGCCTTCATCACCGAGGAAGAGCAAAGTCTAATGCGTTGTTTTAAAACAAAACAACAAAGCTCAATGAGAAGAGGAAAAAGAAGAAAAGAGAGGAGGGCTCTTTACTGAGTATTAGAAACCAGCAAAGAAGAAGAACACAGTAAACAAAGAAAAAACAAATTGTGTAACCTTGGCAAGCATACATATGATACTGTGAAATGGGCTGCTGACAGTTACTATTTTGTATACATGATATGAAACTGGCCAGGATTTGTAATCTGTAGACATTTCTATTTTTGTAGGAATTGCATAGTTAAGATCATCCACGCAAAATAACTTAGAAAACACAAATAACCCAATCTACTTGTATGATTGCAAAAATGATGAACAACATAATATCAGCCAGTATTATGATTCAAGGTGTCCATAAATACACATTGCATTCAGGACCCAAAGATAGCTCTGTTATTGCATAGACTGATTAAGCCAGAATTAAACAATAGTTCCTGATGAGCCAGAATAGGTTCCTTCTACAATTTTCTTAACAAAATTTGATTCAAACACCCTGCCATACGGCCCACACCCTATTCTTTAACAAAGAAAACATCTTGAAACATTGAAAAATGACACATGAGCACGTGATCCATGCTCTTTCACATTATGCTCCTAGCCATGATCAGATGCGCTTGATCAAACCTACCAGGATGATTACCAAAACAGAAATGAGAATGTTGAAAATGTAAGTATACAACAAGTATGCAATCGATGCATTGTAAATTAAAAGCTACTCTCTCTGTTCTTTTTTGAATGATCTAACTGATTTTTCAGTTTTCACAGTTCCAAGATGCAATTTGATCGTCACTCCATATACTTTGATATCAGTATGAATTAATTCGATTACGAAAACATTTTTAACGATAAAACTAGCAATATAATTTTCATAGAGCCAATCTGAATAGTTTTAAAGCTGGTGGTGGTCAAATTTTTGAAAGTTTTACTACACGGATTCTAAAACACCATTTAAGAAAAGAGAGAGGAGGGGACTAGTTTTGTAATCTTGTCATCTCCAACAGACAAGGAAAATCTGTACATATTCAGCTGAAGCAGTTAGGCAAAAAAAGCACACTTGGACAGTGAAAAGCTGTACATATTCAGCTAAAGACATCACAACAATCATCCTTTCTTGAATCATCTACTTGGTAACAGATAGTAGTGCTTGAGAATCCGTACCTCCTCAGCTCACTAAGTACAAAAACATAGTATACAGAAACAGAGAGACAGAAAAGTTCATCTAAATTTACAATTACTATCAACAAGCATATGACAACGCTCTCCAAGGCCGATAGAATCCACCAGACTGGTACCATACATAAACCCAACAGAATTTTTTCATGTTCATACCGACGTAATGATGTGTCATATGTACATACATTATAAAAAAAATTAGCGCAGAAATACCATATCCTAGAAATTAACACATCTCAACTGACTAGTCTCTCAACAAAGAAGTACTGCAATTCCAGCATTAGACAGTAAGAAAAGCATCAACATGAGTATAGATAATCGACCTAGCATGATTTAGCATTCAACTGTAATAGAAACCCAAAGATGTGGATGCAGAGGCGTCACCTCGGGAGAGGCAGCTCCAGCAGGAGGAGTCGGCGGCGATGCACGACCGCAGTCGCGCGCCCGCCACCGCGCTGTGGAGCGGCATCAGCGACTCTGCGCCCGCCAGCGCCGTCACCGCGGACCTGAGAGAGGGAGCAGCAGGATCAAGAAAACCTTTTCAGGATAGCTTCGAGCCGAGCGAGACCTAGCTATCGGTCGCAAGAACACACAGTGACACAAGGGTTGAGGGTTTGAGGCGTGACCTGCGGAGGCGCAGAGGGGCGATGGGAGACCTCGTCGCCGGGAATGGACTGGTGGCCCGGGATCTCGACCGGAGCGCCGCCGACCTGGCGGCGGCGGCGGCGGAGCGGCAGAAAGACGCCATCTTTGGTCGTTTCTTGAGATGGAGGAAGAAGAAAAATGACGCTAGAATGGGGTGTGGGCTAGGTAGTAAGGCTGGGCCGGGCACAGAAGTTCGGGCTAAACCCGAGCACGGACTTGGGGAAGCCTATAGTGGCCCAGATAATTTCGTGCAAGTGCTCAGGACATTTTTAGAAGAGGAGATTAGGCCCAACCCGTCTCTCCCTGTCTCCTGAGCTTCTATCCCTGCCGCCTGCGTGATCCCTCCGGAGAATGGCGTGGCATGGTGCCATGGTAGGATCGCATCTCGTCTAGCTCGTCGTCTTCTTCCTCTCTTTTACTACCCTCCGCTGCCATCATGACGCTCTTCCGCAACTTCATCCTACAACGACTTTGTCCCGACTGTGCTTATTTTTCTTTGAGGCGAAGCACATTTCGTTGGATGAGGTGGGACTAATCCCTCCGCCACTACCCTCACCGGCTCCCTCCTCTACTGTCCCAGGCCAGCGGCCCGCCTCACCGCCATCTTGTCCCTCTCCAGGCCACGCTAGCTATGGCGGTCGGTCCACTTCTCTTCCGTCGTTGGCTACCACCGCCGTCAGATTTGCAACCTCCACCTGCCACCACCTAACCACCACAAATCACCGTTGTTGTCGGCTCCTTTCGTGTCAGCCCATCCTCACTGCCGGTTCGTTGCAGTCCCAGGTCATCGCTCTAAGTACGGGGAGCACAGAGGAACTCCGACGAGGTCTTTGGCCTCCACCCCAACCCATAACCTTAAAACCGGAGCAACAGCTTAATTGGAAGTAGAGCGTCGAGGGTAGCGAGCATCGCAAGGAGCTCCAACGAAAACAATTTGCTCCACTTGTGTGCCCAAACTATACAACATGATAGTGGTAGGAACCGTATGGATGACACCAAATAAAACTCAGCATCTCTAGTGCCATACAAGTCTCTCTCTGCCCCGCCGCCCTTCTCCGGATGGCTGCGGCGGAACCACGCGATACGTAGCGCCACCGTCAAATCTGGCTGTGTTGTCATTCTCGAATGAGAAATAAACTAGAGAGAACAAGAGAGAGAAGAGGGGGACGACATCGCACGTATCACGTTCCACCTGCACGTACCGATCGATCGATCCACAAGTACGTACCAAAAAACCGTAGAACTCACACACGTCCTTTCCCCTTTCCCCTTGCTACAGTGCTAAGAAGGCGTTTCCGGAGGCGATTTGTGGGGTGCCCTCCCGCTGGCGTGGCCGCCGGTCCGCCTCGGCTCCGATGGCCGTTCGGCTGTTCGGAGGTGCGGCGGATGGCGCTTCCTCGCTGGCGGGCGGGTTTTGATCCTCCTAGGTTAGGGTTAGGTCCCTTGTCGATGTCGGCGAGGCGGCGGCGCCGGCTTCGATCGGGCTTTTGTCCTCCCTGCTTCGTCCCCGCTCCATCGGCGCTGGTTTCGGCTCCGGTGGGAGGCTTGTGGAGGTTTCGTCTCGCCGCTCCGCCTGCGGAGCTGGTGTGTGTTTTGGTGCTCTTCGTTGCTGTTTGCGCCGGCGTCGGTGGTGTTCTGAAGCTTGATCTACGGCCTGCTCTCCTTTTGGATCGTCGCGGCAAGCTATCCTCCATGGCGTCTGTTGCTTCCCCTCCCTGTCTCTCTAGGGGTGATGCCCCGGCCGATGCTCTTTCTCCGACCAAGATCTGCCTCCTGGGGTGGACAACTATTGCGGCTCTGCAACGGACTGTGTGTCCTTTTGAAGATTATGCTAGGGAAGCCATGGCCGGTTGGGCGCTTCGTCGTTTCCTCCGATCGGATCAGCAGCTGCAGCTCGGCTTCGTCTCCAGCGGAGTCCGGCAAAGCGGCGAAGAAGAAGACGGCCCTAGGGGCTGCTTTGTAATTTTCTGTTTTTTCAGGGACTGTTATGTTTGTTTCCTTAACTTTTATCAGAAATAGATATGAAAATGCCTTCGGGTGTTTTCTTTCAAAAAAAAACCGTAGAACTCTCCACGACATTCTGCCGTAGTTTACACCCGTCATGGCCAATCCAGCTATGCACCAAAATGCAAGTTGCGAATTGGCAACGGGACAGTGGAACCGATCAAAGCGAACACGTAGATCGGTGATGATTTTAAGTCATGACAACGAGAGATCATCAGCATACATCCATAAGTATAGATAGGTGTGGACACATGCATCAAAAAAGGGATGTGCCACTGCGTACGTAAGTGAAACACCTCGACTTCTTTCCCTGATCAATTGATCTCCTCTCATTGCACGATTTTGGATCACTTGTCTCCTCTGCCACAAGCCCATGGCGGACGTTTGTTAATTTGCATGGCTGATTGGCTGAATGAGACTGAAACTGAACTTACGTCCACTATGTATATATGCTGACGCAGAGTCCAGACGCAGATCCTATGCGTTCTGGATCGGATCAGCTCATCATGGAATGCGTGCTGTGCTCTCCATTAATTCTTTCCCTCAAGGAGCTAGAACCTTTGAGGATAGCTAGGGTTGCACACCAACCCGTCTCGCTTGATTTGTTACTCCCTTAATTCGTTTTTGATTTCTTACATATTAATACATATGCAACTTATATTTTATATGAATATATGTAGGTAAAAGGTTTTAAAAATTTATATTACGGAACTATTTTGTACGATAAATTTAACAGTATAATTTTTCACCGACCAACATAAATAATTCTCTTTATTAATTAATTCTCAAATACTATAGAGAAATCTGACTACAAATATCCTAATTCCGTCTTCTATTTTAAAATAGAGGTAGTACTTGGCAATTAACTTTCTTTTCCGATGACGTTTCGTATTTAATTGGTGGTTCACTTCGTTCACGTATATCTCCTGAATTAACTTTCTTTTTCGATGTCATTTCATATTTAATTGGCAGTACGGAGGAACGGCCACTTGCACTATATAGCAATTGTTTGCTTTCTACTGGTGGACTGTAGAAATGGGCCGGCAGGCCTATCCAAACCGTCCAATCGCTGCAACGTACGGTTCACATCGATCGATAGCTACTGTGCCGTGCGCGATAGGCAAGGAGGCTCCTGACATCACCATGAATGCACACCAAACCAACCGTCCATTCCAGATCGGACGGCAGCTGGTCGAGGTGAAGCACGGATGGCAGAGATACATGGAATCTAGTATTCAATCTTTGCTACAGTATCTACCTAAACCTCTTTGCTTGCATAGCTTAATTTTCTAGAAGATTCTTTTATCTGATGTCTATCTAGCTAGCTAGATATGTTAATTTTTGAAGAGTACAGTAAAGGACATGGATTGGGTGAAACTTGCTTAATTGCAAAAGCAGTTGGACAATTAGTCAGGCAAGGCACAACACAGTCCTTTGCTTTATCACATTTGCCCTGAAGGTGACATTGATCTCTTCCCTGGCTTTCTTCCAGCCATTTGTAACTTGCTTCAGGTCATAACAGTGACACCAGAGGGAGATTAGCTAACCACTTTTTTGTCACTTTTCCCCTCACTCACTGCTTCTCTGTTGCTAATCACCATTCATCCATTATCCAATATCGAGTACTGTTTGTGTCTCTCCGTGTGTGTTCTGATGAATTATGCTAATTAAACAGATTTGATAAATTAATCAGCTGGAACGGAATGGTGTTCTTTTCACCGAAACTTTCAGAGGTGTTAATTTGATTTGAGATTTGACTTTTTCTTTAGAGAGGGGAGATTTGACCATCCTTGACGGTGACCCAACACAAGTATCCATTTGGCTACCTCTGATCTCTCTCATAGCGGCATGTGTGCTAGCTGGACCTGTTTACGAGTCTTTCAGATGGGCCAGCGCCGCATCATTACTTTTTCATATTGTACAGTCTAATGGTAGATTATCCACATGAGCTATCAATTCTTCAATCTTCAGTGTTTCCGTAAAATACTTTTGTTTTAGTGATTTCTTATTCTTACGGGTACGCGCAAAGAGTACATGAAGCAGGCGACTGAGGTTTTTTCACTCGATCCCAGCAACATGTGTACTACGAGTATTCAGATTCTCTCTCTTTTTTTTGCGATCATACGAGTATTCAGATTCTAGAACACCATGTGAATATATTTACTATATTTTGTAAGACAGGTTATGTTGGAGATAAACAAAATATATGATATTTGCATGGAATCGTGATTACAAGCATTTACATGCATGCTTATATTGTCATGTCAAACCTCCAAAATCATAAGTCTAGCTTTATCGCTATTTTGAATTTTCTTCTGTAAAGTAAGAATCCATTTATCAGCCAAGCGGTACAAAACCGTGGCAAACTCCACAAAAATATAATAAGTGACAGTCCAACTTGCAAGGTGCCGCTGATAGTTCTCTATGCATCAACCATAGTTCAAAAATATTAAAACATGGTTCAAAAATATTAAAACATGGTTCAAAAATATTAAAACATTTGAATCAACCCAATGGAGAATATTTTTTGTACTAGTCACAATTTGATGGAAACTGTGTTGGGTTTGGGTGCAACACAAAATGTACACCAGGATATTTACGGCCAACCGAAGCTATCCGTCTTGGATTTGGTCAAAAAAGAGATCCTTTTTTCTTTCTTCTCTCCCATTAGTTTCCTTCTCGCCCATTCTCCACCCACTGCCTCCTCCTCCCCACTGCGCCCCCGAGAACGAACCCGACCGGCGACGCATCCACCACCGCCTCCTCCACGAATTCCACCGTATTCCCTACGAATTTCTGCAGGAATTCATCCAATCTGCGTCCTTTCCTTTCCCCCCGGGGTCAATTCGCGTGGAAATTTGGGAAAAGGCGCGATTTTTCCGCCTTTTTCTTTACCATCAGACCCCCTATGCTTTTTGACTCCGCCTGGTTATTCTTTCTACCGGTGTCGCCGATTGGGTTTCTCGCAGGATTCGGCTCCGGAGGCGTCGATTTGATCTAATCAGGTTCTGTTTCCCCCTATCATTTTTTGGGTGATGCGTAGATTTCTTGTTTATCTGCTTCTTACGGTGTTTGATTTGATCAGGTGGAGGAATGATGGATTTGAGAGGAGTTCTCTAGTGCGGTTGGATCGGGGACTTGTTGTTTGGTCAATCCGTTATGATTAAGCAAATCCTAGGCCGGCTTCCCAAGAAGCCGGCCAAGTCCGGCGAGAAGGATTTGGCGGGAGCCGGCTCGTCGCTGCCCAGCCCGACGTCTGATGCAAGGACCACGACAGATTTGACCATGTCTAGTAGGATTGGCAATCCGAACAATTATGCCGCCACGGCCGCGAATCCCGGCCAGAGTTATAGCACCAAGAACGCCGGCGTCGGTGCGGGTGCCAGCAATGGTTTCTTGGCCCCACCTGTGTACGAGGCGCTTCCGAGCTTCCGGGATGTGCCGGCTTCGGAGAAAACCAGCCTGTTCCTCAGGAAGCTCTCCATGTGCTGCGTGGTGTTCGACTTCACCGACCCGACAAAGGATGTGAAAGAGAAGGAAATCAAGAGGCAAACGTTGCTTGAGCTCGTGGATTATGTCACCTCAGCTACCGGGAAATTCCCAGAGTCCGTCGTGCAGGAGGTCGTCTGCATGGTGTCTATGAATTTGTTCCGGGCCCCGAATCCCGCCCCAAGAGAGAACAAGGCGCTCGAGTCATTCGATTTGGAGGAGGAAGAGCCTGTCATGGACCCGGCATGGCCTCACCTGCAGATTGTCTACGAACTGTTCTTAAGATTTGTTCAGTCTCCTGAGACAGATGCGAAGCTGGCCAAGAGATATGTCGATCACGCTTTCATTCTCAAACTGCTTGATCTCTTCGACTCGGAGGATCCTAGGGAGAGGGAGTATTTGAAGACAATACTTCACAGAATATATGGGAAGTTCATGGTGCACCGTCCATTCATCAGGAAGGCAATTAATAATATCTTCTACAGATTTATATTTGAGACAGAAAAGCATTATGGGATTGCAGAGCTGTTAGAGATTCTGGGGAGTATAATCAATGGTTTCGCTTTGCCACTCAAGGAAGAACACAAATCGTTTCTAGTCCGAGCACTGATTCCACTCCACAAACCGAAGTGTGTTAGCATGTACCATCAGCAACTATCATACTGTGTCACTCAGTTTGTTGAGAAAGACTGCAAGCTTGCTGATACTGTTATAAGGGGTTTACTTAAGTATTGGCCCATTACAAATAGCTCGAAGGAGGTGATGTTTTTGGGCGAGTTAGAGGAGGTCTTGGAAGCTACTCAGCCAGCAGAATTTCAGAGATGTATGGTGCCACTTTTCCGTCAGATTGCTCGCTGTTTAAGTAGTTCTCACTTTCAGGTAAAATGGAACTGCAGAGTGCCAACCTAAACACATAGATATGATATTTACTTGTTAATAGCCCATGGAAGTTCGCATCTCCAAATCTATCATTGGTTTTGTGGCACTGTGTGCTGGTGGCATGACTTTCTAGAACTTATACATGCAAGTCAACTAACCTGTAGCAAGTGATAGGTATAAAGTGCATGCCACTCCTGTTCATGTTGATACAGAAATAGTCATGTTAGCCCTGTCCTGTTCATTTCATTTCCTTCATGATTAATTCCTTCCACACAGCCGGACATATTTATTAACATGGAGTTGGACTGGTTTATTCTTCTAATTGCTCAATTATAGAATTAGGCTGTTGATTCTAACTAGGCCCTGAAACTTTACACTGTTTTCCTACTTCAAACTTATCCAAGTCTTAACAGTTCTCAAGAACTGTCTTTATCTGGAGAAGGTTGATGTTGGATAATGATTTGTTGATGAGAAAAATATTGCAGGAGATGGGCTTGCAGTAAAAATTCAAGTGATGTCTGCCTTATGAATCCTGGTACCGAAAAGTGTGATACCAATGTTCTTGCAAAGCATGCATCAACTTAATCACATTACCCTCCTATGTAACTCTAGCTGACAAATTATTGAATCGAGGGAAATTGTGCTTTGTATTAACAATTGAGTCTGCCAGTATTAAATTATCATTTATGGGTATTCATCATTTTAATTATTCTATGATAGCATTACATCATTTGGGATGTGAGAACACAACCTAGATGTGCTCAGTTTCACAGCTTCCTAGTACACCCGTTTATTCTTTTGTTTCCTAGAGATATGATACACTCTTTACTGATCGCCAGAATAGAACAGCCAAAATTTTGCGGTCACCTATGGAGCATGTTAAGTCGTGATATATATCATTCCTTTATTATGGGTGTGGCAGCTGAAGAAACTGTCGTGACCTACTTTATCCTGTACTGAGAATTTTTTCTGAAGTACCAGCCATCTTTACTTCTATCCCTTGACCATTAAAACATCATTCTGAGCTCTCATGTTCTTACTATTATTTGCAAAGTGGTAGACCTACGATGTTGTATGGAGCAGAATGTTGGCCCACTAAAAGACAACACATCCAGCAAATAAGTGTCACAGAGATGCGTATGCTACGGTGGATCTGTGGGCATACAAGAAGGCATCGAATTCGGAATGAAGATATACGTGATAGGGTAGGGTAGCACCGATTGAAGAGAAGCTTGTCCAACATCGACTAAGATGGTTTGGACATATACAACGGAGGCCTCCAGAAGCACCGGTGCATAGCGGTATTCTAAGATCTATCGACAATATTAGGAGGGGTAGGGGGCGACCAAAGTTGACATGGGAGGAGGCAGTAAAAAGAGACTTAAAAGATTGGAATGTATCTAAGGATTTGTCTCTAAATAGGACCGCGTGGAAATTAGCGATCCACGTGCCCGAACCATAATTTTCTTTTTAAGTCATTTTCTTTTATCTTTTGGCTTATGAACTTTTTATTGGGTTTCATCTCTAGCCTACTCTAACTTGTTTGGGACAAAAGGCTTAGTTGTTGTTGGTTTTCTATGTATATCATAACTCATAATACCCCTTTCTGTTTGATCTATGGTATATTACTTTCATGAATAAGCTGATTTTCTTTTGTTCCCAACACATCCTTGAATTATCATACCTAACTGTTCACTTTCTGCTGAGGCCTGAGAGGTGGAGTTCTATATTTAAATTTTCTGCTTAGGATGCGTCATTGTATGCATATTCGAGTTAACATTTGAGGATAATCATCTGCTGCTTGGTCTTTTACCTGATGATTTTAAATTGGGCAATTTTCCCTTAGTAGGATATATCAAGATATGTACCGTAATACTTCCATGCTACTTGTTCAGTATAGAAGGTAACGATGCCGTTTTGCAGGTGGCAGAGAGAGCTTTGTTTCTATGGAACAATGATCATATTGAGGGCTTGATCAAACAAAACAGCAAGGTGTTACTGCCCATAATCCTTCCTGCTTTAGAACGAAATACAAAAGGTCATTGGAGCCAGGCAGTTCAAAGCTTGAGTATTAATGTTCGCAAAATATTCCTGGACCATGACCCTGTACTGTTTGAGGAGTGCCTCAGGAAGTTTGAGGACGATGAAGCTCAAGAAGCTGCGGTGAGGTCAAAACGTGAGGCTACATGGAAGCGCCTCGAGGAAATTGCCTTGTCTAAATCTACAAGCAACGAGGCAGCAATTCCTCCAGAGGCAGTAGTTCATCAGCAGAGTTCTTCTACGTAATTTGCTTGCTGACTGCATATGAGTCCCTCTCCTCAGGATCAAGTTAAATCAATGATGTGAATGCCTCATGGAGACTGCTTGCCTCTTGTTCTTGAACAATTTACAGGCTGACATGGAAATATGACCTAGATGATGAACCGTGAAGCTTTAGCACTGCTCTTGAGTTCTGTCGGTTGCGAGATCATATATTCAATTCAGTCGTCAAGGGACAAAGGAAAGGAGGCAAATTATCCGTCCTGGCTTATATGAGGTGTATGTGCTACAACAGTTTAATGTGTGGCCTGCAATTCAGTGTCCTGATGTTGAGAGTGTTTAGGAGCACCTGAAAGAGTAAAAGGTCCGAGTAGCACTTGCACTTGCTTGTTGATGGTGATTTTGCTGAAATGTAACGCATTATGTATGAATAACTTCTAGTCTTGTCTTGGTATGTACTCCTGGTGTCCATTTGTTTGCTCCAGTAGATGTATACACAAATTTGGAAGCGAGCATGCTTTTTGTAGTTTTATGCATTGATCAATGCTTTGAACTGATGGCTTACATCATCAATGGCTTCAGTAGGTGTACATGTGTTTGCTCCAGTAAATGAGAAGAAGACTTCAGGGTGCTGCTTGCGCAGATCAATCAAAGTACATCTGTATGTCAGTAAAACATGACGCAGATAATCGAAGGATCAGAAGAAAATATGACATAGATAACAGCTGTCAGTTACCAAATGGCTTCAAGTTCACAAATTGCTTGACTGAAAATATTGCAGGTGTCATGCATGGTAAACCTCAAAACACATTTCATGTTGCATCTGGGATAGTTGAAGATGAGATATTGGAGGAAACCAAATCTCATGCCACTGCAGCTGAAGATTTGGTTCCATCCAAATCTCACATTCAGCCTCCAAGGTTCTTCAGACAAGCTGAGAACTGTTCATCCAGCTCTCACTACCTGCACCATTCAGTATCTGAAACGAACATGATATATTCGAGGAAACCAAATCTTGTCTCAAACTGCAGTTAGATTTGGTTCCATCCAACACTCAAATTCATCTGCCAAACTGTTTCATTGTGATGCCTGGCCAAGCTAGCACACTGCACACAAATTTTTTGCGCTGGCCAAGATAAGATGTTGGAGAAAACTGAACTCTTGAAATGTCACAGACAAGAAATAGTTCAGTTCCCTACAACTTACTTTCAGAGCTAAAATCATATGCTTTGGTTTGCAACATTTCATACTTCTGGGGCTGCCCTTTTATAGACCAGCTCAATATGAACTTCCTGCTCTACTCCATTCGAATATTCTCTAGCATGAGTTGTGCATGTTCAGGAGAGGATTTCTGCAAACTGGTTCTGCTTTCTAACAAACTCTGACCAGCTCTTGCATTTCAGATGCTACTGCTTTTTCAGATTTAGTGAGTGTTCATGAATCAAGTATGCCGAGTTTTGCATGGTTAAATATGGATATCTTAAGTTCTTTTCTCGAAATTATAAACATATCTTTAGTTACTACTACCTGATCCCCTATTAAAACACAGTGTTTTTTATTTTTATTTTTCCTTGAGATGTTAATGCTAACAAATTAACACAGGACAGGTAGTCCTAGCATCCGCAGCAAACAAGTGATTCTCTAAATCTTTTTTCATTTATATGCTGCTGTAGAGTTCAGACTAGCTGAAGAATCTTAAGTCCTGCAGCCCATGTGTCTTACATCGTACGAAAAAGGGTAACAAGTTGCTGGAACATCTCAGTACAGTCAAAGTATCACTAGGACAGTATCCCTCTATAATGGCCTTTTGGCATGGGCTCCAGTGGTTGCAGGTTTTCAGGGTAGCAACTCTCATACAAATTGTTAATGCATGCCCTTAAGGCCTTAACCATCCCCAACAAGGGTTAAAGCAGAGTTTAAATGGTGACCCTTTTAAGGACCACATTTGATTTCCCTTGCCCTTTGAGGTAGGGTCTTCTTGGTTTTAGATTCCTTGATCCCTTGATCATCAAAGGATAAATTCAAGAATATTTATTTATGCAGGATTATATACTTTGTTTTAGTCATATTTGGGTTGAACTTCTCTACAGAATAACACATTTAAATGCGGGTCACTACTTTTGCAACATAGTCGTCAGAATGGGTGGAACCTATCAATATGAAGATTAAAACCTTGCATATGCATCAAATAAAAAATACAAAAATTTGACACTCTAAAATTAGAATTGGTTAGTTCTAAAGGCAATATTACAATATTTGATCTAGTATTAGTGTTCCACTATTGAATACATACCAGAAACTTATATTCATTCTTAAACGTATAGCCCTTGTCTTCTGCTCCTTCCCGGCAGTACAAGGCGTAGGCCGTTTTCGTGATCCAAATTTTTTAGTTAGACCTTCAGCGACATATGATATAGTTATATAAGTAGCAAATTTATTTACCTATCTAGTAATCGGCTGGTAGTTCTATGCTTTGGTTGGAATCGAGGTATATGGATGTGGCCTCCCTTGATATAAGAACGATAAGAATACAATGGTATCTACAAGGGTATGCCATTAAACATAAGTTAGTACTTGTTGTGTGTAAAGTAGAAATCAATAAGTATAAAAATTAATACAACGGTGGTACTTACCTCTTTTGGAAAGGATAAAGTATATACTTCTTATCGTGGCTCAGCTTCAACATTTGTATGATATAATCCTTGATGAACCTTTCATCTGTGTCGATACTTTGTGTAGAGACAACATGTGGGTCAATGAAGCCAACAACTTTTTCTTTTGTCTGTCTTTAGTGATCATTTATCTACATAATGGTGATCTCGTTATTACCATCTTCATGTACAATCTGCTTTTCATCATAAGTTATAAATATTTATACCCTTTTTTGAAACCCCTCTTAACCAAGTGTGAATGGATCTAACTTAAGTTCTCGAACATTTTCTTATTCTCGCAATCAGAGCATGGACAATACATGTACTCTTCCCCCTTATTAACCATATCATGCTTGCATAAAAGTAGAGACATATGTACTCTTCAGCCGCACGGTTCTTGGCATACATCCATCTTTGGTCCATCTATACCGTATGCACAAAACATAACATTAAAATTCCTATTTACATTCATATAACAATTAAGTGTTAAACATAGGTATATACATGTACCTAGCAATAATATATTAATTAACATAGCATAAATATATATGCACCACATTTCTTAATTAAATTGGAAAAATATAACTAATAGTTTTCAATTGCTAATTTAACATGTGTATATATATATATATATATTGATGTAATTAATTAATTAGAACAAAATACAAACATATATTATCACCAATATATATCTTCAAATATCTCTTTAATTAGCAACAACACATTAAATAATTATAGAATGCAACTAATTACAACATATTATAAACCTGGATCGGTTGGCTACCTGGAATCTGTTGAAGCATATTTCAGCTGGTTGAGCAGTATCTTAGGCAATTCTATATATTAACCGTCTGAGATAAACCTTGAGACAGTTATTTCAACATTCTGAGATATATGTTTATCTCTGACGGTTATTTTATTTAGATGATACTTTTCACTTGATCGATTGAGATTGTATATATCACGGAGTGTTCTCTTGAAACTAATTGAGATGTAGAGTCAGTTAATCTTGTACACCGTATACTGACAGACAATGTATATTAGCTAGGAATGGTAATCCTCTGAGTGATTGAAATTAAATGGAATTCAAATTCCAGTTCTTTTTGGCATTAGAGGTCAAAAGGAAGCCAAAAGGAACGAGGTGTCACATGTGTCAGTATGAAAGTGCCAACGCATTTCAATCAAGTAGGACCCTTAGAGCAACTCTAGCAGATTCTCTAAATCCCACCTCTCTTTAAAAAACTGCTATTATAAAGAAAATTGAGCAAAATGCCACTCTAGCAAATTCCTTATACCTTCCTCTATCCCTAAAAATTTTAAAGAGCACTCTAAAAACATGCCTCTAGCCTTTATATTTAGAGAAAGGGAGAGAGAATATACAGTTCACTGTATCCTGGGGAATTTGGGCGCCACGGACATTTCAGACGCCCCCGAGCCACCGCCGGTCTCCTCACCACCCCACACCACCTCTGTCCCCAACCCCGCTCATCCTGCCTCCAGCGCCGCCCGCCTTCCTCCCCGCCGGCGCCCCAAGGCCCGAGCTCCCCGCCGCCCAGATCTGCAGCGCCGTCGCCCAGCTCCCCCATCCGCGCCACCTCTGCCCCGTGGCCGCGCGCCGCCGCTCCAAGCCCGCCGCCGGCCACCCGCGGCTTCCCCGAGCAAAACCCCCAGCTCAATTTGCTGGATTGGTGGCCGGAGTGCCCGGTGCGGTGGTTTCTTCCCCAAGCCCGGCCAAGCTCCGGCTGGCCGCCATTTCCCTTCCTCCTAGAGCTTCGGTGAGCTCCTGGACCAGTCTATGTGCGCTTTAGATTCCTCTCCTCCTCCTCTCTCTCGCTGACCATTCTCATCCCGCATGCATGCACTGGGCCGAGCCCCCGCCGTGGACCTCCTCCACCGTCGCCGCCATTAGCGCCGAGGAGCTTCGCGCCGACCTCCCCGAGCTCTCCCGAGGACCCGATCGAGCTCGCCGTCCGCCGCTGAGTCTTCCCCAACCAACGGTGACGCACCTTCGACCTCGCGGCCCTCTGCATCCCCGCCGCCGCCTGCGCGCCCCTCGAGCGCCGCCTTCGTGGCCACCTCCTCAACTGGCCCCGCGTTTGCAACATCGCGCGCCTCCCCAACGACGACGGCCACGGCTTCCTCCCGTTCCCCTCGCCTCCTGGCTCCTCCCCCGCCCTCCCGCCGACCGCGGTGGTGCGCCGCGAGAAGCTGGCCGGCGACTTCAACGCCCGCGGCTTCGTGGAGTTCCCCATCCTCGCCAAGATGTCACGGCCCGCCGCGCGGATGCGAAGGGAGCAGGGCCGGCGTTGGGGGGAACGGGCGTCGGGGGGCAGGGGAAAGAGGCAAAAAAAATTATAAAGATTGAAGTTTAGGGAATCTGACTTTGTGTATTTGCTTTGAAATCTTTAAAAAATTTTAAAGAGCACTCTAAAACTGTTTTAAAGGCTCTCTTTTTAGGGAATCTGCTAGAGTTGCTGTTACGGCCCTAAGAAGGATTTACGTGACCACCAACCTAAAGACGTAGAAGCTTTCGTTGTCCAAACGTTATTCTCGTTTAGCCAATCAAACATGAAATCTTCATTTGTTTTTAGAACACAAAAATAACACAAATCAGCCATGGTATCCTAGAAAATCGACTTCTTTTTGCGGGGTCCTAGAAACTAAACTAGCTCCATAAAAAAGAAAAAAATATTTATTTATAATTTAGAGGTGCTAATGTATTTCTCGACTAACAATTTTTTTATAATTATAAAAAAGTCACACACACCACCATACACAGGCACCATACATGCACATCCATGCTAGCGCATCCCTTTGCGACTAACAAAGTATCTTATCATTGCTAGCGCATCCCTTTGCGACTAACAAAGTATCTTATCAAATTGCACGGCAACATACTACGATGCATTTGTTTTCATTCGAAAATGGAATCATATTTGTCATGCAACCATAATATTTATGACCCAAGCAACGCATAAGGACACACCAAAATAAGCAATGCCAAAGTTTTTCCTTTTCTTCGAGTAATGGCATTTCTAATACTCTCTCCGTTTGTAAATAGTCTTTCGTTTTAGACATTGATGTGGTCTCGAATATGCATATGACCATTACTTTTTATATGTATCTATTAGTAAAAAATAAAAATTTGTATTTCAAAAATATTCTTTATGAAAAATCTAATGATGCTACTTTCAACTTACCATTCTAAATATCTTTTAACTTGTTAGGGCATGTACAATGCAATGTGTTTATATGTGAGAGCTTAAAAAAGAGAATATCTATGTTATCAAGCAACAATATAAATTTTATACTAGTCCACTGCAAACTCCTCTTTGTAGATGCATAGATAATTATATATATATTAATTAGTACTAGTTAAATGCATAAGCACCTCTTAAGCATTGATGCCTAATTAAACACCCATGCTATAAAATAAGCATCAATACTATCTTATAAGAAAAAAATAGTTTGTTTTACTAAGATCCTCCCCAAGTACGTGCATTGCACATGCTCTGTCAAAGTTAGGAAAACTTGACTGTACACTTTCTAAAACGTTATCGAAGTCAGTATTTGATAACTATAAATGCTCAAATGGATGCTATGTGTCAGGACCCAGAATCCATAACAGAGAATCTTAAGTGAAATCACCCGCTAAGTCAAAACATCAACCCCGACCTCAACCCTTGGGTATCAATTCCAAGAGGAGTGGAGTGATATGGCTTCGAATAGTCCGAGACGTCAACTCCGAACTTGCTCCGGCAAACCAATGCACAGATTAAGTAGGGTTATATGGTCTCCTCAGTCTTTTCGCACTAAGCCGGAACATCAATCCCAAACTCGTCCCGGCAAATTAATGTTCGGTTGGAGTAGGATGATATAGTTCCCAAACTCCCAGTGGAAGAGTCACTTCATAGGGGTGATTAAACCTAACAACTCTATGATATAGACCCTGAAATCCTACCCGCACCATGTGCTTCAATAACATACACGTAAGGCACATGAGGCAGATGAGAACAAACAAGTATCACAACAGCAACTCTACGACTGAAACTGCAATAATACTAGTTGTTCTTTAAAACTTAACAACATAGTTTACACAAAGAGTTGATTACACAGCGGAAGATTAAACATGGCTAGTAAGCCAAAAAGGTAAGGTCAAAAGATGGCAGCAAAACAAACCAAGCTGTCGAACCTTGGGCAGGACCACTGCTTGGGATTCCCAGCGACTAGTCGTCGTGGGCGTCAGCCTCTATATAGAAACCATTCGTTGAGGAAATGATTTCCTCTGCATAAAATTATCAACGACTGCAAGGTGAGTACAAAAATTGTACTCCGCAAGACTTACAAGAGAAATTAGTAATAGATGCAACACGTTTCAATAAGGGGGTATTTGTGGACTATTTTGTGAAAAGCTGATTATCTATTTGACAATACTGTTTAAATAGGATGAAATCGACTACCAGATTGCTTTTAAAGGGGATGAGTCGAACCTTCATACAGAAATCTATTGCAGACCACCGAACACTTAAACCCTACATCCTTCCTCAACCACCAGGGAGGAAGCAATCGCTAACACCTCAACCTTAGAGTTGACATGTTTTAAAGTAATGTTGTAGTTGTCTAATTCGATGCAGATTCTTACCAAATTGTCCATAACTGCGGACATGGCTATTCGAATAGTTCAAACCCTGCAGGGGTGTACATCTTTACCTACACGTATCAATCGACTCTTAATGCTAGACCAAAGACACACTTCACGAGGTGTGTTAGCAGAGTGTGATTGAACACAACTTTTACAATATTTTTGACTTAAGTATGAGCCACCTTAATGGGCTAATCTGTGTACACCAGTCCGGCCGGTACCCCGACACTGTCTCAAAAGTTGTAGCAGGTGATACATCCCCGGTCCTGGACCGTGCGTAACCCTTACACCTAGATTGAGGCACCACATCACATCATTTTTCACTCACCCAGTGAATGGAAACGGTAAACTATGCAGCTCATAACTCAAGTCTAGACAAATTATTCAGTTGTGGGTGGCCCATTATACTACCTATGTAAAAGTACACAAATTTTGGTTCAAAAGGACACCGGGAACCGGGAGCGGTGACGGGGAGGAGGCGGTTGCCGAGGCGGACTCCGGGCGAGGAGGCGATGTTGCCTCGGGCGGAGAAGGAGCTCCGGGGGCGAGCGGTGAGGCGAGCGGCGCAGGGAGGTGGCTCGGGCAGCGGGGAACCGAGGCGGCGACGGGGAGCTCCGTAGGAGGTGGCGATGGGGGCGACACCGGGGTGGGAGGAGGCGGCGGCTCGGACGGGGGCAAGGCGAGAGGGGCGGCCGGGGGCGAGAGAGAGGAAGAGCTCAGTCGGTCCCGGGGAGGGGGAAGAGGAGGACATAAGAAGGAGGGTGGCGCCCGAGGCAGGAGGTGGCGGAGGAGCGGCGGGCGCTTGCCACGGGGGCGGGGCGGCGTCGGCTCCGAAGCAGCTGCTGGCGGCGGGGAGATGAAGACGGGGCGGCGGTGGCGAGGGGATAAGGGAGAAGGAGGCGGGGGCAGGTCGAGCGGGCCTGGGAGAAAGGGGCCCAGGCGGGGGAAGAGCTGGGCTGCTCGGCCCAGCCGGGAGGGAGAGGCGAAGCGGGCCAGCAAGGAGAGGAGGGGGAAGACACTGGCCGAGAAGGGGGAGAAAAGAAGATGGGCCGGAAAAAAAAGCCCCATCCGGGGGAAAGAAGGGTTTTTATTTTTTTGGTTTTCTTTTTTCTTTTTCTAGTTTTTGTTTTCAGATTTTTTTTGAAATTTGCTCCTTTTCAAACAATATTTAAATTCAAATTTTTTTGAATCATGCTCATACCATGATACACAATAACAAGCATAAAAGATTCAGGAATGTTACACTATGTTTCCGTAAATGTCACCACATCTATTATTTTCCCATTTTTCTTTTATTATTTTCCTGAAACAAAAGAAACAAAGTGAATGAAAATAGAAAGAACATTTTTTTTATAAGAAATATTTTATTCTCTTCCAAGAACTTCCCAAAACACAGCATTAGATACCTTCCCCAATGTGCAGCCCAATAATTGCTGTTCCCACCCCATGAAACTCAACACCAACACATTTACCCACATAACCAACTGACCCCATGGACCCATCTGGCCCGGACCCACACGGCATCCCCTACACTCTTTCAAAGCTAACCGCCTCTGGCACCCGCCTCCTGATTGGTCGGACGTGCCCATGCCGTTACTCGCAACCCCACCTCTCACTGACACTCTGTCCCCACGGTCCCACCCGTCATTGAATCAAGCAAGCCGTACGACCGCGTCCGCCTCTGCCACCGACGCGTGGGTCCAGGTCGGAATGTCTGGCCCACCCGTCGGTAGCGTGCGCGCGGGTATAAACGCCACAGCCGCTGCGCCCCGTGGCTTCCTCCCACCTCGGCGCAGCCACCGCTTCGGTCTTCCAGTTTTCCTTTTCCTACTCCACCTCCGCCTCCGGCAACCCCGGCAGCGACGGAGAGGGAGAGAGAGGGAGAGAGAGAGAGAGAGAGAGAGAGAGAGAGAGAGAGAGAGAGCTCGCCGCCGTGCTGGCTGCAATGCTCCGCGCCGCCGCCGAC
This sequence comes from Stipa capillata, assembly GCA_019208055.1. Classification (NCBI taxonomy): domain Eukaryota; kingdom Viridiplantae; phylum Streptophyta; class Magnoliopsida; order Poales; family Poaceae; genus Stipa; species Stipa capillata. The sequence continues at coordinate 99,943 of JAGXJF010001978.1, read as the reverse complement.
GCGTAGCGCGGTGTGAATGGTGCGGCCTGTGGGGTTCTCGTGGATCTGAGTTGCTGCTTCTGGGGTGGTGGTGGTGGTGACGGACCGACGGGTGGTGAGGTGACGGAAGGTTCCTGCCATGGCGATGTCGGCGAAGGAGAGGAAGATGAGCAGGCTCGGGAGTTGTAAGGGGGCGAGCGGAGGAGGAGGAGGGGGGCGGGAGTTTCGGCGCGAGGGGTGGTCACCGCACGGCGCCGGCGGCGGGGGGGGACGCAGCGGCGGCTGTTAGCGGTGTTCTTCGCGTTCCTGTGCGCCGGCGCGGTCGTCTTCGGCGGCGCGCACGTCATTGGAGGTGAGCCTCTCTTCCCCTGCTACCTCCTCGAGCTCTTGTTTGAGGCGGTGGTTTCGTCTGCTTGCGTGCGTGCGTCCGCGTGGGGCGAATTGGATCTTGGTTGGGCTTAGGTAGCTCGGTGGAATTGTTTATTTTCTCATTGTAATCTCGTGAATGGAGCGTGGTGGGATCAATTCGAATGTTTTGGGGAAAAAAAGGCATCCTTTTTAGAATACAATATCGGTTTGCGTTTGGTGTTCGTCGTTGGGGAGGCGAAGAAAAGTTTGACTCTTTATTCCCCCGGGTTTTTGCGAGTGTGCTGCTAGATCTGATGGATTCTTACCACTCCCGAAAAAATTGCAGTTTTTATTATTCGATTCTTGCGCCGTTGGCCGCTTGGATTTGAGCAGCTCGGTGTTTCTGGATTTTAACGTTGGCCATCGAGTCACATGCTACTGCCTTTTGACTGATTGATACTAGAGCTCACGCGTCACATGAAGAATGTTTGTGCTGTGCGTCTGAATTTAGGCATGATAAATCCGTTTGGTCATTTATTCGTGTTCGTGTGATGCAGAGTCGTTCCGGCCGGTGCTCATGACGGCGTGGCCGTCGGCCACCCTGAACGCCGTCTCCTCTGAGAGCGGGATGCAGCAAGTTGGCGTTGGTGGCGGCGCCGACACCGTGTTGCCGTCTGTCCAAATCCGGCACGCGGTTGCGCTGCCGGACCATGTTCTCCTAATCCTCAGAGATGGGTCGTTGCTGCCGGCTTCCGGGCAGTTCGACTGCTTGTACTCCCCTGCCAACTCCTCGCAGCTGCGTCGCCCACCCTTCTCGGTCGCCGCCTTGCCGAATGGACCCAGCCTCGTGCATTGCCCTGCCGGACTTTCCGGGGCGGCTGTGTCCCTGTCGCTGTCCCAGTCGCCCCCGGTGGCACCGTTCCAATGGGACCGGCTCGTGTACACCGCTCTTCTTGACGGCCGGGACAACTCGACTGTTGTGTTCGCCAAAGGGATGAACCTCCGTCCAGGCCGTCTTGGTGTGCCATCACGGTACGAGTGTGTCTTTGGCCGGGACTTGTCAAAGCCAAAGTTCGTTGTCACCTCCCCTGTGGTTTCTGCTGCACAGGAGATATTCCGGTGTGTGACACCTGTCCGCATTCGCCGGTACCTCAGGATGACTGCGGATGGCAACAGCAATAGAAACAGTGATGACAAGCCTATTTTGGTCTCCATCAGGACTAAAGGCCGTGGGAGCTCTACACTCCCCTCAATTGCGCAACCAGAGCCACTTCCCAGGTATAACAGGCATCGGCATCAGCATCGGCAGAAGAAGGCACATTCCATGTGTGTGTGCACCATGCTGCGCAACCAAGCACAGTTCCTCCGGGAATGGATCATTTACCACTCACATGTCGGCGTGCAGCGGTGGTTCATCTATGACAACAACAGTGATGATGGCATTGAGCAGGTCCTCAATACAATGGATCCAGCCAGGTACAATGTGACACGCTACTTGTGGCCATGGATGAAATCTCAGGAGGCTGGATTTTCACATTGTGCGCTCAGGGCGCGGGAGAGCTGCGAGTGGGTGGGGTTCATCGACATCGACGAATTCTTGCACTTCCCTGGTAACCAAACTCTACAAGATGTCCTCCAGAATTACTCAAGCCGGCCACGGATTGGCGAACTCAGGACTGCTTGTCACAGCTTTGGTCCATCAGGTCGAACTAAGATCCCCAAGAAAGGCGTTACAACAGGTTACACCTGCCGGCTGGCTGCGCCAGAGCGCCACAAGTCAATTGTCAGGCCAGATGCATTGAACCCATCACTCATCAATGTGGTGCACCACTTCCATCTGAAGGAAGGGATGAAGTATGCGAACATTGGTCAGGGAGTGATGCTGATCAACCACTACAAATACCAAGTCTGGGAGGTATTCAAGGATAAGTTCTCTGGGCGTGTCGCGACCTATGTTGCCGATTGGCAGGACGAGGAAAATGTTGGATCCAGGGACAGGGCGCCAGGTCTAGGTACAAAACCAGTGGAACCGGAGGATTGGCCAAATCGGTTCTGTGAAGTATATGACACTGTTTTGAAAGATTTTGTGCATAAAGTATTCACAGATCCACAGACTGGAAATCTTCCATGGTAGATGGGTAACCACTAACCACTGTATTTGGTCTGGCACGGCACAACAATACACGACATGGAAGCACAGACAGGGCAAAAAGAGACACGAAAATGAGTAAGCTAGAAGAGTGATTTGTTCTTTGGTATACTTTTAGAATTTTAAGGTGTTAGATTACTGTCCTTAGTTTATTTAGAATGATCCTTTTCTTTTTACATATCTAAGAGGGAAATGATTCTTTTGTAGATATAAATAGGTAGAACATTTCACTGTGTTATTTTACTGGAATTTTTGTATTATTTTACTGTGGATCGGATAGAGAGAATGCATAGAATGAAGTACTTGACTTTTTTTTACTGGGTTTTTGTCTTATTTTACTGTGGATCTGGAAAACTAAAAATAACGATGTTTATTTATCTGGTCACCAATCTGACAAATGCAAACAAATTCGTTATGGAGAAGGCTACAATCCAATTGATTAACCACAAGCTGGTTTACTGTCAGTTTGTGATTATGCAGACAAGGATGCTACGCCTTGCTTGATGTTGTGGTCCTGAAAGAACATTTGGCTTTTCAGGGAAAAAACTACACCCCGATAATCTATGCTGCCTGCCTACTTTTACTTTATATTTACTTTATATATAAGATGACAACCTTGAGCTTAGCATCTTAAGATGTAGCTTTGGGAAAGTATTATTCCCCTATCATATCAGCTATTCTCTTAGATAACTACATAAAGGAAGAAGAAAAATCCAAAGCAACTGGATCAACATCCAGATCACTCTCATAACCATTGTTTTCCTTCTCCATCTTACATTACTGAACTTTCCTACACACAGAAGCACACTCTAGATAAATCATAGGTTTCTTTTCCTCTAGAACTCTAGTGCCTCACTGTTCCTGTTCCTACTTTATTATTTAAAGTTGGTTGACAGGATGGCCTTGTCTGCCTCCCAAGGGTCCCAGCTATCCCTAGGTTTATCAGGACAGGTACATGGTTAAAGTCAAAGCAAAGAATCAAACATACACAACCTTTTTTAACTTCCCTTATAACATACACAACCTTTTTTAACTTCCCTTATCTCTACTCCCCAGATCAGCCATTGGTTCCAATGTTAGTTTTGCTGTACTAATCAAGGGAAACTAGGGAGAACAATACAAGAGCTGGCAAGTGTGGATTGGTTTGGTGCCTTCTGGGGATGTTGCCATCTGGAGTGCTGGGAAAGGCTGAAGGAGTAAACTACACATTGGAGCTGTGATTTGTCAGTTTGGTGCCCCATCAGTGTATAATACTATAATGTCCACATGTATAATAATATGGCAATGCATGTATGTAGACATATGAGCTGCCCCTGCCATTCATGATAGCTGAGTACTGTTCCTGGGTTCTTCCTTGGAACGTTCGTGCATTAGACAACAGTACCTGGATTTCTGGCAGGTAAGCAGGCACACCACACCATTGCTTGTTTCTCTGGCACAGCAAAGTTGTGTTGCATTTGTGCTCAATGCTTATGTTAGATTGCAGGGCAGCTCAGCTGGCACCATGCATATGTACAAGGTGCTTTACAATTGTACAGGCCTGTTGCTGATGGGTTTACTACTGGGTTCCAAACGGTTTGTAACCGGTGAATTCTTGCATATTGCAACTGTGGTGACAGTTACTATGGTGATTTCTCTGCAAAACCACGGATTCTTGTACTTAGTAAATACCAGTACTGTTCAGTTGGGTCCTTGTACATCTCAAGGTTTTCAGGTTACTTTGACTAGAAACTGTCGAACGTTAGAAGGAAACGGGAGACTGTATTTTATGATTTTAGTTTCGTCGGCTGGTGCCGGTGTGGGTTCGTTCATCATCGAAGACCAGCTGAAACTTTGACTCGAAAGAAATTGCGACGGCTTGCACTCGTGCCAAGGCACATTTTAATCGTTTCACCGTTGGGCAGGCACCTTTAACAGGGTGTTCTTGGGTTGGACCCTAGATAGCTAGCCGGGTGACTCACGTCAACTAAATTCGGTCTCACGGTGAACTTGGAGCAGAAGAAATACATAATTGCTAATGCTCAGTCCATTTAAATCTCATTCGACCGATCTTAGCTATATTAATCTCGAGATGCGTTTTTATTTTGTCCAGGCTTAAAATTCATTTATAGTTTTTTTGTTTTTGACCGTTCAGGAGAGATCCAATGGCTCATGACGTCCGTAGCCGGACCTAAAGAAATATCCATTCTGGCCTTCGTATTTGATAAGCAGTAACGTCGGAGACGAAGCCAAGCTCGTTAGAAAAAACAGGTAGTTTTTAAGTTAATGCCGGCATTGGCATATCCTCAGACCCAACTTAGTGAAAAGTCGTGTACTAAAAATTACTGAAATATCTGATGGCGCAACTGAATATGTACAGACCGGATGCCGGCATCTTTTTCTTCATGTCGATGCCGAGATGCTGTTAGCTACTGCAACTGGTCTTCTATGCTAACAGCAGCGCCTGATATGTACAGAGCGAATGTGTCTGAATTTATTTTTAGTTTTTGCCTTGTGAAAATTGAATTAAAGAAATAAAAATATGTCACAAGATACAGAGAGAAGAAAATACTGGTCCAGTGGTGGGTCCCAAGTTAGGCAGCCGGATGCTGTAACTATTGTCGGCTGATGCTAACTCCAGAAGCAATCTTTCCTTCGCTGCTGTGCTGGAGCATTCGACCGTTCTGCAAGTAAACTGGTGTGTCCAACTGCATGACTGCCAACTGAACGAATCAGCAGGCGAACAAGTAGAAGAAGGAGAAGAAGCGTAGTCACCCGCCCCCAGCTGAACAGGACCACAAGACCACCTGATCTCCGCAACTTCCCTCCCTTGCTCCCCAAGATGGCAGCACCAGCCAACGCCTGGGAGGACAGACCCGACAACATCCGCTGTTTCAACAGGCTCACTACCAAGATGGCGCGGTCAGAGCGGGACCTAGCATCTACAGGAGTCATCGTGCTGCTTCTCAACCAGCACCTGCAGAGCTCTAGCATGTAGATCTGCCGGATCCTGGCGGACTTCTTTGAGATAAGACGCGAGGAAGTACAGGTCACGATGATGAGCGCCAAAGAATACCTTGCCGTCTTCCGTGACCCAGCAGTCCGGGACTTGGTGCTGCAGGAACCAGGCCTCAACATCGAAGAGCTGCGCCTCCGGTTCCGCCCCTGGTCAAGGCTTGTCTCCGGGAATGTGAACCAAGCGCGGTTCCGAATGCGCCTCTGCATTGAGGGCGTTCCCCGCTCAGAATGGGGGCCGGAGGCGGTAGCGTCCATCCTGGCGCACACAGGGCTTCAAGAAGGAGGCTTCGATGAACCCCTCGCCGACAAGGAAACGGCTTGCATGCGAGTGTGGATTTCCACGCAGAATTCGCGCGCGGTGCCTCGATCAGGAGTCTACACCACAGAGCAGGTAGTGAGGAGTCCCCCGGCGTCGGATGACGACGACGGACTGGTGCCCCGGCGCTTCGCTGGTCAAGGCCGCCCACAGGGACCGCCGCTGCGGTTCATGTCGCACCCGGTTCTCATCCACGTCGATCAGATCATCGACTACGAGCCCCCGGTCCGCAGCCCAGCGTACCGCGCCCAGGACCCGGCAAGTCCCGCCAGCGGGGAGCTCTCGCCCATCTCCTCAGATGACGGCGGCCCGCGCCACACTTCCTTCCACTGGGAGCTCGGTGTTAAAGATGGACCGCTCCGGCCGCCACGTCGCTCCGTCCATGACAGGATCACGCCCCCATCGGATGACAGTGATGATGAGCGCGAGCGTAGCCGTAGCCCGACCAGGACACGCCACCCCTCGGGATGGGACGTGCCGCCGCCACGGGGCGTAAGGCACAATAGAGCGCATAGCCATAGAGGCAACAGAAGCAGCAGTAACAGCACCAGAAGGGGAGGAGGATACCGACAAAGAGAGCTCCATTGCGACGCTGCTCCAGAGAACACAGATGCGGGCGAAGAAGAAGCTGGAAAACAGAAGACTACCACAGACAAAGACTGTGTACGGGAATGCTCTCGCTCCCCAGAGCGCTTTCCGTTCAGCACACCGACACACGAAGATGAAGACCCGCTACTCCAGATCACATCCCAGGTCCGAGCGCTAGCTCTTGCCAGCAGCTACGCGCTCGACCCGATGAGTGAGGAGGCGATTCTGCAGCCTCAACAACCCCATACAGAAACCTTCGTCCATACTGAAGATCCCAATGAAGCTCCGCAACCGGACACGGACACAGGCGGATCCGAGATAGAAGACAGCATGACCCTCGCGGCCTTTCGCAAGTAGATCACCCGCCAAATCCCGCAGCCGCTGATCCCGGTGATCCCACCGGCGCCGACTACCAGAAGCAAAACCAAGAAGGCGGAAGCGGCCAACGCAAACAGCACAACCACCTCCAAGAGCTCCGTCCCCACAATGGAAAAGGCCCGCCTCATTCTCATGAAGAAACTGGGCATCCTGGCAGCCAACACGGATCCAGGAGCGATGGACTTCGAGCGATACAGAGAGCTGTTCAAAGATCCCCTAAATGAATCCACCGTCATAGCTTTCGCCACCCTTGCAGGAGTGCTCGGGAAGCTAGATGTCTCGGCTGTGCTCAAGGCTGCAGCTTAAAAGGGTGCTGATCCAGCCCCTTTCATTGTTACAGTTCCTCTTATGTTTATTATCCGCAGAACTATTAGCACCGTGAGAAGATTAGTTGCAGGTCTCAGATCAGATGCTTTTGTTGCTACCCCTACAACGCAATGTTGCATAATCCTCAGGCCCAGGTTTTGTAATCTTTTGTCGACAACCGGCCTGTCGGTGCGACACAGAACGCTGCCCAACCACCACGCCTTAGTGGAATATTTGTTATCGCAGGTCTTGGTACTAGTAGTACCCCAGAACGATGATCCAAGATGGTGTATGTGTATTCCCATCCCCAGATCTCCACTTCACTTCATCGCGTACAGCGTCATCGCTTACAGCAACAGATTTTATTTTGGAGATGCAGACCAGATTTCCCTAAATGACACACAAACACCTACGCCTCTTGTCCTGGAATGTTAGAGGACTTAACAACGCAGCAAGAAGAGATACTATTTGCGAGGCAATCAAACAAAACAGGGCTACCATAATATGCTTACAGGAAACAAAGCTAAACGTGGTCGATGACAGCATCATCCGTCAAACCCTCGGACCATTGTTCATTGATAATTACTGCGCGCTGCCAGCAAGCGGAACCAAAGGAGGGATCATCCTCGCCTGTTCAAGCAGGCACTTCACGTTGAGAAATATCTCCCTAGAAGCCTACACTATCACAGCCGATATAGCACATTCTGAAAGTAACCTAAGCTGGACTTGCACTGGGGTTTATGGTCCACAAACAGAACAAGACAAGCTGCAATTCATCCAGGAGCTAAAAAATATTAAACACAGGACATTGCCCAAGTGGCTCGTTGTAGGTGACTTCAACCTCATCTTAAGAGCTGCAGATAAAAGCAATAACCAGATTAACACAAGGCTCCTTACAGCTTTCCGAACAGCCATCAACTGTATGCAGCTTCGACAGATATATCTACATGGCCGAACATATACCTGGTCGAATGGGCAAGGAATACCAACCCACACCAACATCGACAAGATGATTTGCACCCCAGAGTGGGATATCGAGTTTAGCGACTCCCACCTACAGGCACTGTCCACGATAATTTCAGACCATTGCCCTCTGATGCTTCTAGGATCGATGAGATCTACAACAGCCAAAGCCTTTAAGTTTGAAAATTGGTGGTGCTCTATCCCCGGGATTCACCAGATAGTTCATGATTGCTGGCACAGACAGGTGACAACTACAGATGAGATCACTTGCCTACACATCAAGCTCACCAGGCTAGCAAAGACGCTAAAGAAGTGGAGCTCCAACCTCATCGGAAACACACAGTTGCAATTTGCAATTGCCTCAGAGATCATATTACAGCTAGATAAAGCCTAGGAAGCAAGAAACCTGTCGGACCTAGAAATTGGCCTCAGAAAGAGCCTGAAAACGAGATTGCTTGGGCTAGCAGTAATACAGAAATCGAGATTTAAGCAGAGGGCAAGAACTAAATGGATAAAACAGGGGGATGCCAACACTAGATTCTTTCATCTCAAGATAAACTCGCGCAAAAGAAGGAACAATATCGCCTCCATCCAGATTGAGGGGCAGGATGTGTACAACCAGAGCACTGAGAAAGAATTTATAACCCAACATTTTGGCTCGGTTTTGGGAACAAGGAAGCAAAGGAACCACACTCTCGACTGGGACCTCTTAGGTGTACAGCGGCACAACTTAGCTCACTTGGAACATGACTTCACAGAAGAGGAGATCCTAAACGCAATCAGATCAATGCAAAACGACAAAGCTCCGGGACCAGACGGATTCACAAACAGATTCTACAAGACATTCTGGGGGATCATACGTATAGACCTAATACGAGCGGTGAATCAATTCTGCCAACTTCGGAATAACAGATTATACCTCCTAAACAGTGCAGAAATAGTGCTCATCGCAAAGAAAACGCAGGCAACAACGATTAAGGACTTCTGCCCAATCAGCTTAATTCATGCGTTCGGCAAGCTGATAACAAAAATATTGGCTAACAGATTAGGACCCGAACTGGACAAGATCATCTCAACAACACAGAGTGCATACATCAAGAAGCGAGGAATCCAGGACAACTTTATCTTCACTCAAAACACCATCAAAACGATGCACAGGAAAAAACGCCAGGGCTTTTTCTCAAGTTAGATATCCAGAAAGCGTTCGACTCGGTTAGCTGGGAATACCTCATTGAATTATTGGAGCACCTGGGATTCGGCCCAAGGTGGAGAGACTGGACAGCAGGAGTTCTCGCTTCCTCATCAAGCTGTATTCTAGTAAATGGCGAGCGTACACAGAGCATAAGACACCGGAGAGGGCTCAGACAGGGGGATCCCTTATCCCCCCTTCTCTTCATATTGGCAATAGACCCTCTACAGAAGTTACTGCTTACGGCAATACAGGTCAAATTGATCAAACCAATCCCAGACATCGCAGACGAGCTGAGAATATCTTTATATGCTGACGACGCGGCGATTTTTGCTAACCCAGAGAGAACAGAAATACAAACCATACAGACATGTCTCCAACTCTTTGGCGAAGCAACAGGACTAGAGAATAACACCCAGAAGAGCTACATCTACCCTATCAGATGCTCACAGGACCACACACAGGACATCATCCAAAATTTCAATGCACAGCTAGCGCAATTCCCTTGCACTTACCTTGGGCTGCCTCTCCACACATCCAAGCTTCGAAGATCAGACATTCAACCAATCTTTGACAAGCTTTCCTCCAGGCTGGCAGGATGGAAAGGCAAGCTGCTCTCTAGAGCAGGGCGACTGACGCTCATCAACTCAATCCTTTCACCTTGCTTGGTCTACTTCCTCTCCGCCTTCATTCTTGATAAGTGGGCCATTAAGCGGATTAACAAGATTATGAGATCCTTCCTCTGGAGAGGGGAGGAGGCTTGCTCAGGAGGGCACTGCCTAGTAAATTGGAAACAGGTGTGCAGACCAAAAACCCTGGGTGGACTAGGCATCAAGGATATTGGAAAATTCAGCACAGCCCTTAGGCTCCGATGGCTTTGGGGCGAATGGAGCTCCGAGAAGAAACCTTGGGCCGGACAACAGACGCCTTGTGACAAAAGCGACATAGCTTGCTTCGCGGCCTCCACAGTGATCCAGGTTGGCGATGGCCAGACAGCTAAATTCTGGACATCCAGATGGCTTCAGTCAAAAGCACCCTGCGACATCGCCCCTCACCTCTTCAGGCTTGTTAGAAGGAAAAACAGATCGATCGCCCATGAGCTAGAGAACAACAGGTGGATTAGGCCGCTAAGAAACGTTCAGACGACGACCCAGGCGCATCAATTTATCAATTTGTGGAACCTCATCTAGGATGCCCAACCTCTTAATCACACGACAGATTCCATAACATGGCGATGGGAAGCAAATGCACAGTACTCGGCTAGATCAGCATATAGATTCCAATTCGTTGGATCATACGCCAGATTTGATGCCTCAACAATTTGGACCGCAGACGCAGAACAAAAATGTAAAATTCACGTTTGGCTTCTTCTCCAACACAAAATTCTAACAGCAGATAACTCGAAAAACAGGGATGGCCGAACGGCTCTATCTGCGCTCTATGCGGTAGCCACACAGAAACCGCCATCCACATCTCTACAGGGTGTGCATTCGCTAAGCAGATCCTACGCAAGGTCGCCACAATGAATGGGCAAGCTTAGGATACCTTCCTCCGTCCCGACCAACAAGTGCTCCCAGAGTGGTAGCAATCTTGCGGAGAGGGAAGAACGAAGAAAGAGAATCACAGGATCTATGGCATCATTATCTACGCGCTATGGAATATATGGAAGGAAAGAAATGCCCGCATCTTCCACAATGTCCTTACTGATGTACACAAAGTAGCGCTCAAAGCTCAAGAGGATATAGCTGCGAGGAAAATGGCGTTTAGCGAAACATCTAGCGATACAGGAGACCCTCTGTTCCTTGTATCATCCTAGTCACCCTATTTGTAGATGAACGTCTTCCTTTCATCCTTCATTGTAAATAACGCTGTTATTTTTCGTTAACTTCTAATCTACGAGAAAAGGCAGTGCTCCTCCCATGCCCTTCAAAAAAAAGAAGCGTAGTCACAATCATACGCCCAATACACAACAATACCAAAAATCTGCGCGGCCGATGGACATGCATCTAGGAGCTTTCCTGTCTCTTCTAGGTCTTCCTCTTCTTGTTATCGTAGTCTTCATGTCGTTTTCGGCAGCTATGGCAAGAAAGATGTTTAACAATTCTCTAATACTGACAGGGCTCGTTAGGTCACTGAATCTGTCCCATCAGATTATCATATGGCCCAAGGACAGATCAGCTCAGCATAGTCCACGTAAGCTGTACACTGCAACCTTTCCCTCAAGAACGAAGAGCTCTACACTGCACCTCTAAAAAAGGATGAAGACATTTTTAAAAAAAAGGACGAGGAAGAAAAGATTTGTACAGACCACTAGATCAAGTCTTTATAACAACACCACTTCTATATAATTCCCATTTGAGTTTCATTTAGTTAAGAAGACACATGGCATTGATCCAGTTGAAGCAAACTGGCAATTCTGAAATACACAGCAGAGAGATCGCACTCAATATTTCAAAATGGAGTACACAGCAGAGATATCACATTCATAACAAAGCTTTTCAACGACAAATGCCTCCCCATGCTGCAGATTGTCGCCGCGATTTGCAGGACCACTGAGCAATGGCGCCTCGCGGGCGCGCTTGGCCTTGAGACCCTTCTTAGGGCGCCAATGTGAGATATTACATTAGCTTCCCCTGTTTTTCTTGTTTTCCTTTTCTCTTGCTTCCTTTTCTGTTGCTCTTTCCCGCCTTGCAGGGTGTATATGTTTGCTACCTGCTTAATAAGAAATGACAGCATTTGCTGGGTCTTAAAAAAAACTATCTTTTGGTGCTGAATCAGCTAGAGTGCAAGTTCACCCTATCATGTCAAGTTTCCCCGTCCTCCTAAAGAAAAAAAGTCAAGTTCCTCCTCCCACTAAAGAATCAGAATTGAAGTTGAAGCTTCGGAATTCTTCACCACACGGAAACATCGATGAAGGCATAGTTTATTGTTTCATCTGTAAGAAGGAAGCTCTCCTCCGGGGAGCTCCCAATTGTCGTGCCTATCGTCATCGATGGTTCCCTCCTGCAGCTCTTCATCCTCATCAAATGGATATGGACCCTTGAAGCGCCTGCAAGAGAAAGATCATGAACATCAGGAGGAGCATGTTGCAATCGAAATGAACCCGCAGGTGCTTCGATATGACCAAGTGTAGCCATCTCTTTTAAGAGGTAGAGACGGCCCTCATGCTGCACATCACAAAGTTCAGTAAAAACTTCACTACACGATGCTTCAATGGATAATTGACTGGGACATCATATAGGTTTCTACATATCGGCATATCGGCAATGTACATTGTTATCAAGAAGTCATGGTTAATAACAACACCAAGATAATGACCACAGATGGAAGATACAAAGCTGATGGTTTAAAGGACAATTTAAATACTGAATACATGAATCATTTCATATCCGCAGTCATTTCCATTTGCAACTACTTTGTACTAAGCTAATGGAACATATATGCTCATTACCGTTAACGTTAATTGATGGAAATGCTAACGTGTAACGTGTTATAAGATATATGCTCAATATAGAAGCAACCTAAACTGACATGAATCTGCTGCTTTCGATACAACATTATGTACCTATGTGGATGAAACGAGCTAACAAAACCTGAAAATGTTCCTAAAATGGAACATAAAACAATGTTGCAACAGCAATCATGCAATTTATAGAACCTAAATGGTAAGCCCGTGGAGCACACAAAAGTGAGAGCAAATGAAACGGGGAAGCAAAAATAAAAGGAAATCATCGAATTTCCTATCATGGTTCAAATTGATACAACAAACAAGGATGGAAGTGTAACACGAGCTGTGTACCGAGCGCAAGAGATAATCGACAGAGTAACAGAATGGTCTACACATATTTGGAACGTGTCGGAGTATAAGTGCATTGCCCATGAATAGATGAATTAGCTAGTACATATAACTTAACTAAAAAATACCCGTATTTTGCTACGGATAAAAAATATATAATCGATCGTGTTAGAGATATTTTACAGGTGGTTAAGTTAGTTTATTGTTCAGGAGCTTTATTGTGTTTTAGTTAGTTAGTTTATTAAGAGATATTTTAAAGAGGTGAAAAAAAGGTGGAAGATGTGGATAAACCACCACCGCTACCAACCCTCAATTATAAAATAGTAAGTATATGATATTATAGAGCTAAAAGATCTCGACTTATCAACAAAATATCTATAAAAATAGTTGTGCATAGCTTTTCGCTGAACCGCTAGTACAAAGTTCAAGACAAGTCGGTGCTACTATAAAAAATTTCCGCCCACTTTTGGTCCATCTTTAGACCTGAGGAAGCATTCATGAGAGGAAATATTGAAGTATAAGCCCCACCACCTTTCACCTATAAATTAGCTTTTAGGTAAATTGGTTAGTACATACAATTCAATAAAATAGATAAAATGGTTTAAACATAACACAGTACATTTCGATCTCATCAAAGTAAGAACATAACACAGTACATCATCACACCATGAGAGAAAGCAGATACAGGAAGAAATTAATCTTACGATACACATGCATGAACATGCATAATACTGCTAACGTTGCTTGAGACTCAGGAGGGTTTTGAAGATGCCGATGAGCACACCGGCGAATGAGAGCGAGGTGGCGATGGTCTTGAAGTTGTTGTATAGGAACTTATGCACGACGGTGCGCATAGGCCTCTCACGCTTGTACTCATCGAGCTTCGCTGAAAGGACGACGTTATCATGAAGGAAGCGAGATACTACTGTAAGTGGGCTTAGGTGGTGGGGCCAAATTGCCGTGTGGCCCATCCAGTTAACCCAAGCCGGACGTGGAGGAGAAGGCGTGCGCGCCGCCGCGCCGTGCGATGACCACCCGTATGGAAGCTTAATAACACACTACAAACGGTTCTATGGATAACAAACAAGGATGGAAGTGCAATATGTTGGAATTGATCTCGGCTAACAGTCCGAGAGAATTAAGCGGGAACTTTGCACCAATGTGCATCCCTAATCGACCGCCCTGATCGGGGCACCTAACCAACCTTGGTTTAGGTCCCCTGTCACGCAGCGCACATATAAAGAGGAAGTGAGTCAAGATCCTAACGTGACGTGTTCTCGTGAGGTTTAGCTCATATCCAAAATTCCTAAAACCCTAACCGATCTAAGGGGAGGCGTTGAAGTGACAGGAAGGCCGACGCCGACTCCCTCGACTCCCTCGACGACGACTGTGCTAGGACAGTGCCGGTGGCGCCCGGAGGGACGCCGATACCCGCTGCTCCGGCGACTACGTCTCCGACCCGACCGATCTTCCCCAAGCCGTCGTCACGCCTGCATCAAGCAGGCGGAGGTCCTCGCATCGACTACAATGGCTAATCCCATCTCTGGTAATCACGCTTCCGCATTCACGTTTAGGTGTTCTGGTGTGAGATTAGGGTTGCATCAAGTTAATGCTAAAGATCAATACCTAACAATGGTATCAGAGCGTACCTAATCTCATCTAGAACCCTAGTTGGACTCAGATTGTCTCCGATTAAGTGCTAATTGCTCATGTTAAGATCCCATTCTCCCATTTTCTCCCAATTAGTCCCTCTGTTAAGTGAATTAGCACTCCTTATGGCTGGGTTAGAACCATATTAGCTCGGGATTAGAATCAAGAAGAAGGGGATGAACCAATCACGAAGAACCCTAAAGGAAGAAAAATCCCCAATTTTTGAAGAACCCTAAAAGCAACCAAATCCCCATTTTTTTTCTTACCTTTAATGGAGCCGGCGCCCCTTAGGACGGCGGCATGCTCGCCGCCGTCGCCCCCCCTTATGCCGCACCGCCGCCGGTTCCCGCCGTCGCCGCCGCTGCGGGGCTCGGCGCCGCCACCGCTGCTGCTCGCTTCTTGCGCCGCCGCTCCTGCCTCGCAGCCCGGCCGCCGGCCCTCCCGCATGCCGCCCCGCGCCTCTGCTGCTCCGACGCCGGCGCTCGCGCCGAGGCGCCGCCCCTTGCAGAGCCCGCCCGGGTTGCCGCCGCCGGCCTTGCCACCTTGCCCGGGTGCAGGATTTTGGGAGCACGGGCTGAGGCTGCCCCCTTTTGAGGGAATAAAGAATAAAAAAAATTTAAGGGGCCGGTTGTTTGATGGGCTGCAGCTGCTGTTTTGGGCCGTGGCATTTTAGTGGGCTGCGGGGTTTTATGCGGGCCAGGCCGTATCAAGGGCCTTTTTGCAGCTGCTGTTGTTTTATATTTTTGCACTGTTGCTTCGCATTATACATGATATTTACAGTGCATATACTTTACACTAAAATAGTGTTTTAACTCTTTAAATAAAGTGGAACCAACGGGAAACTTTATTTAGAGAATTTTGATGTCATATTCAATATTAATGTCTTTCCTCATGTCATTTTCAAATTTACGCTCTCAATTTTATGTCAATTCTGATGCTGAATATTAATGTTTAAGATTGACATTAATTTTGAGAACTTTGGCTCATATTTATAATTCTGACCAACGTTGTTTTATAATTATGAGTCAATTATTATGTGATTAAAATTCTTTTTCGTCCTCTGCCCAACGGTGATGCGAATTAGAATTCAAATTTGAAACTTTTGCATATTATTAATTAGACCAACGTAGGGTTAATTTTATGCAAAATATTGTTTTATGCTGTTCACTTATGTAATTTTGAATAATTTTCAGCTGCTGGTGCTGCTAATGTGGCCAGTACTATTGATAGTATTGACCAACTTACGGGGAATAATTTCCCAGCTTGGAGAGAAAAGATTGAGATGGTTCTTGGAGTTTATGATCTCGACCTTGCGTTGAGAGAGGATGCTCCTGTCGCACCCGCAACTGGTGTGGCAAATTATGCTGAGTTGAAAAAGGCTTATGATGAAAAGGCTGAGAAGTGGGAGCGGTCTAACCGCTTATCACTCATGATGATGAAGAGTACTATCTCAGTCGGAATCAGGGGAGCAATCCCCCCTTCCGAAAATGCTAAGGAATATCTAAGGAAAGTTGAGGAGCAATTTCAAGGCTCCTCAAAAGTTTATGCAAGTACTCTGATTCACAGGCTTTTAAGTGATAAGTATGATGGGTCTGGCAGCCTAAGGGAACATATAATGAGAATGAGTGATGCTGCTGCCAAACTCAAGACTATGGACATGGCCATTTCTGATGGTTTTCTTATTCATTTCATTATGACCTCTTTGCCTTCTTAGTTTACTCCTTTTAAGATAAATTATAACACTCAGAAGGAGAAATGGAGTCTAAGTGAACTCACTGCCATGTGTGTTCAAGAAGAGGAAAGGCTGAAGGCCGAACGTAAAGATCATGCTTATCAAGTTGGTCCTTCTAAGCGGAAGTTCCAAGGAGATTATAAGGCTAAAAGAAGCTTCATTTTCAGCAGCCTGAAAAGCCAGGGTATAGTGCTCCAAAAGCTCCCACTCAAGTTAATCCTACCACTGTTGCTAGTAGTTCACGGGGAGCAAGTGAAATTGTTTGCCACTTCTGCAAAAAGGAGGGGCATTTCCAGAAAGATTGTCCTGGTTTCCTGAAGTGGCTCGCAAAAAGGGGTAATGATGAAGTTACTTTTGTTGATGAATCCCTTTATGTTGATTATTCCCCTAATACTTGGTGGATTGATTCCGGAGCTACTGTGCATGTTACCAATTCCTTGCAGGGATTCAGTACAGAGAGAGCCCTAGGGGGAAAGAAGCCTTAAGGTGGCGAATGGAAAAGAAGCTGACGTTGAAACTGTTGGGTCACTTCAATTGGAGTTACTCAGTGGTTTTCGTCTTCAGCTTAATAATGTAGTTTTAGTTCCCACTTTAAGCAGGAATTTAATTTCAGTCTCTTGTTTGGATGATGTTGGCTATCATTGTGATTTTGGTGAACAGAGATGTGTTATTAAGTTCAATAATAATAATGATGTTGGCCTCGGTGTCAGACGAGGAAAACTTTATATGCTCTCTTTGCGTGAGTCCCCTATGCAAGTGAATATATGTGATGATAACGGTAGACGTAAGAAAAGGAGAAGCGAAAATTCTTCATCGAAATTGTGGCATTGTCGGTTGAGCCACATTTCGAGGGGGAGAATGGAACGCTTAATTAAGGAAGGAACCCTTCATCCTTTAGACTTCTCCGATTCAGACCCATGTATTGATTGCATAAAGGGAAAATATGTTAAAACAATTAAGAAAGGAGCAATTAGAAGCACAGGACTTTTAGAATTAATCCACACTGACATTTGTGGACCGTTTCCTGTGAAATCTGTGGATGGTTTTGATTCGTTCATTACATTCACTGATGACTTCTCACGTTATGGATATATTTACCCCATTCATGATCGATCTGAAGCACTTGACAAGTTTAAGACATTCAAGGCTGAAGTAGAAAATCAGCTAAATCTAAAGATTAAAGTAGTGAGATCAGATCGTGGTGGTGAATATTATGGAAGACATGCTCCTTATGGACAAATCTCTGGCCCTTTTGCCAAATTTTTAGCAGAACATGGGATTATTGCCCAATACTCAATGCCTAGTGAACCTCAGCAGAATGGAGTAGCTGAACATCGCAATCGCACTCTTATGGATATGGTGCGAAGCATGCTCAGTCACTCAACCTTGCCAGTCAGTCTGTGGATGGAAGCATTAAAGACAGCTGCCCACGTGCTTAATCTCGTTCCCACTAAGTCAGCACCAAAAACACCTTATGAGTTGTGGACGGGACGAAAAGCTAGTTTAAACTATTTACGTGTATGGGGGTGTCCTGCTGAAGCTAAAATCTTCAATCCACAAATTAAGAAATTAGATCCAAAGACAGTAAGTTGTCATTTTATCGGATACCCTCATAGGGGAAAGGGACATAGATTATATTGTCCAGATCGTACCACTAAGTTTGTAGAAACAAGGCACGTTGTATTTTTTGAGGATAATGTTGTCACGGGGAGCCTGAAGCCCAGGAACATATATCTTGAGGAAAAGCGGGTCTATGTCCCCTCACCGATTATTCCTGAGTTTTATGTTCCTGTGCCTCAGGAGCCTGTGCCTCAGGAACCTGTGCTTCAGGAGATTGTACCTCAGGAGATTGTGCCTCCAGCTAATGACGCTGTTGTCACGCCTCCTGTTGAAGACCATGAAATTCCTGATGTTGTGCCTATTAATGAAATGCCAAATGAGCCTGTGAGAAGGTCGCAGCGGGTAAGAAGAGCTGCTATTTCAGATGACTATGTCGTCTACATGAATGAGGATATGAATGACATACACTACTACAAAAAAAGGTCATCCACTATATCTTATCACTGACTGGCAGGAAAAAGCCCGTCAGACTTATCACTTATCACTGACGGGCAGCCAGATACACGTCAGTGGTGACTCTATCAGATGTTCCATTTCAGGGGAGAAAAGTCATCACTGACGGGCACAAAAGTCGGCCCGTCAGTAATGACTTCGGCAGAAACACGAGTTTACACCAAAAGTCATCACTGACGGGCACAAAGATAGACCCGTCAGTGATGTCGAGAATAGCACTGACGGGCACAAAAGTCGGCCCGTCAGTAATGACTTCAGAGTCATCACTGACGGGCACAAAGATAGACCCGTCAGAGATGTCGAGAATAGCACTGACGGGCACAAAAGTTGGCCCGTCAGTAATGACTTCAGCAGAATCACGAGTTTACACCAAAAGTCATCACTGACGGGCACAAAGATAGACCCGTCAGTGATGTCGAGAATAGCACTGACGGGCACAAAAGTCGGCCCGTCAGTAATGACTTCAGCAGAAACACGAGTTTACACCAAAAGTCATCACTGACAGGCACAAAGATAGACCCGTCAGTGATGTCGAGAATAGCACTGACGGGCACAAAAGTCGGCCCGTCAGTAATGACTTCAGCAGAAACACGAGTTTACACCAAAAGTCATCACTGACGGGCATGAAGTTAGACACGTCAGAGATGTCGAGAATAGCACTGACGGGCAAAAAGTCTGCCCGTCAGTGATGTGAATCCCGCCAACTCAGAAATTTCAAAACCCGAAATTTTTCACTTATCACTGACGGGTTAAAAAGTTAACCCGTCAGTGATGTGAATCCCGCCCAACTCCGAAATTTCAAAACCCGAAATTGTAGAATCCCGCCGGGTATATAATTCACCTCAGTGCAGCGCACTCCACTCAACTCCACTCAAATCTAGATCCATATTTCTCTCCATCTCCCTTCCACCCTCCTCCTCTCCTCCTCTCCTCCTCTCCTTCCTAGAAGCACCCTCCTCAAGCATCCCACTGTCAGATCCTCATGCCCACTACCGGCCCCTTCTCCTCTCCAACTCCATGGAGTCACGGTGAGCACCCTCCTCTCCTCCCTTCCACCCTTCCACCCTTCTCTTCCTTCTCATCCTTCTACTAGTGCCTAAATTTTTTATTTTTAAAATTTTTTCTCGTATTTTTTTGTAGCAGCTCTATTCCCTCACGGTTCAGAATCCATAAAAATTACTGCATTTGGAGCTCGGGAAGAAGTTCAACGGAGGGAACGGAGGGTTCGGTAGCGAAAATTATTCGTTCGGAGGATTCGGTAGGCCGAATTTGGAGTGAAATTTTTTTATTTTTAAAAATTTTTCTTGTATTTTTTTCTAGCAGCTCTACTTCCTCACGGTTCAGAATACGCAAAGATTACTGCATTTGGAGCTCGAGAAGAAGTTCAACGGAGGGTCGAAAGAGGTGACATTTCATTCGGAGGGGCAAAAGTCAGTCTTAGAGGGCGAATTTGGAGGTGAAAAAATGTACAGGTCTAAAGACGTGTAGATTTATCAGATGCGCCTCGTCGATACGGTCATTTTGAGTGGTTGTGGACCCAAAACGGACACCGTATGCAAAAGTTACAGCCATTTTAGTGAAACCCTACCCGGCACTGCCCGGGTAGGGCTTTTTTTGCGCCTCTGAAACGTCATCACTGACGGGCATAATACTTCACCCGTCAGTGATGTGAGTCATCACTGACGGGTATACTACTTCACCCGTCAGTGATGCGAGTCATCACTGACGGGTATAATACTTCACCCGTCAGTGATGACTTTTTTTGTTTCCTGTGATGCACAACACTGACGGGTATTTGTGTTACCGCCCGTCAGTGGTATTTGTGTTACCGCTGACGGGCGCCTCGCCCGTCAGTCGTTTATTTGTTATCACTGACCTTTAGTTCCTGACGGGCTGCCTACCCGTCAGTGATAAGGCATTTTTGCCCGTCAGTGATAACCGATTGTGTAGTAGTGATAGGGAAGGTGGATGACCCCACCTCATATAAGCAAGCTATAATGAGTGAACACTCATCTAAATGGCTAGATGCCATGAATGATGAAATAAAGTCTATGAGCTCTAATGATGTATGGGACTTAGTAGAAATTCCTGATGGAGTCAAAAGGGTAGGCTGTAAATGGGTCTACAAAACCAAGTATGACTCCAAAGGGAATATCGAAAGGTTCAAAGCGAGACTTGT
The DNA here is from genome assembly GCA_019208055.1 of Stipa capillata. Taxonomy (NCBI): domain Eukaryota; kingdom Viridiplantae; phylum Streptophyta; class Magnoliopsida; order Poales; family Poaceae; genus Stipa; species Stipa capillata. The sequence continues at coordinate 79,300 of JAGXJF010001978.1, read as the reverse complement.
AGCAAAAGGGTTCACACAAAGAGAGGGAATTGATCAGTCTCAACTAAAGATTCTTTCAGGATAGTGATGGCACTTGTGGCTCATTTCGATCTTGAACTACATCAAATGGATGTTAAGACGGCATTCCTTAATGGCGACTTGAATGAGGATGTCTACATGACACAACCGGAAGGTTTTGTTGTGGAAGGCAAAGAACATATGGCATGTCGCTTAAAGAAATCAATTTATGGCTTGAAACAAGCGTCAAGACAGTGGTACCTCAAGTTCGATAAAATTATAAGGGAATTTGGGTTTAAAGAAAATGAAGTGGACAACTGCATATATGTCAAATTTAAGGGCAGCAAGTTCACGATATTAGTGCTTTATGTGGATGACATCTTATTGGCTAGCAGCAATAAGGATATGCTGTACGAAACCAAGAGATTTCTATCCTCCAATTTTGATATGAAGGATCTCGGTGAAGCCTCATACGTTCTTGGTATTGAGATTCACCGAGATAGGTCCAAAGGAGTATTAGGTTTATCTCAAAAGGCATACATTGACAGAGTGCTGAAGAAATACAATATGCATAAGTGCTCTGCCTCGCTTGCTCCTATCGTTAAGGGCGATAAGTTTGGGAGATTTCAATGTCTGAGGAACCAATTGGAAACTGATCAGATGAGGATGGTTCCTTATGCTTCAGCTGTCGGAAGCATCATGTATGCTCAAGTATGTACTCGCCCTGATTTAGCTTTTGTTACCGGGATGCTTGGCAGATTTCAGTCAAATCCAGGACCGGACCACTGGAAGGCCGCTAAGAAAGTTTTGCGATATATGCAAGGCACTAAAGATTTCATGCTCACATATAAGAAGTCTGATAATCTCGAAGTTGTAGGTTATTCAGACGCAGATTTTGCGGGGTGTGTGGATACTAAGAAATCCACGTCAGGTTATATCTTCACCCTCGCTGGAGGAGCTATCTCGTGGAAAAGCTCCAAACAGACACTCACTGCATCATCAACGATGCAAGCCGAGTTTGTGGCATGTTATGAGGCTACTGGGCAGGCTGTATGGCTAAAGAATTTTATTCCCGGACTTAGAGTGGTAGACAGCATTTCTAAACCACTAACACTATACTGCGATAATGAACCCGTAGTTTTCTATGCGAGTAACAACAAGTCAAGTGGTGCTGCCAAACACATTGACATTAAGTATCATGTTGTGAAAGATAGAATCCAGGATCAGACAATTAGTGTTAAACATATAAGTACTAAAGACATGCTCGCGGATCTGCTTACTAAAGGCTTACCACCCAGTATTTTTTGTGATCATGTTGCCGACATGGGACTACTGGAAAGCCTTTGATCCTGGAAAAGAGGACCGTTGAATAAACCAACTCCCATCAAGTATGACGATCTTCCATGTCGAGATGGAATGATACACTATAAGTACTGAGGTTCGGTGGCATTTCATTGGCCACTGCAACACATTATTTTGGTGTGTTATTTCCATTGAGAATGGGTTTATGATGTTAGCCTTTCGATCAAAGGGGAGAATGTTGGAATTAATCTCGGCTAACAGTCCGAGAGAATTAAGCGGGAACTTTGCACCAACGTGCATCCCTAACCGACCGCTCTGATCGGGGGCACCTAACCAACCTTGGTTTAGGTCCCCTGTCACGCAGCGCACATATAAAGAGGAAGTGAGTCAAGATCCTAACGTGACGTGTTCTCGTGAGGTTTAGCTCATATCCAAAATTCCTAAAACCCTAACCGATCTAAGGGGAGGCGCTGAAGTGACAGGAAGGCCGACGCCGACTCCCTCGACTCCCTCGACGACGACTGTGCTAGGATAGTGCCGGTGGCGCCCGGAGGGACGCCGATACCCGCTGCTCCGGCGACTACGTCTCCGACCCGACCGATCTTCCCCAAGCCGTCGTCACGCCTGCATCAAGCAGGCGGAGGTCCTCGCATCGACTACAATGGCTAATCCCATCTCTGGTAATCACGCTTCCGCATTCACGTTTAGGTGTTCTGGTGTGAGATTAGGGTTGCATCAAGTTAATGCTAAAGATCAATACCTAACACAATATATACCGAGTGCGCGCAAGAGATAATCAACGGAATGGTCTGCACAAATTTTTTTTTGAGGGTAAAGAGAGCTATTATATAGAATCATACTGAAAAGGAGTACAATCCTTAGCCAAAATGTCAGCTAAGTCAGGGGGATCTTCCAGCACCCATACAGGACATGATTGACACCGAGCAGCTAACCGAGCCAGCTCATGGGCAGCGCTATTACACCCTCTGTTTACATGTTTGAAAGAAAAGCCAGGAAGAAGCTGAAGAACAGCACGGAGCTCCTTATAGAGATGATGCAAAGCCGAAAGGTCCTCCTGAACACCATGTAGTCCTTTTATCATATTCAGACAATCCGATTCAAAAGCTACCGGCAACGAAGTATACTCCCTTATGAGCCGAACCCCAGCCAAACCAGCCAACACTTCGCCTTCTCCGCACTGTTGCAATCCGGCAACAATACACTCGCCCCGGCAATTTCTCGCAATCATGCCCGCAAAAGCCTCCCCTGTCGACTCCCAGAAGCAGGCATCCGTATTCAATTTCAGCCAACCTGTGCACGGCGGCTCCCAACGGAAGGCGAGGACCTGGGTATCAGAGTGCCCAACATTGGTCGTCAGTGGAGCCTTATCAGCCAAACCAGACGAAGGTTTCTTCATAAGGAGTAACGAATTAACATAGGACACCAGGAACCTTGCCGAGAATTCCACCGAGGCATCTCCTTTACCCTGAATAATGTCGTTCCGAAGGAACCACGCCCGCCAGAAGAGTAACAAAATCAAATCTCGTTGCCGGTCAGTGCTATAACACAGCAAGTTCAGGAACCAGTCTGGACCCGTATGCAGAAAAGCAGACTCCGCCGGAAGATCCCAAAAAGTTCTCATCTCAGATCGCAAAGCCTGAGCTTTTGTGCATCCTATCACAGCATGAAAGCCATCTTCATTCCCCGAACCACGGATCGAGCACCACCCCGAGACACTGAGCTGACGAAGATAGCAGTTCGCCTTTGTCGCCAAGCCTTCCCGAGCGAGCTTCCAAGCGAAAATCTTCACCTTGTTTGGAACATCAGCTTTCCAAATCCGCGCCCAAATAGTTCTACTGCCATTCGGGTACCTACTCGGCGAACCGCACCCCGACAGCGCAAAGCGATCCCGCAGAGCAAGATTGTAAGCACTCCGAACGGAGAATACACCGCTCTTTTCATAATTCAAGGCCAGGAAGTCCTCCATCACATAAGCCGGCAATTTGATCTTTAAAACCACCTCAGCATCATGAGGGTAGAGCACCGTACGAACCTCATTTTCATTCCACCCTAATCCATCCGGAGACATCAGCTCAGAGACCCATTTCAGCCGTGATCGTCTCGCTTTTCCGGTTACTTTGAGGCCCTCCATCCGGGGCAGCCAATTGTCGCGCCAGATGCGCACTTTTTTACCGTCCCCAATACGCCAGATAATCCCCTTCTTTAACAACTCCAATCCATGCATCACCCCCTGCCAGGCGGGGGAAGCTCCAGACGAAAACACTGTATCAACCAGGTCACCGCAGGGGAAGTATAACCAGGTCACCGCAGGTCTGCACAATTTTGAAACAGAGAAATATATAACACGCTACATTTCGAATTCACCAAGGAAAAAAACATAACACAGTACAACATCGGTCACACCGGCCATAAGAAAGCAGATACATGAATCAATCAACCCGGATGAAATTAATTAACCTCACAACACACATGCATGAACCTGGATATATACTAGTGCTAACGTTGCTTGAGACTCAGGAGGGCTTTGAAGATGCCCACGAGCACACCGGCGATTGAGAGCAAGGTGGCGATGGTCTTGAAGTTCTTGTAGAAGAATTTGTGCACAGCGATCCGCACTGGCCTCTCATGCTTGTACTCATCAATCCTGTCCATGATGACTCTGTAGCGGCAGCCGAGTCTCATGTGGCAAGCGAGGCTCTTGAAGAAGTGAAGCATCTCTTGGTTGCTGAAGGAGCTGCCCACGAGGTGCTTAGCTCGCAGCTCGTGCACGTCCTCCTCCTTATCAACGAGCATCGCGAGGAGGGAGAGGTACGAGGAGATGGTGTAGCCATCGGAAGGAGAGCTGATGGACGTGCAGGCCTCGAATGCTGCCATGTTGACGAGCCAGCAGGCAGTGTAGTCGTTCAGGAACAATGGCGTCAGCGAGAGCTCGCCGGTGAGGGATCCTTTCTGGATGCTCATATCCGCGAACCATGTCTTGTTGCTGGCAGTCAGCTTGATGCCGATCTCTGCGAGCTCGATCGCACTACTAGCTAGCACCCAGTATCCCAGCTTGTAATTAGGATCTTTGTTAGGCATAGTACCAATCTGATAGTACCGAAGGAGCCCAAGAAGATGTGACGGACTGTACCTCTGGAATCCATTCCGAGAAATCCTTACGTTTGAAATTGAGCTGGGGTCAGACCTGGATGCACAATGTCCAACAAACTGGTATACATCAACACTGTTAAAGGTCATGAGAGCCTTGAGCACCAACCAAGGGAGCTGGTTCTCTAGCAGAAAGATGTCCCTTAGCATGCATGGCCCTGTGGACATCCTCATCCGATTCTCCAGCAGAGCAGATTCCGTGTTCACACGCATATACTGCAGCAGGAAGCAGCCATCGAGGAACATCATTGTCGCAAACTCGGCGTCGCTGAAACGTGCGACCGCATCATGATCGGCATAGCAGCCGCGGGCTTCGCCGGCGATGGAGAGGATGTTGCCGTAGACCTCCTCAACTGAGTGTCCCGACTTCGTGCAGAAGTAGTGCGCGGCCACATCCTTGATCTCCTCCAGTTCTTGCAGGTGGGGCAAGCCATGGTGGTACGGGCCGAGGGCCACGAAGCTCGGGATGATGTAGCGCTCGTCTTGGCCGCCGATCCCCCGTAGGCCTCGTGGGAACCTATGGATCTTGGTTCCGATCGTGGAGAAAGCGGCCTCGAGTCTTTCGGTCGTCTTCCTCACCAACTCTTGGATAGGTACCAAGGTTTCTGATGCGGCATCCATGGCCGGCACCATTTTCGAGTAAGGACTCAGGACTACTAGAGAGAGGTAGGGAGCTTGGTAGGAGCCTCATGAGATGTTCTATCGGACTTATGAGAGCCATACCATACATGATAGGTATCTGTATCTCCATTGATGAACTAACATCAATGTGACTATCTTAAAAAAAACTCCACGTGATTTGTGAGCCATAGATTTGTGAGCCATATTGTATTAAAAGATGCGTACCTTTGGTGGAACATGACAGCGCCAAATGAGGGCCCAATCAGGACGCGCGCCGTCCGGTTTTGTGCTAGAGGTGCCGACATCTCGAGTCCTAAGTTGCTCATGGAGAGCCAGCTTATACGCGTTACGGACCGAGAAAACTCCAAGCTTATCAGGATACCAGGCCAGAAAGTCTTGGTCATTACGGAGATAACGATTAGTTGACAGACTTATCATCTAGATTCATGCTAAGACCAACCAACAAATGATCCATTCTGTCACGACCCCATTTTTCGGAGCCGCGACGTGCTACTTGCAACTGTCCAGGATGTTTTCCAGTTGTGGGGGTGGTATAGATACAACATCAGCATAGCGTTTAAAACATCTAGATTATATTACATCACAACAAAATAGTTTGGCAGCGGCTTAGTTTGTATATTAGACTGGGGCATCTGAGCCCAAAACTTACATTACAAAAATGGACCTAAACCACAGGCGCCGAGAGCGCGGATAAGACCTAGAATTCGTAGTCGTCTCCATTGAAATATTCTTCCTCGTAGGGGCCATCCTCAGTGTCCTGTGCATCTGATATGTATTGTGCAGTAATGAGTACGCGACGTACTCAGCAAGCCACATTGAGAAATTATTCTACATAACTACATGCATGGGATTTCAAAGGAGGGGTATAGGGTTTTAACATATCATTTGGTGGATGCATAGCCCTAGTCTCCGCCTTAACATTTCAAATCTCCTTCGTTAAAATAGTTTCAAGATAAAGCGTTGAATTTAAGTAACCCTGCCGGGTCAATGACAGTTTCAAATGCCATCACAAAAATCTACTTGTGCTTCGTGACGAGAATCACCTCTAAACACAGTTCTATTGACCGGGAACACGGCGTATTCGAATACCATTTGATATGACTCTGCAGAGTTGCTCAGCTTTACCCACATGATCGTCGTACCTCTTTACGTCACTGCAGTCATACACACGCCCTTCGGTGTGTCGACAGAGGTAGGCTATCAAGACTTTTTATCTGCTCTATCTTTTGAAGTTCCTACTCAGGAACTGTCATCACTCGAACTCTTGAGAGCCGACGGGCCAATGTCAACTACGCGATTCGGGAGTTGAGTGAGTTCCAGTTGTGATTACCTACCGAGTAGCTTATCACCATATTTGCTTCTGCGGGCCTCCCAGAGGCAAGCCGGTCTGTAGTAGTTCAGCGGGTAGAGCAGACTTACTAGGCCAGGTTCGATAAGTCGAACATGTGGTTGAGCGGTTCTTGTGTTTTTCACTACGCACAAGAGTTGTATCCTTAACTGCCCTGAGTAAGGAAATCCTCCCGATTTCCCTTACTCCACGACTAGGGGTATGGCGGCACGATCAACACGTGATAGGCCCCATCTTCTCTATCCCCTATTGTCGGCAATTTCCTTTCAAGAAACCACATTCTCCGAGTTTAGCTAGGGTTAATAATTATCCCTAAACTTTATCTAACCTGAGTTCTAATGCCGGTGAAGGATATTGGTAGTGTCGCGGCGATTTCGCGGCAATATACATTTCTAGTAGGATTTTGGGGAGCGCACGTGGAAGATCTAAGCGGGTTCACACAAGAGGTTTTTACCCAGGTTCAGGCCCTCCAATGGCGGAGGTAATACCCTACTCCTGCTGATTGTATTACTGGTCTTGTGTGAGAAAGGTTACAGAAAAATGGTAAATTCTTGTCTAGAGGTTGAAGACAATGCCTAGCCTTTCGTCTCTGAGAAAAACTCACTCCCCCTTTGCATGGGGCTCTTGCCTTATATAGGCTGTACATATGCCGACTCGGCCGGTCGGCTGAGCTACAGTAACTGCATGCTTTAATTGACATCTTTATTCTGTATAACTCTCCGAGTAACGCCAGCCTTCATGCTAGCGAAACGCCTGCCTTGATGAGGTTGTAACGCATTCCTTGTTGACACTCGGACGTTGCTTCTGTGTGGGCCTCACTTGGGTCTTCATTCGAGTGGGCCTCCGTGGCACTCCCCGAGCTTGTTGGGCCGACTCGCGGTGCTGGGCCTACCCGGATGGGTTCCCCCCGTCAGTAGCCCCCGAGTACTTCGAGGTCTCGACACGGATGCCGACTGGTGAACAAGCTGCGTATGCCCAAGTCGCTGGTGGAGAGACCTTGATGGACTCCCGTGATACCTGAAAAAAGGTTAGGTTTGTGCTAAGTGCTAGGAATTCGGTGACACCCACGCTTTCCGGCTGGGGAGGCCGGCTAGTGGCCTTCCGGGAGGCGTATCATGAATTTCGAGTGAATCCAAAATAGCGTCTGGGCATGTCCGAGTGGACCGTTGCCAACTTGTGCCCGCAGGGAGGACGCCTTCGACCTTCAGCTTCGAAACCGATTCCTCGAACTCCGGCATTGAGTCCCGAACCTGTAAACCATTTTGCGCCGCTGTGGCGTCTGGTTCTGAATCAGGGACTATCTTGTGCCGTTGTGGATGCCGGGTTCGTCCTTAGCTGGGGTGTTGCCGAGTCACCTGCGAAACCCTGTTGGGTTGGTCATCGACACCCATCTTTGCAGACCTGATCTGCGATTCGAGTGGAGCACTTGGTATGCCTCGAAATTGTTTGGTGGAGTCGATACAGCTTGTGACGACGTGTCCCAATGAGCCAAGCCGACTTCAAGCTGGCTCAGCGTCCGAGCGCGATTCGACTCGATCGAGCCGAACCCGGTCGAAACCGGCTTGTGGTCACACGGTACCATCTTGACTGTACACGACATCGCTTCAGCATTTAATGCGCGCAGTCGGTTGGACAGAGCGCCTGCGACGCCGCAGTGCGATGATTTCGCCTCAAGTCCCACGCGAGGCGTGCCCGAGACATCCGCTGTTGCTGCTATGACTTCGCGGGGCGTCCGAAGCGATGGTTTGTCATGATTGCGCCCCGAATCACGCGGGCGGTGCACGTGGGATGGTTGCCGACGTAATGCTCGCCGGCCGAGACACCTGGGACGTCGAGTCATGGCGAAAAAGGCGCCCCGAATCTCGCGAGTTCGCGCGCGCGCGGGACGACGGTTGCCGCGGCAGTTTGCCGCCATGTGTGGCGCACGTTTGTCGACGGTTTGCCTTCCCCCGTTATAAAAGCGGGCGTAGGGCGACCGCGGTTCCCATCTGCCTTCGTCTTCCTCGCGCCAAAGCTCTTCGCCTCCAGAGCTCCGCCACCGTGCATTGCTTCCCTTCTTCCCGAAAAAAACACCCGTTTCGCCGCCTATTCCCGACCATGTCGCGCGTCGGCAAAGGCAAGAAGACCGACGTCTCCTCCTCCGCCGCCGCCACCCATTCCGAGGGGTGGAAAAAGGTCGACTGGGTCCCGTCGTTTGTAACCGACCGGATCCTCTCGGGCTTTACCGGTAAGGGACTGCTGCTGCCCCGCTCCATCGGCAACTGGAGGGCTCCGTATCAAGAGGAGAAGCCTGCTCCGCACGCGCACGAACGCGTGATGATCGTCCCGTTCATCGAGCGGGGCGTATCGCTGCCCCCGCACGACTTCGTGCGCGGTCTGCTCTTCTTCTACGGCCTCCAGCTTCACCATCTGAGCCCCAATGGCATTCTGCACATCGCGTGTTTCATCACGCTGTGCGAATGCTATCTGGGGACTCGGCCTCATTGGGGGTTGTGAAAGAAGATCTTCCTGGTGAAGGCGCAGCCCATCAAAGCTGGCGGCTGCCTATCCGTCTGCGGGGGAGCTGGTATTCAAGTCAAGGCCGGCGCTCGGTACTTCAAGCTGCAACTCCCAGACACCGTGCGGAAGTGGCAGGACGGGTGGTTCTATTGCCCGGATGAGCGCACGCTGACTGGCCATGAAGGGCTCCCCCAGTACACCGAGGGTCCTCCCGAGTGGCGGAAGCGTTGGAGCGCCAAGCCCTCCAGCACGGAGATGCCCGAGGTCGACCGACTCCTGAGGAGGATCCAGCGACTCCAGGAGAAAGGACTCACGGGCGTCGACCTCATCGCCACCTGGTTGACTCGGCGAATCCAACCGCTTCAAGCCAGGGCGCACCCGATGTGGGAGTACTCGGGCACGTCCGACCCGACCAGGGTATCGGCCGATGGGCTTCCAGATGATCTTTTCATGGATCTCCTGAAGAACTTGACCAAGGAGCGAACCGGACTCACCAGGGCGCCGCACGTGATCCCCTTTTCTGCCGCCAACCCGCCGCCGACTGTAAGTATCTCGCATTCCGAGTCGGACTCTTGCATATTGTTGCTTATTCATTCCTCCTAACACCGAGTCTTTTAATGCTGCAGACTTTCCTTAACTTGAACTCCATGCCGCCACTCCCCGAGCAAAGTTCAGCTCCGGAGGCGTTGGACGACGTGGAGGTCGACGAAGAAGCCCCCGAGGGTGGGGACCTGGAACGGGGGCGCGTTCAGGTCGACTCGGGTACCGAGTCAGAAGGGGTCCCTCTGACCATCAAACGGAGGCGTGCAGATGAAGCCTCCGGGTCTAGGACCCCGCAAGCGGAGACGGAGCCAGCACAAGTTCCGGCTCCCGTTGCCAAGCCAACTGCGCCCCAGCCGGCATCCGTCAGTTCCTCCGGGGGTCCGCCTGCCCCGGGGAAACCGAAGAAAAAAGTGATCCCCACAACCACCAGATACGAATCTTTTTGCTTTGCCTCGTACTCCGGTCAAAGAAGAAGATGCTAAAGTCGGTTTGGTTTTTTAATGTCGCAGAATCCAAAAGAAGTTCTCCGACAAAGGAGACTTCGCAACCGGCACGTCCACGGTCCCGATTCTGATACCGCTGCCGGAGTCAGTTTCTCCGGCTCCGACTGCGGCCGAGCCCAGCACGCAAACACCAACCGCCCCTGCGGTGGCATCGGAGTTGGCCATGGGTGCCGAGTCAGCCGTGCCTCCGGCTGCAGCCACGCCCAGCACGCCACAACCTGCTGCACCCATGGAGAAGACGTCGGAGTCCGGCGTGGGTGCCGGGTCAGCCGGGGCTCCGGCTGACAACCCGCAGCCTCCGCCAACTCCCTCCAGCGAGGCGACGACAGAGCCGGCAACTGCGGTCGGTGCCGACTCCTCGGAACCGGCAGGCGGGGCCAGAGGCCAGCTCGACACCGAATCTTCCCCGGTGGCCGAGCAAAGTCTGGCCTTGGCTCCAACGCCCGCGACCGAAGAATCGGCACCGGGTTCGTCTGGCAGCCTTGTGCCTGCGCTGCTGTTACCGAGCTGCAGCACGGGGGACTTGACGGCGGCGGAAGCAGCCATCGACCGCGTCGCTGCCCTTTGCTCCAAGCTTAGGGAGTTTGCTGACGTGGCCAAAACCTTGGCGGACTCAGCCGAGGTTTTGGAATCTTCCGTCGGAGTAAGTTCTCGCATCTGAACTTTGTTTAATTCTTAACACTGGTAGCACGATCAGTGCACCCAGTGGGTGTAGCCCTCGAGTCTCTAGCCGATTGGTTGAGTCGGTTGGAGACTTATTAAATCGGGTCATGCTGACTTGAAACTTTTTCTTGTCCAGGCTGCGATCCGACTCGGCGGAAGCAGCCAAACCCTCGTGGAGAGGAACGCTTCCCTAGAGAAGGCGTTGGCTGAAGAAAAGGCCAGAAGTCGGCAGCTCGAAGAGAAGCTCGCCGCCATCGGAGTAAGTATCCGAGTCTTCAGCTTCTTTGCCTTAAGGTTTTGCTGGTATTGACTTTCTTAAGTCGGCAAACGTCGAAGCCGAAAACGCCCGACTTCGGGAAGAACGGAAGGCCGTAATCCCGATAGTCAAAGTAAGAGAAATGCTCGATGCCAAAGTGGCCGAGTTTGACAGCGAGCTGCAGGAAGCTCGCGCAAATATGAAGACCACCGCCCTGCTGCAAACGGAGCATCAGCGGCTGTTGGCGCAATACGAGCAGTCGCAGGCTGCGAACCGCGAGTTGCAGGTGGCCGTTAACGATTTCTCCAAGCAGATGACCGAGTCAGAGACGCGACACGCTGTGGCCATCGTCGAGTGGGAAAAGCATGAGGGAGAACTCATGGGCCATCTCAAGAAAGCCAATGAGACTTTACTCGGTAAGCCTCCGAGTCCTTTGTTTTCCTCTTTTTGCACGCTTCTTTGTTCATTTCTTTGCAATAATTCGCACCCAGACGTTTGCCCAGAGCTGGAGGAGCAGGCAAGGCGGGCAACGCTCCGACTTCGTGCTCTATCCGACCCGGTGAGGTCAGCTCTTGACGCCTTCTGGACACCTGAGCAGATGGCCAGCTGCGTCATGACTGTGGAGGACCGACTCCTCCAAGTCAAGAGTTTGGTGCAGAGCATGAAGTCGGATGCCCAAAACCTCTGCGCCAAGCTATGGCCCGGAGAAGAACCGGGTTCCAACATCTTCGCCCTCGCCGACAAGCTGTCGCAAGGCTCGGCGGAGGTGGAGAAGTGGAAGGAGTCGGCGGCCCGCTCGGGAGCCGGCATGGCGCTAGCAATGGTGTTGGCGCACCATCCCGATGCGGACGTCAACAGCATTTCCACTGGAGCCCCACTCGACGCAGAGGGAAAGTCGGTAACCCTCTGGAGCTCCTTCCCCGAGTCCGCCCAGCCGCCAGCCGGATCGTCGAGTTTACCGACCTGGAGGAGCGCGTAGAAGCGACTCCAGAAGAATAAAATTATCATGTAATATCTCTCGGTATGCCGAGTAGAAAAATTGTAAAAACTGCTCTATTTTGAATTGAAATGCTTTCAATTTATTTTGCACAAGTTATTTGGTTCGTCCGAATTTGCTTTTTCCGCCGAGTCGGATCCTTTCGCGTGCAGGCCGACCTTTAGCTTTTGCTCTTGCCAACCGGACAGCCGGGTTGCGACTGTAGTTGGGGACGAAGAGTGGACCTTAGGTACCGTACACGTTTACTTAGACGCTCGTGTAGAAACAAAGTTAGGAGATCAAAAATAACTTGTACCGAGTGATGAATCACCTAGTGGGCTGAGGTAGCTTCCGGGGGTTGCCCGGAGTTAAGCCACTCGGTTTTTAAACATAGCCCCCGGGGAGTGCCCGAGGGAACGTAGTTGAATCATGAAAATGGACAAAAAGGAGTCCAACATAAAATTGAAGAAACAAAGTGCTTTCCGAGTGCCGCTCGAGGGAAACAAATGTTTATTTATAATGAAACAATGAATTGTTGGAAGTACAAAGTTTAAATGAAAAATGGACGCAGCTGAGCAATATTGCAAGTCCTTTCAGTGACTGCGCCGGTTGCTGGGTCCTCCAGTCGGTACACGCCGTTATGCAGCACTTGGTTGATGATGAACGGGCCTTCCCAAGGCGGAGACAACTTGTGCATGCCTGCCTTATCTTGGATTAGTCGGAGGACCAAATCTCCTTTGTTAAAGACTCGGCCCCGAACTTGGTGACTGTGGTAACGACATAAGTTCTGTTGATAGATGGCCGAGCGTGAAAGGGCAAGTTCCCGCGCTTCCTCCAGGAGATCAAGATCGTCCTGTCGCGCTGACTCGGCATCCTTTTCCACGTATGCTGTGACTCGCGGGGAGTCGTGGAGGATGTCACTCGGCAGGACGGCTTCGGCTCCGTAAACGATCAAGAAAGGCGTGTAGCCAGTCGACCGGTTTGGAGTTGTCCTTAAACTCCAGAGGACAGACGGAAACTCGTCGATCCAGTAGCCGGCGGCCCGTTGTAACGGGAGTAACAGCCGGGGTTTGATGCCTTGAAGAATGAGAGCATTGGAGCGCTCGACCTGGCCGTTGGATTGCGGATGAGCCACGGAGGAAAAGTCGATTCGGATTCCGTGATCCCGGCAAAACTGGCGGAAGACTTCGGCAGTGAAGTTCTTGCCATTGTCGGTGATGATGCTGCGAGGGATACCGAATCGGAAGATGACTCCCGTCATGAAGTTGACGGCAGTCAGACCATCGAGTTTCATGATAGGCTTGGCTTCGATCCACTTTGTGAACTTGTCCACCGCCATAAAGAGATGAGTGAAACCCCCTCGTGTTGTTTTAAGCGGACCTACCATGTTGAGCCCCCACACAGCAAAGGGCCACGTGATGGGGATGGCCTTGAGCGTGGTAGCCGGCATGTGTGATTGGCGGGCGTACCTCTGACATCCTTCGTAAGTTCGAACGAGTTCTTCTGCATCAGCATGTGCAGTGAGCCAGAAGAAACCGTGGCGAAAAGCTTTGGCGACCAAGGCCCGTGACGAAGCGTGGTGGCCGCAGTCTCGAGTGGATTTCCTCGAGCAATTTTCGGCCTTCTTTCGGCGAGATGCAACGCTGGAAGATTCCAGTGGTGCTGCACTTGTAGAGCTTACCGTTAATGATGGTGTAAACTCGAGCGCGGCACACAATGCGGCGCGTTTCAGTCGGATCCTCAGGTAGCTCCTTGCGCAAAAGGTAAGCAAGGAACGGCTGAGTCCAGAGGGGAATAACCGCCAAGACCCTTCCTGGGTTGGGTGGTCTGGCAACCCGGCTTCAGATGACTCGGTTGCTGACTTCAGTTTAACAGATGGTTGGAAAAGTTGCTGAAGGAACACTCCAGGTGGCACTTTTTCACGAGCAGAGCTGATCCTAGCAAGGGAGTCGGCCGCCTCATTATTAGCTCGGCGAACATGATGAAGTTCAAGGCCGTTGAAGTGTCCTTCTAGCCGACGCACGGCAGCACAATATGTCGCCATGGTGGGGTCCTTGGTGTCCCACGTCTTCATTACTTGCTGCACCACCAGATCCGAGTCACCGCGACAAAGGAGTCGGCGAATGCCGAGTGAGACTGTGATGCGCAAGCCATGCAGTAACGCCTCATATTCCGGTACATTGTTGGGAACAGCGAAGTGGATTTGCAACACATAATTTAGCTTGTCGCCTTTGGGGGAGATGAGGACGACTGCAGCCCCCGTGCCCGCGAGCATCTTCGAACCGTCGAAGTACATGACCCAGTGCTCCAAGTGCACTTGAGTCGGAAGGGACTGACTCTCAGTCCACTCGACGATGAAGTCCACGAGAGCCTGAGACTTGATAGCCTTGCGGGGCTCGTAGCTGATGTCATGAGGCATGAGCTCTATCGCCCACTTAGCAACTCGGCCCGTGGCATCTCTATTATTGATGATGTCGGACAAACGGGCATGGCTGACCACGGTAATCAAGTGGGTTTGGAAGTAATGTACCAGCTTCCGCGTCGCCAAGAACACGCCATAGACGAGTTTCTGGTAGTGTGGATAACGCTGCTTCGACTCGGAGAGGACCTCGTTGACATAATAGACAGGTCGCTGCACCTTCTGTACTCGGCCTTCTTTTGCACGCTCCACCACTAGAACAACGCTGACCACGTGATTCGTGGCCGCGATGTAGAGCAGCATGGGCTCTCCTTCCATTGGTGCAGCGAGAATTGGAGGCGTTGACAGAAGGCGCTTGAGATCCTCGAAGGCTTTCTGAGCCTCGCTCGTCCACTCGAAGGAGTTGGATTTCTTGAGAAGTCGGTAAAAAGGCAAAGCCTTCTCACCGAGTCGGGCAACGAACCGCCTTAGAGCGGCTACGCACCCGGTTAGGCGCTGAACAGCCTTTAGATCCTTCGGTTTGCCCATCTTGATGATGGTATCAAGCTTGTTCGGGTTCGCCTCGATTCCTCGCTCAGAAACGAGGAAGCCGAGCAGCTTGCCGGAAGGAACTCCGAAGACGCACTTCTCCGGGTTGAGCTTCATGTCGAACCTCCTGAGATTGGCGAAGGTTTCGGCCAAATCAGTCAAGAGATCCGCACTCTTTTTTGTCTTCACCACGATGTCGTCAACGTAAGCGTGGACATTTCTGCCTATCTGGTCATGCAAACACTTTTGCATACAACGCTGATATGTTGTGCCAGCATTTTTCAAACCAAAAGGCATGGTGATATAACAAAAAGCCCCAAACGGGGTAATAAAAAAGTCTTTATTTGGTCTGATTCTTTCATTTTAATCTGGTGATAGCCTGAATAGGCATCCAGAAAACATAAGCGTTCGCAACCGGCCGTGGAGTCGACGACTTGATCAACACGAGGTAACGCGAACGGGTCCTTGGGGCATGCCTTGTTCAGGGACGTGTAGTCCACGCACATGCGCCAAGTTTTGTTCTTCTTAAGAACCAGGACTGGGTTTGCCAACCAGTCCGGGTGAAGAACTTCCTTGATGAACCTGGCTGCGAGGAGTCGGGCGATTTTCTCTCCGATAGCTTTACGTCGGTCTTCAGCGAAGCGGCGGAGAGATTGCTTGACTGGCTTCGCGTCTTTGGCGATGTTGAGGGAATTCTCACAAAGGAAGTCGACGAGCGCGCCTTCCTATTTGGCCTCAAGGTCAGTCCTGATCTGGACCATCTTAGACGAATCCTTAGGGTGGACCTGGACACGTTTAGTGTCCTTGGCCGATTGGAAGGTGGACTCGGTCGCCACCTTCTTGCAGGGTGGAGTTTGGTCAGGGTCAACAGACCTTTGGATGCTTTTAAGCTCCTGAGCCACAATCAAGGATTTGGCTATATCTGCACTGGCAAGGTCGCACTCGTTGGAGCGCTCAAAGTCGCCAGTGATGGTGATGACCCCCTTCGGTCCCGGCATCTTTAGCTTGAGGTATGTATAGCACGGCCTAGCCATGAACTTGGCATAGCTCGGGCGGCCGAAGATCGCGTGATAGGCACTCTTGAAGCTGACTACCTCAAAGATCAAGGTCTCGACCCGGAAGTTGTTTGGTTCGTCGAACACAACTTCTAGGGAGATCTGTCCCAATGGCTTGGCGTACTTCCCAGGCACTATTCCATGGAAGGAGGTGCTACTCGGACGAAGCTGGGACTCCGGGACCTGCATCTTCTTCAAAATGTCCATGAAGATTATATTGATGCTGGAGCCACCATCCATAAGTACCTTGCGGAGTTTGAATCCACTGACCTGTGGATCTACCACCAATGGGTGTTTGCCAGGGTGTGGAACTCGATCCGGGTGGTTGAGTCGGCCGAAGCCAACTGGCACCTCGGACCAGTCCAGCCACTGAGGAACCGCTGGCACCGTCGCGCTCACTTCGCGACAGCGCAGCTTCCGACCCCTTTTGAAATCGGATCCTTGGAAGATCATGAGTACACCCCTTTGAGGGGGGGGTACTGCGCGGTGCCGCCACCTGCAGCGGAACCTCCTTCTCCACCGGCGTCGGGCTCGGGTTGCTTCTCTTCCCGAAGACGCTGCAGGAAGCTGCACTCCCGGGTTGAATGCCCCGCCTGATTGTCGGCAGTGCTGTGGAAGGAGCAAGGCCTATCGAGGATCTCCTCGAAGGTGAGCTTCGGCGCCTTGCGCTGCTGCCAAGGGTGCTCTTTCTTCCGGCCGCCGTCACCACGCTGGGGGCCACGCTCAGCGGCCGCGACTAGGTCGGCTCCGTTGACCCCATCTCCGCCACCAGCTTTTCGCTTCGGGGGACGATTGTCAACGCGCTTCCGACCTGAGTCGGTGGGGACTTTACGGCTCGAGGACTCGGCTTTCGACTTGCCCTTGTCCTCGTACCGCATGGCTTCCTCACCTGTTGCGTACTTGCTGGCGACCTCCATGAGTCGGCCCATGGTCTGGATGTTAGACCGGGCCAACTTATGCTTTAGGAGCTCATATTTGACTCCTTGGGAAAAGGCCTGAATGGCCTGCGTCTTGGAGACGTCTTCGATGGAGTTGCACAGCCGAGTCCAGCGCTGGATATAGTCGCGGACCGACTCCCCCTTCTCCTGGACGCAAAGCCAAAGGTCTTGCGCATTCTCGGGGCGTTTGTACGTGCCCTCGAAGTTTTTGACGAAGGCCTCTTGGAGGTCCCTCCAGTCAGAGATGCTGTCTTCGGGCAGGCTGTTAAGCCATGCCCGAGCTGACCCTTCAAGCATCAGGGGAAGGTTTCGGAGGGCGACACGCTCGTTGCCTCCTCCAATGTTGCATGCGACTAAGTAGTCGGCAAGCCAAGTTTCTGGCTTGGCAGTGCCATCGTACTTGTCGACTCCACTGGCGATCCGGAACCGGTCCGGAAATGGCTTAGATCGAATCCGCCTGCTAAAACACAGCGGACCGGTGGAGGCCGAGCCGCCCGGCTGGTTAACTTCATCGCCACGACGCTCAGCCCGCAACCTGGCCGCCCGTCGTCCCTCGATGTCGTCACGAGCGTCACGGACATTGTTTGCCCGGGCTCGGAGGGAGTCGGCTTGACGACGCTCCGCCTGGATTCGGTTGATCTCCTGGCGAGCATCAGGACGCCGATTCGTGGAACGACTCGGCTGTGACGAGCCCACGGTGATGGGGCGACTCGGAGCCGCTGAAGGCCGGCTCCGCGTGGCTCCGGAGGCCAGTCGGTTGCTGACCGAACCAGCCTCATTCTGCTGCTCCACCGCTGTCTTCATCAGGGTGACGACTCGACGGTGGATCTCTGCCGTAGGACCATCCACTGGGGGCGGGAGCGAGTCGGCCAAAGCGGCAGCCGCGAGGAGGTTTTGGGCCGGTGTTTGGTAGACAGGGACACCGTCTTGCTCTCGCCCGAAGAGAGGGGCGCGAACGACCCGGCTCCTCCGGGCGGTTGAAGAAGCACGCCGGTTCGAGTGTCGGTGTGAACCGTGGGGCTCATCATGTTGCCGTTCTCATTCCTCGAGAGCTGCTCTTTCTTGATCAAGACGCTCCCGCTCAGCAGGGATGGCTCGCCGAGAGGCCTCTAAGGCCTTCTCAGCTTCCGATTGCCCATCAATGGGCATGAGCAGGTGCTCATCCGCCGCCCTGGCCGCCGCGGCAGACATGCCCGCATCGTTCGTGGCACCGGGCGCGACCACGTATACCTCAGCCGAGGCGATCCGGCTATGCAAACTCTCGTCCCCATCGGATTCAGAATCCAAGACGGGGAGGAGGGATTCAGAGCCCACCATGGCGACGAGCTAGGAACGCTTCACGCTATTGCCTGGAGCGGAAGGAGATCCCAGCAGGTACTCAGGCTCCGGTTCCACCGTGGAACGGGGAAGCGGGTCCTGGAGGTTTAGCTAGCCGAAGGTGTCGGCCACAAAGCGAAGGCTTCCGAAGAGAAACTCCGTGCCTTCGGGGTGTGCGGCGAACGGCACGTCGCGGCCACCAACTTGCCGCCGGTTGCTGGAGAGGATCCCACTTGGATCATAGCTCCAACACGCGCGGCCCCTACCTGGCGCGCCAACTGTCGTGGGGATTTCGCGGCAATATACATTTCTAGTAGGATTTTGGGGAGCGCACGTGGAAGATCTAAGCGGGTTCACACAAGAGGTTTTTACCCAGGTTCAGGCCCTCCAATGGCGGAGGTAATACCCTACTCCTGCTGATTGTATTACTGGTCTTGTGTGAGAAAGGTTACAGAAAAATGGTGAATTCTTGTCTAGAGGTTGAAGACAATGCCTAGCCTTTCGTCTCTGAGAAAAACTCACTCCCCCTTTGCATGGGGCTCTTGCCTTATATAGGCTGTGAAAATAATACTGAAAATAAGGTGTGTGGGTGTGCGGGATTGGAACCGGAACGTCGAGAAGCCGAAGGGAAAGGTAGGATTGGAATTAGGGTTTTCGGACAGAAACTCGGGTTATGAGGTGGAGGAGTTTTTGTGGGTTTTGGGTATTAAAAGGTGGGAATTTGGACTAACGGATATCGAAAAAGGAACCGCGTCGTCGAGATGATCGAAACGGTATATAATTGGGTTTTTAGAGTTTCGGGCCAGACGGGTCGGACCCAGGCCCGCAAGGGTATTGGGCCCAATAGGGCTTTTGGTTTGGGCTTGAAATAGGCTGGAATGGATATGGGTTGGTTTTGGGTTTAGGGTAGGGCTTGGGTTTGGACTGGATAGGGTCTGAGTTAGGGTTTGGGTTTTAAACAGAAAAAGAAAAAGAAAAAAATTCTAAACCTAAATGGGCCTACTCGGGATGGGCTATTGGGCTGTCTTACTGGGCTCGGCCTGCTGGAAATAAAGAAAATAAGAAATAAAAGAAAAGAGGCTGAGTGGGCCCGCCTTTTAGGGAGAAGTGGCCGAAGCCTGCTAGAGAAAAAGGCCAACGGCCTTGAGTGGGCCGTCGCGGGGGGGGGTGGCCGGAGGGGAGAAAATAGGGGAGGAGGCGTGGCCGCCGGCGACAGAGAGAAATTTCTCGCCGGTGGTGCTCGCCGGATCCAATTGGGGTGTCGGGGAGCTATTGGAGGTGGTGGCGATCCCATTTTTGAAGAAAAAGGGGGAGGTTGCCGTGGGGGTTTGGCTTGGCGACGGGAGGGGCCGCTCGGGTGAGCTCGCCGGAGGTGAGGAGCGGCGACGGCGGGGCTGCCGGGGTTCAGAGAGGGGAGCGGGGTGTTGGAGGAGCTCAGGATATGGAGGCGAAGCTCGGGGCTTGAGGAAATGAAGGAGGGGGGCTCGGGATGAGACGGGGAGGGGTCTTGGCGGCGGCGGGGTCGTTGGCTACCTCGCCGGAGCTGTGAAAGATGGTGGCGGGGTGGTCGACGGGCTCGGGAAGCCGCTCTGGAGGTGGTGCGGTTGCTCGGTTGCTCGAGGGAGTTCGGGAGCAAGGGAGAGGTGGAGGAGGGGAGGGCGCGTGTGTCCGGGAAGGGAGGCGAGGCTCGGCCTCGCCGGCTTTTATAGCCGAGCGGGCGGAGAGAGGAGGGAGGCGCTGGTCGGGGCGAGGCTCGAGGAGAGCTGCGGTCGTGGCAATGGTGATGACGGCGTGGCCAGTGCTCCTCGGGCGGCGCGACAGAGAAGCGAGGAACGGGAGGAGAACGGCGTCGGGAGGTAGGGGATGATGGAGATGGTGGGCTGCCTGGGCCGGAAAAATGGAACGGGCCGAGAAAGAAAATGGGTTGAGGGAGAAGAGATTTGGCCCAGCGCGGATTTTTGAATTTTCAAACTTTTGCAAATTTCAGTATTGTCACACATTCCCCCATGTAAGTAGGCCACAACATCAACTTGAATTGTCCTCTAGATTCACGCTGCCTAATATTAAGGGGCACCAATGCTGTATCAGTTCGTTTGTTAATTGCAACTTAAAACTAATCATCTAGATCCACGCCAAGGCCGACAGCCAATCTCCGCCCAAGCTAGCTACACATTTAGCCAAGCGTTCCCGTGCAAACTTTCACCAGCATGGATGGTGGATTTCTGGTTCATTTTTGTTATTTCGAGCCATAGGAAAGAGATGCAATCCTCAAATGTGGTACCTACTTGGATTTTCATAAGCAACAAAGATATACGCATGTACGGTCAGTATATACACACACTAGAATTTTACAGACTCTAAGGCTTGTCTACCGGAGTATGGCGAACAAAATGTCATACCTAGAGTTCTTCTCTAGCGACGGTGAGCCACTACGGTGGACCATTTAGTGGCGCTGAGAGTTGGGGTTAGGCCGGATTCATAGAGTCCCTCCATAGATGCGGTCAACTTGATGCCAGTTTGACAAAATACAGAAAGACCGGTCGTTGCCTTTTCTTTTTCCTTTTTCAAGAGGGAATCGTTATATTTGTTTTCGGAAAATCTATTTGGAACACGTGTGCTACAGTGTCTTATCAAGCGGCGCGCTGAGAGCGGTCGATCGCGCGATCAAAGGCTGCGGCGTTTTTTCGGTGCGTTCGGCTCTTCTCACATGCAGGCCCCACGCGACAGCGGGTGAATTCAAAGCGTTGGGAACCCCGCCGTGTACCTCTCTCCCTGTGCTCTGGTTTGCAGACATCGGTTGCTCCGGCGGGAAAAGCTAGGGTTCATCGGCGGAAGGCGCGGGCGGTTGGAGGCTCGCTGCGGGTCACTGGTTTGGCGTTCGGTGTTGGCTACCGTGGTCGTCGTGTAGCTTTGTGCCTGTCCATTCCATCCTCTGGTTTCCAGGCAGCGGTTAGTGTTCAATTCCGTTCAATTTTTTCCTTGTTTGGTTGTTCATCAGAGTTTTTGTGCGACATTTTGCGAGCGCAGATTGAGGTGGGGTAAGTGGGGGGAGTGTTTCTCATAGATTTTCCGTTTTTAGCGTGAGAAGAGGTGATTCATGTTGGTGAGGGGGTTTTGTGAGGTTGATTGGGATTCATGTTGGTGAGGGGATTTTTGTGAGGTTGATTGACCGAGGTTTTTGTGGCGGTCAGGTGAGGTTATGTTACTGATTTGGGCACTGGTGATTGGAATTTTTTAGGTTTTTACGGAGGATGCTTCGTAACATTGCGATTACACTCCAAGGTAGGGTGCAGGGGGGGAGTTGAGCGGGGTGTGAGAAGAGGCGACGCATGTTGGTGAGGAAAATCGTCGTTTGGTGCGTGTGTGGAGTGATTTTTGTATAGTGGGCGTTTTCCGGAAGGATTTTGATCACCCAAAATTTTTTGTGCACTGGATGTTATTTGGGTTTGTGATTCATAGACGACAGAGTTTTTTTGTGTGCTTTTTTGTGTGAAATTTGTGCGGTTGAGATTTTGCTGAGTCACGGCATTGTTTTTTTTGAAGCAGGTCGCAGAATGGTGAGGAAGAAGAAAGAGCAGAATGATGGTTGCAGGAAAGGAATGATGGTAATAGAATGATGGTTGTTCACATGGATGTAGTGTTTGTTGTACTATTACCATCTGATCAGTACGCAGTTATCATGCTAATTGACTGCAGTGACCAGTAGTGTTGTTCATGTTCACATGGACGTAGTGTTTGTTGTACTATTACCATCTGATCAGTACGCAGTTATCATGCTAATTGACTGCAGTGACCAGTAGTGTTGTTCATGTTCACATGGATGTAGTTTTTGTTGTACTATTACCATCTGATCAGTACGCAGTTATTATGCAAATTGACTGCAGTGACCAGTAGTGTTGTTCATGTTCGCATGGATGTAGTTTTTGTTGTACTATTAACATCTGATCAGTACGCAGTTATTATGCAAATTGACTGTAGTGACCATATGATTACTTTTTGCCTGCTAGATAGATTTTGCTTGTTAATTTGCCAAATTGACTCTTTTTTTTGTATTATCATGTTATTATTAGTGTAGCTACAGGAGTAAGTTTTTTTTGTTAATTGTTTGCAACTGTATGAGTGGGGTGGTGTTGGGGGGAGTGAAACATGTGATTTTTTCTCTCTTTGTTAGGTATTAGTATGCTGTAGCTTGTGTTGTTCATGTCCACATGGGTGCAGTCATGCTGTGCTGTTTTTTAGGATGGACTTTTTTTGTGTTTAAGCGCAGATACCATGTTTGTTAGTTGTTGTTACCATCTATTTGTTTTACAGTTATCATGATGTTTTAATTGTAGTGACCATACCAGAATTATATTTTAGTTACCTTGCCTGTTAACTACAGTTAGCATGTTACATTAGTTGTTGTACTGATTATTATGGTTTGTTAATTGGGCTTTACTAGGTGGTGATCGTGCGCTCCATAGCCATATTTCTATCATGTGATGATTTTATTACTTTTTTTGTACCTCATTTTTAGGGATCTGTTATTAGAAGGAATAGGGCATCGCCTTCTGCCATCGTGAGAATATATGGACATCTTACAGATGCACAGAAAGATATTGTGGATCAGATGGGGTTCAAATCACTTTTGGACATCAAGTGTGAGACCCTGCACAACCCTCTTATCCATTGGCTATCAAGGCAGTATCACCCAGACAATCGTTCGCTAGTTGTGTATACGCGTGGTAGGATTCCTTTGACCGAGGAATCTGTACATCAGATACTTGGGATTCCTCTTGGTGGCGATGACGTGAAGTATGAGGATGATGAAGAGGCAGAGGATCATATAGGGTCTGAGTTGTTTCCAGGAGATGGGAAGAGACCTAAAATTACAAAAGTTGGCGAAATGTTAACTGAACATAAAGAAGCTGATGTTAGATTCAAGAGGTTGTGGCTGATATATATTGTATCCACCCTATTGGCACCAACCACAAGCAACCAAGTGAGCAACAAGTGTTATTCCTTGCTGGTAAGTTTTTGGTATTAGATGTCATGTATTTATGTGTTTCTTCTCTTAACTATAATGTTCATGCAAATACTGGGAAATGTTTTTGTTGATCATATCGATATGTTCCGTATGTAGGAGGATATAAATGGTGTTCGCCGTCTCAATTGGTGTAAATTTGTTGTTAATGAGTTGCATAGGCAGTTAGCTAAGAAGAATTTCAATAGATCTTGCTTGTTCTACCTGATGGTAAAAACATTGGCCCTTCTATTTTGGTTTTTTTGATTGTGTTTTTTTGTGCTTCTTTTTTAAAAGGATTTGTACATCTAATATATTCTGTTCATTTTTTTGCTAGTTACGTTATGTTGATTGTGTGGATCACAGTGGACATGACATTGGATTGTTTGACGCGCCTTTTTCTGTGAATGCTTGGACAAGAGAAGCTGTTGAAGCAATTGTTAATCTGGATGTGCAGAAAGATGGCAGAACTTTTGGCTTGATGGAGGTGAGGGATGGGTACAACCTATAAGTTGTTAATCTGATTTATTTTTATGATAATTTCTAAGTATGTCGAAAGTTACTTTTTTATACATTTTTTGTTTTGTCCAGTTGAAACCTGAATTTTCTGTAAACTTGAGCTTGTTTGGCGGAGCAGCTGGGTTTGAAGAATGGATGAAGCTGAATACAGATCCTAGTTGCTCGGAAGAGGTAATTTTATGGTTCAGTAATGTGATATCTGTTTTTAGTGTAGTATCTTATTTTTCAAATATTTTGCAGGAACGCAATAAGGTGTCAAATCTCATGCTGAACTTTGGAGTTGGCTTAGGTGGCTTACTGTGTAATCTTGTTCAAGGATTGACAAAAGTACGGTCAAGTGGAAGTGTAACAACTGAACATGGTCAATTCAGTGGGGCTTATGGAAGATCACGAGGTCAGCAACGCAGGAGTCGAGCAACTGAAATGGCAGCTGGTCCAATGGAGGACTGCTGTGATGACGAGTCAAGTTTTGAGGATTTAGTATCTGATGAGGGTGGTAGTGAGGTTGCTGATGTTTCATCTGGTACTGATGATGGCAGCGAGGACGCTAGTGGTGATGAGATATCCGAGTCAGATGACGTGTTGCCAGATGCTTCAATTGGAGTCTCAGATAATGTAGGCAGCAAGGCAGTGTGTGATAATTCTGCTTTTGTTTTTCCATCTCAAGTACCTCTAGGGAAATCAAGCCAGGCGCTTGTGTCAGACCCTAGGTTGCTATTATCACCACAGTTTTCAGAAAACATTGACTCAGATGATAACAGTGAGTATGTACATGCTATGATGAAGGATTCAGCAGCTGATCTTGCAACGCGTCTTGTTGACATGAAAAGACATCAGGGAGCAGCAGGGGTCAGTTGTGGGAAAATAATCGATGATGAGGCAGTAGTTCCTGAAGATTCAACGGTGTCAGTGAATAAAATGTTGGAGGAAAGCATGACTGTGGGAATATCAGGAGAAAAGAGGAAGGAACCTAGTGGAGCAGCAGAAGATAGCATGATGAATTGTGTTGTTGATGGTTCTGTATGCCCAAAAAGGGTTAAGGTTGATGAAGTGTTATCTACTTCAATGTTCTCAAATAAGAAATCTAAAAGGTAATAGCTTCCATACATTTTTGTTCTTTTTCATATTGTTTCATTTGTTTAGTTGTAGAGTAACTTTTATAACAGTGTTTTATTATTTAGTTGCAGTGTATCCAGGGGGCGGCAAGGTACATTTAAAAGACAAGCAACAAGATTTTCTCCACGGCTTGCAGGTTTGTGATCAGAATGTGAACTAGGTAGCTCAGGGAAACCAATTGTTGTAAATTCACCAATTGTTGTTGAGGATATGATATCAAATAGTGGAAGGAAGGAGAATCCCATTGTCATCAACTCTCCAAGTACCGGTGTAGAATGCATGATCAAACCTGGGAGTAGCAGGACACCTATTGTTGTTTCACCTACGGTGAATGTAGACAATGCAGCTGGTCATGGTAGTGGTACATATATGGTTGACAGACAGCCTCCTGCGTCTATAAGAAGTGTTGGTGCTTCTCGCCATTGCAATGTACCAAACAGTAGGCACGGCGTTGATGTTCCTGTATCTATTCAGCAGCTAGCAGCAAATTTTATGGAGAGGAGGAGCACTGCAGCAAGCAACAGTATGCCCATTAGCGCTGAAGGTAACAAATACACATTGCAACAAGAGATCCAGGGGATAGAGGGTGATGGTTTTAGTGTGAAGGAAGGGGTGGTGTCAGTTTCTGCAGGACAAGGCCATGTGTTGACAACACCTATGGTGAATGCAATCAAACCAGGCGCAGACATGCATACAAGGAATGAAGTGGACAATCGACCTGGTATGTTCACACCCCCAGGGTTTGATTTGGGGATAGATTTCTCATCTCCAGCACATAGTACGACACGAGAACAAGCTGTCATGTTTGAACAACCGCTTACATGGGCTTCTCCAGAAGGTAAGTTTTGAATGATATTTTTTTTGGGTAGATAACACCTGATAATTGTGCTAACTAGATTTCATTCTGCTTCTTTTGTCTTATGTCTTGTCATACAGGATACAACATTGCTGGTAATAAAGTATTGCCAAGTGCATCAACGGATGGGTACTACGAGGAGATGGATGATGCATTTGAAATGAATGAGGCTTTTGCAGCGGCGCTTGATGAGATTGAAAGAGAACTTGAAGCTACAAGGGGCAGTCAATTGTCAATAGCAAAGGAAAATAGAAGTCCAGAGGCCAGCAGTTCGCAAGTTGTGGAGGAAACTCAAAGATTAATAAAGTCAGCAGGGGAAAGAGAAGAAGGGAAAGATTCAAAGGCTGCAGTTGAGGGCAGGAGTAGCACACCTAAGGATCAACCTCGTAAGGGGAGAGTCAAGATGCCGTCAAAGTACAAGCTATCACCATACGACAAAGTTGCTGTGAGCAGTGAGCAAGAAGATGTGTATAAAAAGATTTTGGGTAGTTGTAAGAATGCTAGAGGGTCAAAGATAAAGAAGTAAGTTTCATATTTTTTTATTTTTGCTGTCTTTTCTGATTTTGTACCAATTTTGGATGTCATTTTCTTTTTAACGAGTTAATTGTATTTTTGTAGGGTAAAAATTATCCAGTATGAATCTATGTGGGTGTACACGAAAGAATTTGCAGAATCAGTAAAGCCGAGGGGTGAATTGTCTAATAATATGGACGAAATTGGGATATCTTATGTAAGGCATCACCACAAGAAGGAAAAGAAGGTTGTTTTTTCTTACTTGGTTGCAAGGTACCTATTGGAAGGGAATCTGGCTAAGAAATTTATTAAAGATCAATTTGCAAGAGAAAGGGCGGGGGAGAAACTGAGTTGTCAGGAGATAGTAAGTCCTAGTAACATTTATACTGTTCAGATTGGTTGCTCAATATCATCCTGATAAGATTTTGGTTACTTACCTTTTTTTTTGTATCATCCTAATAACTGTGTGTTTTTTTGGTGGTAACGTGTTTCTATATCTCCTGATAACTGTATCATTATAGTGTAGTAACCATATTTCATTACTAATTTTTTATGTCCTTTTTTGCTGTTGAAAACAGATCATGTTCCCAGTGTTGCAGAAGCTAGGGAGAGGAAAAGATGACCCATCACATTGGTATGTTCTGGTGTTGAATCTTGTAGCTCAGAGATTTGAGATTCTTGATTCACTTCGTGATGGAACTAACAAGGGTTTGATGGAGCATGCAAGCGAAATAATGGTGAAAATCAAGGAAGCGTGGTTAATTTATTATGGGCAATCTAAAGTGCAGATAGGTGGATACAAGTTGGTGTGTATTGAGACAACAAAGCAAGATAACCTGTGAGCATTTATTCACTTTTTTCTTTATAACACGCTTTGCATTCTTTTATTTTTTTTCCATTTCTGTCTGTGACACAGGCGGGACTGTGGATTCTTCATGGTCTAGTTCCTTGAACTCTGGGATGGCCAGAATGTGCCAGCAGTGTCGGCTGGTCAAATTCCTAACATGAAGAAGGTGCTGACACACAACTGGTTGTCATCGGAGCTCAATACCATAAAGAATTGGAAGAATCGCCTTGACAATAATGCATAATAAGGTACTAATTTTCATTCATATATAGAAGAACTTTTTTTGCATAGGTATGTAGTATCATCATAAGCTAATAACGATGATATATGTGGAATGTTTGATACACATACTATGCTGTAAACATGCATAATTAGGTAGTGTCAAATATAGTGTCAAGCAGAGTTGTCAAAGGAAACTTCATGGCTGATGGTATGTGAGCCTGTCTTTACAAGTTCTGGCATCATGGCCTGTTGATTGGCAGATTTTGCATTGTCTCTTTTTTTTGGGAGCGATATCCATAGGATGCTTGTATGCTTTTTCTCTAGCTCGACCCTTTGTGCTAGACCTTGGTGGGTCCCTCACAGCCATAGTATTAGATGATTATGAGCATGCAACACTTATACCAATAGGGATTATAGGGACTTCAGTAGCAACACTATTTGCAGCAGGAATGACAGGGGGAGCAGCACCATCAGTTGCATTAGCAGGAGCCGTTGGGTGACCAGTAGGAGTAGTTGCAGGAGCTTTTGCTTTCCTTTGTTCTTTCCTCCTGAGTGACATTAGTTCAGCTTTCAGGGCTTTTATGTGAGATGTTGCTATACGTTGCACGTCCTGAGATACAGATGCTTCCCTCGCAATCTTATTGAATTCACTGCTCATAGTTGCAAACCTCATCTGCCTCCGTGATTCCTCTGGCATTTGGTGTTCTCTAACGTGTGCTTCAACTGTCGGGTCACCAAACACAGTATCAGCATCCCATGTCCATCTCTTCAGTATGTAATTGTGTGGGATTGTTGTCACACCCACCTGGACCATGACCTGCATGGGGAGGGGACACGTGATGATGGTAAGTTTTTGTTGGAAGGTAGATAACTGTATGTTAAGCAGGGTGGTAACTATGCATAATTGACACGATAAGTAATATAAAAGAAGCATACCCTTAGGATATGGCAACAAAGTATGCCATCTCTATCAAACTTACAGCACTCACAAGAATAAAGGCCAGATGATATGTCGGCAACCACCTTATATGATCTAGGCCCATATCCAGGAACATAACCTACAAGGGATGTCAGCAAGTATGCACTATTTTCTAAGGATTGGCAACTATAGGACATGTTCAACTTCATCTCTCCTTGGAATCGAAAGAAAATCTGTCTGGTGTAAACTTTTAGCATCTGCAGCTCTATAGGATGCCCGCTCCATGTGTTAGTTGTAGTAATAGCTGATTCAGCCTCCTGTTTGTTTTCTGCATTCATGATTTTGTCCTGTATCATTGTGTACTGTCTGGCAAAGTCCAATATTGAGTTCTGTGGGTGGATATATCGCTTAAGTATTGCGTTGAAGCCCTCACTACATTGGGTGGATTGGAGGAAGGGGTAGAAGCAGCGCATGAAGTATGCAGGCACCCAGTACTTCCTGTTGTCATACAAGTGTGAAATATCTGTGTTTTCTGCAAGGTCATGCTGTTGTATCATTGCGCTCCAGTTCTGCTCAAACTCTTGTGGACTCAAGCTATTGTTGAGGCAATCATCAAATGCTTTGTGCATCTGCGGGTTCCGTGCCATGAGAGACCCCAACTTTTCTTGAGCCTTTTTCATGATATGCCACCTACAATTTCTGTGCGTTGTTTTTGGGAACACCTTGTCTATGCCATTTCTCATGGCAAAATCTTGGTCAGTGATTATGTGTGCTGGTGGTACCCCTCCCATAGCTTCCAGAAATGTTTCAAACAACCAAACGAAACTTTCTGTCACTTCATTCCTGAGAAATCTACATCTAAATTGTATGGACTGACCATGGCTATTTATGCCAATAAAAGGTGCGCATGGCATCTTATATATGTTAGTGAGATAGGTTGTGTCAAAGGAGATGCAATCATTGTAGTACTTGTAGGCTCGCCTAGATGCGCCATCTACCCAGTATATATTTTGCACTCTGTCATCCTCATCAAGTTTGATTTTGTAAAAGAAGTCGACATCCTCTGACTGTAGTTTCTAAAAATATGTGATTGTGTCCTGCATGTCTGTGAGATGGTGTTGAAGACGTAGTGATGCTCGGTAGTTTGCCACATCCTTCACAGTATAGGGGACATGATGAAGGGAACCATGCAGATCAGCAAGGATCTGCATCTGACGGCTTGTTTGAAGGTTGCTTTTGTGAAGAAGCTGTATAAACTCCTTCTCCTCATCTGGAATGTGGCGGTGAGAACGCATGAATGCTGTGAGAGACCATTTTTTTACGAGTGGATGATTATGTGTATCATTGAAGTCAGTCACCACCCATCTTGTGCCTCTACGCTTCACAAACAAGCGTGCAGGACATTGTGTTCTTATGGTTTTGCTCCGTTTTCGTTTCTTTACAACAGGCTGCAGATTTTGTGTGTTTTCTTTCATTTCACGCTTCTTACCAGCCTTGTGGCAAACAATTGACACCCTAGCTATCTTTCCATCAACTGCAGATATTCTTCGGTATTCATACCTTATCCCAAACCCATGCCTCCTTGCATAGACTCTGTAGTGCTCTTCAGCTGCCTCTAGACTGTCAAAATTCATGGTGAGGAAAGGTTGCTGTGGGCTAGAAATGATCTCAACACCATTTTCCTCATCAGTTGTATGCCCATTGGATCCATCAATGGTGGGCTCAGTGATGGCATGTAGGCTAGATTGTGTGTTCTGAGCATTCCCAATGGTGTCATGGTTGGACATAGCATTGCTTACTGTATTTATTTGAAGACTTTGTTAGTACGAATTTTTTCAATCTGGTAACCATGGTAAGTACATAAAGCTAAAATGGTAACTGGGGGTCAAGAACGAGATAACTGTTTCATGATTTACACCATCGCTTACCTGTGATATCAGGTTGGTGTTTATCTTGTGCTATCTGATCTGAACCATTTTGTGCTACCTGATCTGAACCATTTTGTGCTAAACTTGATTTTTGAATTTCGTCACACATACGCTGAATATTGGATGGCATAGGATCCATGGCAATCTGCAATAAATTTTTTGTTTGTTTGTGTTAATCGGGTGATATACAAAGTTGATGTAATTGCATTTTTTTCAGGAGGGCAAAAGATGCATTTGTGATTTTGAAGGTCCCTAGATCATGCTGCGATGTGATGCATATCATGAGTTTGGACTAGTACAGGGAAGGCAATTGACAGATTATAGCAATATATAGGCATGTAAATAGTCAGATTTGTTTGGTGGTAACTTGACATGTTAGGCAGGATGGAGTAGATCTGGGGATTGAGTCATTTGTTGAGATGATTGCGTTCTCAGATGTTTGAATGATCTAGGATGCAAGAGATTATCAAGTAGGATACATGTGTTGTTACCTGGTATGCGATCTGATGTTTTTCTCGTTTTCTGTTGGGTGATGCTGTTGGTTACCTTTTAGTTGGTTTGTCCATGGATTTTGTTGGTTGCTTTGGTCGGCAGAGGCAGGGATGATCTGCTGGTTGCTTTGGTCGGCAGAGGTAGAAGAAAAAAGGAGGAACATGACAAAACAGCTGAGCTGTTGTAGTGAATGTGCGGGAATTTGTGCGCGCGTCCCGCACTCTCGCGGCCAACGGCACGCGCGTCCCACACCCGTGTGGCCAACGGCGCGCTTGTTCAGTGATGGACCCGTGTCGGGCTGAGGTGTGGTGGGCCGCACGCAGTAGTGGGCTGCCGAAAAATGGGTGGAGCTGGACTGTCGGCCCGCTCGGCAATTGGGCTAATTGGCGCACGGTCGCCACAGAGTCGCGTCCATTTGTTTTTAGTTATTTGTTCTTTCGCGACTTCTAAAGTATTTTCTAAGACATACAGCTTTTTAGTTTTCTTCCTATTATATTTAGTCGACAAAAATGCAGATGCCGGCGTCATCAGAAAAAAGTTTTTTTTAATCCAAAGGGACATACCTGCTTAATTACTGAAGTGAAGGTGGATTGTTCCCCGGCCGGGTTTAAAGAAAAGAGAGAAGAAAAAAGAAAGAAAGAAACTAGTAGATCGTAGCGCTAAACATGCATGTTTTTACAAGAGTATATTCTCCTTATTTACCAGTTCATGAATTATGATGAGACTACCTCACAAAAAAAAATTTATGACGAGACTGTTAGTAAACTTTGTGCACATGTATCTTTTGTTTTCTTCCATGTTATTTTCGTAGCAGTAGTGCGTACGGCGCGACTTGTGCAGTTGTGCATGTAGGAGCTTGAGATGTGTATGACCACGTCTTGGAGCACGTCCTACTAACCGAACGTTTGATCCGCACTCGTGGAATGGCGCGAGTCACACGGGATCATGGCGTAAGTTTACCATGGCGGTTAGTTGTTGTCTCCCTTTAAATATGAGATGAATGAAATGAGAAAAGCAGCGGAACGTTGAGCTGCACAAAAGTCCCTCTCACGTCAAGTGTTTTTTCAACAGCCACCCGAGTAGGTTATACCCCGATCCCGAGAAGGTTATATCCAACCTCCAAGTAGGTTGTAACTAGTAGGAGGAATCTCCGAATAGGTTTATAACTGACAGAGACAAGAGATGCAACCAAACCTCACTACCAGATTATCAACTGTGTTTCGTAACAAAATGAAAATCTAACGCAACTAGATCAACATCCAAATCACTCCCGTAACCATTGTTTTCTTCTCCATCTTTCGTTACTTAACTTTCAGATGTTTGGTTACTTGTTTAACATGGCACATGCAGCCAAGCACACACTAGTTGACATAAACTTTCTTATTTTCTATTCTCCAACCACCAAAGGAGTCCTTAGAGCAAGTCCAGTAGCTCCCCGACTGCCTTCCCCCATAGCTAGAATAGGGTAGAAATGAGAAAAACATCGCTCCAGCAGCTCTCCGACTATCGGCGCTCCCTGAAATCGAGATCCCTCTCCCCTACCTTTCGGGGCAGCGGAGGCTCCCCGATCCCTCCCCGATCCACGCGATGGCACCAACAGCTCCCTCCGGAAGTGTCCTTCCCGCCACCACGCTGTTGCCTCCCTCTCTCAGGTTCGTCACTTTGCCCCATTTTTCTCAGATCGAGATTGAGAGAGAGACCTGGGGGAGAGAGAGAGTTGGCCACCATCGTCGTTGATCTGGAGCGGGAGCGCCTGCGAGGTGAGGTAGAGAAGCAGCTCCGAGGTCCGGGAGGAGGAGGGAGGCGGAGGAGCCTACGGGTGACTGCTGCGTGGCGAGCTGAGGGCGACGGTAGTGGGGTGGTGGGCGCAGGACGCGGAGTAGCCGGCAGCGACGGCAGCAGGGTGGTTGGGCCTCGCCGCGCCGCCTCCATCTCCTCTGCCTGCGCCGGCCTCTGCAACTCGCGCCGGCTCTGGCCTCGCCAGCCCCTGCCCGCGCCGGGTCGTCTTCCTCGGCCGTGAGCACAGCCGGCCCCAAGCCGAGCCGGCCCGCCGCCGCTCCCCCCCCGCACGCGCGCAGTTGGCCTCAAGCCACGCCGGCCCGCCGCCGGGTGCCCCGCCGCTTCCTCCAGTCGCCGGGCGCGCCGTTTCCTCCCGCCGCCGGGTGCTCTGCCTTCGGCGGCCCAGGCGCCGTGCCAGACCGCCGCCACCTTCCTCCCGCCGCGCGGAGCGCCACGGCTCCTTCTCCCGCACCCTCCGAGCGTAGTGGAATATAAGGGAGATGGTTTAGGGGAGCTGCTGGAGTTAAACAAATTTTAAGGGAGTATCTTTTTAGGGGAGTCTCTTATATGAAAATTTAGGGGAGAGATTTTAGAGGGCCTGCTGGACTTGCCTTATTTCTATTGTAAATTTTGTTATACTAATCAAGGAAAAACTACGGACAACAATACAAAAGGAGGTAGGTGAGGATAAGTGGGATCGGTTCGGTGCCTTCTGGGGACGATGCTTTCTTGAGACTACTCAAAAGTCAAAAGGAAGAGAAATATCAAAATTTGATACCCTATTATAATACAACAGCAGCGTCCACATGTATAATAGTAAGAATCGTTGCTCTCTTACAATTTTTTCGAGTCTTTTATGATCTTCAATCTTCGCACGACACATGAGAATCTAGAAGCTAAGAAGCAAATTAGCATTTACTCCTCTCGAGCACTCAGAAATTATTCTACCTTGCTTTAGATGAGATAGCCTATTTCTTGATTGCTTGGGATGGTTCCTCCACGTCCACACCTCATGGTTTATATAGCCTCTCGAGTTAGGGTTTTGTGCGATGAGGGCACATGCACCTATTTTTTATGTCTATATCTAAACATATCACAGTTGATAAATCTTCATAATTATATCTAAACATATCAAAACTGATAGATTATAATAATTATATCTAAACAGATCACATCCGATAGATCATCATAGCTATACCTAAATAGATGACTCAGTACAGCGGCTAGCAGGCTAGCTCGCGATTTGAACTTTTATTTTTCCTACTAATCTAATATTACGTGTACAAATAAAAAATTAAGATTAAAAATAATTAAAAATATTTCTCGTGTAATTGTGTGGGACATCGTGCTAGTTCTGCAAATGAAAAAAAAAGGGTTAAGTCTGAGTCGACATCTCACTCTGTGCATGCGTGTTGTGTGCGTGTGTGTGTGAGAGAGAGTGCGTGGCGGGAGTGGCAGCTCTGTATCCTCGTCCTGGGCAGCATCTTCATCCAGTTCCTCCTCTGCTTCTCTACCGCCCTGCGTAGGCTTGCTATCCCTTCCAGGTTCAGATTTTTAATATGGCTTGCTTACGTAGGGGGCGACGCCCTCACCACCATCTTCAACTACCACAAGAAATTGCTCGGCATCCTGCTTTCATCACGAACAGATTTAATTCGATTCTCTCGCTGATATTTTATGATAAGTCCACGGAAATAAGAAAAGGTTTTGATAGGTTGGACATAGCCATGGGTGGGATATATATGAAAGTAGTGACCATTATTTGACGCGCGCATTATCATACATTAAGGGCAGTCCAGAGAAATATTAGGCGTAGTCAAGTGAAACATGATTAAGGCTGCACCGCTGCAGGCGAGTAGGAGCCGCAACGAGTTTGTCCAGCCCGGCGCACCGACTGCCAGTTGGTATAGGTGTGAACAGCTTGGCCATTACATAGATACAACTCATACGTTAAGACATGACCACGCAACTATTTGGTCAAGTCAAGCAAAATACGATTAGATCCAGCCCGGAGCACCGACTGCTAGTTGGTATACGTATAAAAGATAAGCATCTATTAGATACAAACCATACATTTAAGGCAAAGTCTACGCAGCTATTCGGCCAAATCAAACAGATTATGTGATTAAGCCAAGCCCCTCGATGATTCCATGATGTAAGCGTTTAATTTAATATAAGAAATTCATTACACATGTGACGACGCCCCAGTTACCGCTAACTATTTGCGTACATACAAAGGATGGACGGGCGAGTTTGAAGCGAACCAGCCTCTCGCTTTGTTCGTGCTGTGCAACTCAGCGAGTGAGATCGGGTGAGGGAAAGGAGAGCGAGAGCCTTCTTCAATTTCTATTTTCTTAGATGTCTCCCTAAGTATGTAGGGAACTGAAATCATCGCTCCGTCTTATAACTTCGCAGTAAGTGGTAGCAGTCTAGCAGATCAATATAGTCTCACCGTATCTTAACTGGAATAGAAGTTATGCCACTCATCCATATTCTTTCCTTCCGGTTAGACAAGAGAACCGACAAGAACAATTTGATGTGCAGCCATGCATAGACCGGAATCAATTGAACGGCACTTATAAATTCAGCAAAGGCTCTCGGGACCAAGCATCAGTTCCGTGCGAATCATTAATTTGCAGCATACGAGGATTATCCGTCAAGTTACTGTTAGTTACTCCGCTGGTTTTGTTAGCTCTCGGGAGTAATTAGTTTGAATAATTGCTGATTTTGCTGCCTCTGCTGGGGGTAGTTGGGATTCTGTGCCTGGTCCTCAAGGCTCCCCCACACATGCCCTGCTGTTTAAGCTCTGAGCACCTGCTTTCACGTATCCATATATCCCTTGCAGCCTTGCTGCTGCTGCAGGGACATGCCCAGCTCAGATCAACGGTATTCAGCTGATTCCTGAATTTTTGTTGAAAAAAGGAACGAGTATATATACGACCTGTTCCACCATGTATACATGCAGATAAGTATTTTTGGACTTCCCAGGGTGTCTAGCCCTTTATCGGACCGCGCCCAAGGTTTTTACTTTCTTCTGAGAGAGAAGCCCAAGTTTCACGTTTAGCCCAGACGCCAACGTGAACCCAGCCCAATAGCGCACCGTCTACGCCTTCCTCCTCTGTTCCAACACCCGAGCAGTAGACGAGTCCCCGACGTGGTGACGGCCACCGGCCGGCGCTCGTGAGCAGGCGCTGGATGTTCTTCATTTCTCGTCGCGGGCGAGGGCGAGGTGATTCCTGGTCAACCGCAACGAAGACGCGCCGGATCACCTCGTCTGTCAGCTGAACTGCGTCCATGGCATAGTTGGCGCCTCCGTCCGCTGGAAGCGCCAACAAGTCAACTTGCATGCCCGCCATCCCATCTGTTCCACCACGTTTTTACTAGAACCGTCTATTTAGGTATGATCTATAGACGTGATTTGTTTAGATACAATTGTGAAGACCTATCGGATGTGACCTGTTTAGGTGTAGCTATGAAGATCTATCGTTTGTGATCTATTTAAGTGCACTTATGAGGATCTATCAGCTGTGATCTGTTTAGATGCAGTTATGAAGATCTATCGGTTGTGGTATACTAATAATAAAATGGTCCACTGGATTAACGGTCGAATGTTTTGTTCTTTTGTGGGAGTCTAGCTTTTCTCCATTCTTTCTATTGTATTCTACTTTTAGTATATAATAGATTTAAAAATCACACATTATATTTTGAAAAAAAAACTAATTCATGCAATTATTATAGAACTATGTATACACCTATACATTTTGGTAAAAATATATGACTATTTGCAACTTATGCAAAAAAAATAAGAGAGGACATTGTTCGATAGTGAATAGTAGCATCTTAAAAACATCACTCTTTTTGTAGGTCTCAAATAATCATATTTTTTTCACCAAAATTTACGGGTATATAATATACATGTGTAAATTTTTTCATATTTTTTCAAAACTTGTATGTGATGTTGAAAGTGAGCAAACTCTAATGGGCTCCCGTGCCCCCATCTACATCTACACCTTTGTATTTTCCCTCTCACTGTTCTCTAGTAGGATCGGCACAAAAATCCTGTAGTCATACCCCTTTAGGTCCTAATAGGATTAGAGTCATCTTTCTCAACGTGCGAGGAATACAGGGATTATGGTCCAATGCAAAACCTTCCAAGGTCCAACTCCAATGTAAGAACCTTCAGGGTCCAACCTAGAAACTGTTGAGAAAGGTGACTCTCAACAGAACTGTTCTGGTTGGTGGAGTTGTGGGCCGTGGGGCAAAACTTCACCAACCAGAGTTCTAATTCTCGAGCTCACGTTTACACGCAGACGGGTATGTTTTGGTAGGAGTATGTGAGATTCACGGATTTATCTTTAGTCTTCATTGTTTGTAAGCGTGTACTTGAAGGTGCACATGTATGGATATATGTGCATGTGCGTGTGTGTGGTGACGTGTGTGTGCGTAGATATGTCTCCCTTGCAATTGCAACAGAAAAAAACCTTCAATGGATAATCGACTTGATACTTCGTATATGTTCATAGATCCAGCAATGCACATTGTCACCATGAATTCAAGTTGATACTAAAACCAAGATAATCATCACAGATGACAGATAAGAAGCTGCCAATCTACTTAACAGTTTAAATACTGTACAGAAATATGGGACCTATTTCAATCATTTCATACCCACAATCACTTCAACTCACAACTAGTCCCAAATAGTTTGCATTAACTCGTTGAAATGCTATTTTGTGGAAATCGTGTACTTTTATCAGATATGCTCAAAATATCAGCAATCTAAACTGACATGAATCTTGATGAACTCAGCCATCGAGACCTCAATATTCCTAAAATGGAAGAGAAACTACGATACACCAGCAGTCATGTGAATTCTTGGTGAATGAACAATCATGTGATTCATAGCACTTAAAACGGTAAGTGCATGGAACAAACAAGAGTTCCAGAGCGAACGAAACGGGAGAAAGAGTAGACCGATCGATCGAGCAGGGACAGCGCACCTCCGGCGATTCCTCCATACGGCGTCGCCGGCCTTCCGCTTGCGCTTGTCCCTTGCATCCTCGTGCCTCCTTCACCGCCTGACCTCGTGCATGACTCCGGCGCGCGCCATCTCCCGCATGAACCGCCGCAGCAGCTCGTCCCCGTTGAACTCCTCGTCGCCCGCGCCCACCTTCGCGTTGTGGTAAATGGGATTGGCCGCCGGCGCCCACGACGCGGCAGGGACAGGGGCGGAAACCGAGAGGGAGAGCGAGGCGGTAGGAGGCGGTCGCCGTAGGAAGGAGACGGCTGTGATCCGGGGTCCCGCACGGAGGAGAGGGGGGGCTCCTCATCAAATGGATATGGACCCTTGAAGCGCCTGCAAGAGAAAGATCAGGAACAATCAGGAGGAGCATGTTGCAATCGAAATGAACAAGTATAGCCATCTCTTTAAGTGGTGGAGACGCTCCTCATGCTGCACATTACAAAGTTCAGTAAAACTTCACTACACGATTCTTTAATGGATAATTGACTAGGACATCATATAGGTTTCTACATATCGGCATATCAGCATATCGGCAATGTACATTGTTATCATGAATTCATGGTTAATAACAACACCAACATAATGACCACGGATGGCAGACACAAAGCTGATGGTTTGAAGGACAATTTAAATATTGCATACATGAATCATTTCATATCCGCAGTCACTTCCATTTGCAACTACCTTGTACTAAGCTAATCGAACATATATGCTCATTAGCGTTAACATTAATTGATGGAAATGCTAATGTGTAACTTATGTACTGTTATAAGATATATGCTCAATATAGCAGCAACCTAAACTGATATGAGTCTACTACTTTCGATACAACATCATGTATCGATGTGGACGAAATAAGCTAACAAAACCTGAAAATGTTCCTAAAATGCAACATAAAACAATGACGCAACAGCAATCATGCAATTTATAGCACCTAAATGGTAAGCCCGTGGAGCACACAAGAGTGAGAGCAAATGAAACGGGGTAGCAAAAGTAAAAAGGAAATAATCCAATTTGCTCAGCGGCGCAATCACGGGAGAAGCAAGCGATCGATCGATCGATGAGGGGCAGCGCACCTCCGGCGATTCCTCCAGGCAGCGTCGCGGGACTGCCGCTTGCGCTTGTCCCGCGCGTCCTCGTGCCTCCGCCGCCGCCTGACCTCGTGCATGACGCCGGAGCGCGCCAACTCCGGCGTGAACCGCCGCAGCAGCTCTTCCCCGTTGACTTCCTCGTCTCCGGCGTCCACCTTCGCGTTGTGGTACTTGGGATTGGCCGCCGGCGGGGACGGGGGCGGAGACCGAGAGGGAGAGCGAGAAGGCAGGAGGTGATCGCCGCGGGAAGGAGACAACTATGGTCAAGAATCCCGCGCGGAGGAGAGGAGGCGGGGACGGCGATGAGAAGAAGGCTCCTGTGGCGGCCGCGGTGGGCATGGTGGTGGACTGGTGGTGCCTCGCCAGAGAAGGACGGGGGCGGAATGGTGGGCTTTGGGTTTGCGGTGGTCAGCGAGAAGAAAGCCGAGTATACTACTGTAAGTGGGCTTAGGTGGTGGGCCTAAATTGCCGTGCGGCCCATCCAGTTAACAAATTTGGCGCACCGGTGCAGAGGCGGGCCGAACCGAGCTGCCTGCGCGCGGCCAACCCAAGCCGGAGGTGGAGGAGAAGGCGTGTGCGCCGCCGCGCCGTGCCATGACCGCCGGTGTGGAAGCTTAGCAAGACACGGTTCAAATTGATACAACAAACAAGGATGGAAGTAAAACACGAGCTGTGTACCGAGCACAAAAGATAATCAACTGAGTAACAAAATGGTCTACACGTATTTGAAACGTGTTGGAGCATAAGTGCATTGCCCACCGACGGGTGAACTAGCAGATACACATATAACTCAACTAGTAAAGGCTCGTGCTTTGCTGTAGATAAAAACATATATAACGACCGATTGTGTTAGAGATATTTTCATGATAGTTAAGTTAGTTAAGATCTTGAGTTCAAGACCCGATCAATAAAATATTTATAAAACTATTGTACATAGCTTTTCAGTGCACCGGCTGGTACAAAGTTCAACAACACAACTAATAAAAGAATTCCAGTCCATTTTGGTCCATGTTTAGACCTGAGGAAGCCACCTGTGAGAGGAAATATTGAAGTATAAGTCCCACCACTTTTCACCTTTAGATTAAATTTAGGTGAACTGACTAATATATACAACTTAATAAAATGGATAAATAATTTACCCATAACGCGGTACATTTCGATCTCATCAAGGTAAAAACATAACACAGTACATCATCACACCTCGAGAAAGCAGACACAGAAATCAATCAACCCCGGAGAAATTAAATCTCACAACACACGTGCATGAACATGCATAATATGCTAACGTTGCTTGAGATCCACGAGGGTTTTGAAGATGCCGACGAGCACACCGGCGATTGAGAGCAAGGTGGCGATGGTCTTGAAGTTCTTGTATAGGAACTTATTCACGACTCTGCGCACAGGCCTCTCACGCTTGTACTCATCAATCTTCCCTAAAATGACGAAGTAGCGGTGGCCGAGGCGTAGGTGGCGAGCGAGGCCCTTGAAGAAGTCAAGTATCTCCTTGTTGCTGAAGAAGCTGCGGAGGAGATGCTTAGCTCGCAGCTCGTGCACGTCCTCCTCCTTGTCCATGAGCGTCGCCAGGATGGAGAGGTAGGAGCAGATGGTGTAGCCATCCGACGGATAGCTGGTGGACATGCACGCCTCGAACGCTGCCATGTTGACGAGCCAACATGCATTGATGTCATCCAGGAACAATGGCGTCAGGGAGAGCTTGCCGAAGAGGAGGCCTTTTTGGACGCTCATGTCCGCGAACCATGAATTGTCGCTTGCGGTCAGCTTGATGCCAGTTTCCGCCAACTCGATTGCGCCACTAGTTGTAATGCGCGGTCCGAGCTTGTAGCTAAGATCATCGGGAGGCATGCTTCCTATTAGATAGTAATGGAGAAGTCCAAGGAGATGCGGCGGCCTGTGTCTATAAAATTCATCCAAAGATGAAGAATTGATGCCGATGTGAAGAAACGCCGCCTGTTTAGCAACAATCCCGTGTACAGGAACATTGAAGAAGGTCACCAGGGCCTCAAGCACCAGCCAAGGGAGCTGGTTCTCCAGCAGAAAGATGTCCCTCAGCATGCAAGGCCCAGTGGACAGCATCATCCGATTCCTCAATAGACCAGAGTCACCAAATATTTGAAAATCCATACTCATATACTGCAGCAGGAAGCAGCCATCGAGGAACATCATTGCAGCAAACTCCGCGTCGCTGAAACGCGCGACCGCCTCATCGGCGTAGCAGCCGCGGGCTTCGCCGGCGATGGAGAGGATCTTGCCGTAGACGTCCTCAACTGAGCGGCCTGACTTCATGCAAAAGTAGTGAGCCGCCGCGTGCTTGACCTCCTCCACCTCATGCAGGTGGGGCAAGCCATGGTGGTACGGGCCGAGGGCCACGAAGCTCGGGATGATGTAGCGCTCGTCTTGGCCGCCGATCCCCCTAAGGCCTCGTGGGAACCTATGGATCTTGGTTCCAATCGTGGAGAAATCGGCCTCGAGTCTTTCGGTCGTCTTCCTCACCAACTCTTGGATAGGTACCGAGGTTTGTAATGCGGCATCCATGGACGGCACCATTTTGGAGTCAGGACTCAGGACTACTAGAGAGAGGTATGGAGCTTGGTAGGAGCCTCACGAGATGCTCTATCGGACTTATGAGAGCCATACCATACATGATATATATCCGTAACTCCATAGATAAACTAACATCAATGTGGTTACCTTAAAAAAGACTCCAAGTGATTTGCGAGCCATATTATATTAACTGAAACCGTTGATTAAATATAGAAAGACCAGAGCTGGTCGTTGCCTTTTCTTGTCCCTTTTATAGACAGAATCGTTGTATTTGTTTTTGTTATTTGTTCTTTCATCGGCGGTTTCTATCTTTTACGGTACATTCTACTACTGCTCCAAGCAGCAGTATAAAAACACATGGACCGTTGAATTAACAGTGTAATCTAGATATTTATTATTTAAGATTTTTCTCTTAATAGCAATATGTCTCAGATAATTCCTCAGATTCAGTTGTTTCTGGGTCGGTCAACCGTCACCTCTCTCTTGATTTCTATCGCTGATTGAACCGCGCGGCGCCCCCGTTCGGCCACCCCGCCGCCGCGCCCCGTCCGGCCCTCCCTTGTTCAATAATGTCGATCCAGGAAATTGAATCAGGACTTCAGGAGTACAATTACCTGTAAGAAATTATTCGCACACCCGAGCACACGACGCGTTAGGTCTTTGTGATCTAGAGTAGTTCTTGATGAATTCTGTCAGCTTGACTTGTAGTATACTTTCAGATCGATCTAGCCAGCTGTTTGGCGTCATTAAGGTTAGGTTCTCTCATGTCCACATGTTTACGTGTTCGTACGACGTAATCAATCAAGCAACAGTTTTGTCCATCTGTATTCCGTCAGCAACCCCCAGGAATCAATACTATCGGTTTGCCATCTCAGTCAGTGCATTGATCTTCGTTCGTTTTCATGCATGTGCCACTTCAAATCGATCATCAGCTTCGATAGTTACGCCTTCTCCTGGTGACAACGAAATCAATCAATCGAATCGAGCAATAGACACCTCGATTGGCTCTTGTCGATCGAGAAATTTTACTTTCATGTATGATCGAGTAGTCGACTGGGTCATCCTGGACATAGAAAAAAATTTCGGTTTCGGAAATATTTCGGACCCAACTGAAATCAGTGAAATTACCGAAATTTCAGTTCTTTCGGTTTGCAATTCGGCCAAATGGCCGAAATTGGCATTTGAATTCTGCCCGAAAACTGACCAAATCTGGCCGAAATCTGGCCGAAATCTGACCGAAATCTGACCCCTCCGCTCGCACCAGCCATGCCTCTCCCTGCCCCTAGAGCTGGCAGGCGATCTGAGGCGACGGCACAGAGGGGCATGGTAGCGGCGGCCCTCCCCGGAGCGACGGCGGGCGGCGACAGCCCGACGTGGTGGCTGCATAGGCCAACTGGCGGCGAAGGCCCGAGCGGCGGCGCCGG
Organism: Stipa capillata; assembly: GCA_019208055.1. Taxonomy (NCBI): domain Eukaryota; kingdom Viridiplantae; phylum Streptophyta; class Magnoliopsida; order Poales; family Poaceae; genus Stipa; species Stipa capillata. The sequence continues at coordinate 36,853 of JAGXJF010001978.1, read as the reverse complement.
CCCTGCCTGAGGTAGCGGCACAGAGGGGCGCGGCAGTGGCGGCCCTCCCCGAGGCGTGACGGCGGCAGCGGCCTGAGGCGAGGCGGCCCGAGTGGAGGAAGCGCGGCGGCGGACTCCGGGGCGGCGCCGTCGCCCAAATGTTTTGCCCTGGATAGATTCCCGCCGAAAGTGCTGAAATTTTTTGGCCGAGACAGAAATTTTTCGGGACCTACTGAAAGCACTGAAATTTCTGAAATTTCGGTGAAATTTCACTGAAAAAAAAACTATGATCCTGGACACTAATTAACCGTAAAAGAATTGCACGATTTACTACTATAATCGTCTGTGACTTGTGGAATTTATGTTTAGTATCTCCGGTAATGACACTTCCGCATTAGACATTAAGTGTTTTAGATGGAAGGTTAGGCATTCATTATGTTAATCCTAAAGATTTAAGTCTAACAATGGTATCAGAGCCATCCTAATCTCACCTAGAACCCTAATTGGACTCGAACTAGTGCTAATTGTTCCTCTGTTAATGTGAATTATCACAGTTAAGTCCGATCTATTGAGTTTTAAGGCTCAATTAGTGTCTACATTAATGCCTAAGGTCTTGTTGCTCTCAGCCGATGTGAATTTTAGCATGTAGGAAGAGGGGATGGATCAAATCAAGAAAAACCCTAAAATCCCCAAATTTGATGAATCCCCCAAATCCTTAGACAAATTCTCGATTTACCTTAAGAGGAGCCGACGTCACACCTTAGGACGATGGCATGCTCGCCGTTGTCGCCCTCTTATGCTGCGTCGCTGGCTCTGTCTTCCCCGCGCACGCCACTGTTCGGGCGTCGCCGCCGTTGCGTCGCTTGCAGCTCCGCCGCTTCCGCTCGCTCGCTCGCCGCCGCCGCTGCTCGGCCGCCGATACGTGCCGCGCACGCGCTCACCGCCGCCGCGTCGCCTCGATGCGCCGTCGCCGGGTCGCTGCTACGGTGCGCTCGGGAGCAGGGGAAAACGGGAGAGAGATTACGGGAGAATGAGGCAAGTTTTTTTTAGGTCAAACATTATAATGCGCTGCTGCTGCTAACCTGCGAGCAAATGGGATGCGCAGCGTTTTTGGGTCCCTTTTCCAGTGCAATTCCTTTCTAATTTATAATGCTCTATATTTTTGCACTGTTGTTCTTTACGTTTTAAATAATGTTTATGGTGCATGTACTGTTCAAATTGCACTGAATATAATGTTTAATTCTTTGGATAAAATGGAGCCAACGAGAAATTTTATATAGTGAATTTTGATGTCATATTCAAATATTAATGTCCTTTCTAATGTCATTTTCTAAATGTCGTTCTCAATTTTATGTCAATTTTGATGCTGAATATTAATGGTTGATATTGACATTAATTTTTAAAAATTTTGGCCCATATTTATAATTCTGACCAACGTTGTTTTATAATTGTGGGTCAATTATTGTGTGATTAAATTCTTTTTCGTCTTCTGCCCAACGGTGATGCGAATAAGAATTAAAATTGACATCTTTGCTTATTATTAATCAGACCAACATAGGCTTAATTTTATGCAAGATATTATTTATGCTATTTACTTATGTAATTTTGAATGGTTTTAGCTGCTGGTGCTGCTAATGTGGCCAGTACTATTGATAGTATTGACAAACTTACGGGGAATAACTTTCTAGCTTGGAGAGAAAATATTGAGATGGTTCTTGGAGTCTATGATCTCGACCTTGTGTTGAGAGAGACTCCTCCTGTCACACCCACAGCTGGTGTGGCAAGTTTTGATGAGTTAAAAAGGGCTTATGATGAAAAGGCTGAGAAGTGGGAACGGCCTAACCGCTTGTCACTCATAATGATGAAGAGTACTATTTCAGTCAGAATCAGGGGAGCAATCCCCCCCTTCGAAAATGCTGAGGACTATCTAAAGAATTGAGAAACAATTTCAAGGCTCCTCAAAAGTTTATGCGAGTACTCTGATTCACAGGCTTTTAAGTGATAAGTATGACGGGTCTAGCAGCCTAAAGGAACATATAATGAGAATGAGTAATGCTGCTAAACTCAAGACTATGAACATGACCATTTCTAATGGTTCTCTTGTTCATTTTATTATGAGCTCTTTACCTTCTGAGTTTGCTCCTTTTAAGATAAACTATAGTACTCAGAAGAAGAAATAGAGCTTAAGTGAACTCACCGACATGTGCGTTCAGGAAGAGGAAAGGCTGAAGACTGAACGTAAAGATCATGCTTATCAAGTTAGTTCTTTTAAAAGGAAGTTCCAAGGAGATCATAAACCTAAGAAGAAGCTTCATTTTCAGCAGCCTGAAAAGCCAGGATATAGTGCTCTAAAAACTCCCACTCCTACCACTGATGCTAGTGGTTCTCGAGTGAGAATGTTTGCCACTTCTGCAAAAAGGAAGGGCACTACCAGAAAGATTGTCCTAGTTTTCTGAAATGGCTCACCAAAAAAGGTAATGATGAAGTCACTTTTGTTGATGAATCTTTTTATATTAATTATTCTCCGAATACTTGGTGGATTGATTCTGGAGCTACTGTGCATGTTACAAATTCCTTCCAGGGATTCAGTACAGAGAAAACCCTAAGAAAGGGAGAAAGAAGCCTTAGGTGGCCAATGGAAAAGAAGCTGATATTGAAACTGTTGGGTTACTTCAATTGGAGTTACATAGTGGTTTTCGTCTTCAGCCTAATAATGTAGTTTTGGTTCCCACCTTAAGCAGGAATTTAATTTCAGTCTCTTGTTTGGACGATGTTGGTTATCATTGTAATTTTGGTGAACAGAGATGTGTTCTTAAGTTCAATAATAATGATGTTGGCCTCGGTGTTAGACGAGGAAAACTTTATATGCTCTCTTTGTGTGAATTCCTTATGCATGTGAATGTATGTGATGATAACGGTATCTATAAGAAAAGGAGAAGTGAAAATCCTTCATCGAAATTATGGCATTGTCGTTTGAGCCATATTTCAAGGGGGAGAATGGAATGCCTAATTAAGGAAGGAACTCTTCACCCTTTAGATTTTTCCGATTTAGACCCATGTATTGATTGCATAAAGGGAAAAATATGTTAAAACGATCAAGAAATGAGCAATTAGAAGCACAGGGCTCTTAGAATTAATCCACACTGACCTTTGTGGACCATTTCCTGTAATGTCTATGGATGGTTTTGATTCTTTCATCACATTCACCGATGACTTCTTACATTATGGATATATTTACCCCATTCGTAATCGATCTGAAGCACTTGATAAATTTAAGATATTCAAGATTGAAGTGGAAAATCAACTAAACCTAAAGATTAAGGTAGTAAGATCAGATCGTGGCGGTGAATATTATGGAAAACATGCTCCTTATGGACAAATCCTTGGCCCTTTTGCCAAGTTCCTAGCAGAACATGGGATTATTGCCCAATACTCAATGCCTGGTGAATCTTAGCAGAATGGAGTAGCTGAACGTCGCAATCGCACTCTTATGGATATGGTGTGGAGCATGCTCAGTCACTCAACCTTACCAGTTAGTTTGTGGATGGAAGCATTAAAGACAGCTGCCCACGTGCTTAATCTCGTTCCCACTAAGTTAGCACCAAAAAACACCTTATGAGTTATGGACGGGAAGGAAAACTAGTTTAAACTATTTACGCGTATGGGGCTGTCCTGCTAAAGCTAAAATCTTCAATCCACAAATTAAGAAATTAGACCCAAAGACAATAAGCTGTTATTTTATTGGATACCCTCATAGGGGAAAGGGACATAGATTTTATTGTCCAGATCGTACCACTAAGTTTGTGAAAACAAGACACGCTGTGTTTTTTGAGGCTAATGTGGTCACTGGGAGCCTGAAGCCCAGGAACATAGATCTTGAGGAGAAGTGGGTTTATGTTCCCTCACCGATTATTCCTGAGTTTTATGTTCTTGTGCCTCAGGAGACTGTACCTCCAGCAAATGATGCTGTTGTTGCGCCTCCTGTTGCAGACCCTGAAATTCCTAACGTTGCGCCTATTAATGAAGCGCCAAACAAGCCTGTGAGAAGGTCGCAGCGGGTAAGAAGAGCTGCCATTTCAGATGACTATGTCGTCTACATGAATGAGAATATGAACGACATAGGGAAGGTGGATGACCCCACCTCATATAAGCAAGCTATAATGAGTGAACATTCATCTAAATGGCTAGACGCCATGAATGATGAAATAAAGTCTATGAGCTCTAATGTAGAAATTCCTGATGGAGTCAAGAAGGTAGACTGTAAATGGGTCTACAAAACTAAGTATGACTCTAAGGGAAATATCGAAAGGTTCAAATCAAGGCTCGTAGCAAAAGGCGTCTCGCAAAGAGAAGGGATTGACTATAATGATACCTTTTCACCTGTCTCTACCAAAGATTCTTTTAGAATTGTCATGGCGCATGTGGCTCATTATGATTTAGAGCTACATCAAATAGATGTTAAAACAACATTCCTTAATGGTGACCTGGATAAAAATGTCTACATGGCTCAACCGGAATGTTTTGTTGCGGAAGACAAAGAACATATAGCATGTCATCTAAAGAAGTCAATTTATGGCTTGAAACAAGCGTCAAGACAGTGGTACCTCAAATTCGACAAAATTATAAGAGAATTTGAGTTTAAAGAAAATGAAGTGGACAACTGCATATATATCAAGTTTAAGGGCAGTAAGTTCACAATATTAGTACTTTATGTGGATGACATCTTATTGGCTAGCGGCAATAAAGATATGCTGCATGAAACCAAGAGATTTCTATCCTCCAATTTTGATATGAAAGATTTTGGTGAAGCCTCATACGTTCTTGGCATTGAGATTTACCAGGATAGGTCCAAAGGGGTATTAGGTTTATCTCAAAAAACATACATTGACACAGTACTAAAGAAATACAATATGCATAAGTGCTCTACCTCGCTTGCTCCTATTGTTAAGGGTGATAAGTTCGGGACATTTCAATGTCCAAGGAACTAACTGGAAACTGATTAGATGAGGACGGTTCCTTATGTTTCAGCTGTCGGAAGCATCATGTATGCTCAAGTATGTACTCGCCCTAATTTGGCTTTTGTTATCGGGATGCTCAGCAGATTTCAATTAAATCCAGGACCGGACCACTGGAAGGCTGCTAAGAAAGTTTTGCGATATGTGCAAGGCACTAAAAATTTCATGCTCACATATAAGAAGTCTAATAATCTCGAAGTTGTGGGTTATTCAGACGCCGACTTTGCGGGGTGTGTTGACACTAAGAAATTCACATCAGGTAACATTTTCACCCTCGCAAGGGGAGCTATCTCATGGAAAAGCTCTAAACATACACTCACTGCATCATCAACGATGCAAGCTGAGTTTGTGGCATGTTATGAGGCTACCGGACAGGCTATATGGCTAAAGAATTTTATTCCCGGACTTAGAGTGGTAGATAGTGTTTCTGAACCACTAACACTATACTGCGATAATGAGCCTGCAGTTTTCTATGCAAGTAACAACAAGTTAAGTGGTGCTGTCAAACACATTGACATTAAGTATCATGTTGTGAAAGATAGAATCCAGAATCAAACAATTAATGTTAGACATATAAGTACTAAAAATATGCTTGCGGATCCGCTTACTAAAGGCTTACCACCCAATATTTTTTGTGATCATGTTGCCGGCATGGGACTACTGGAAAACTTTTGATCCTGGAGATAAGGACCATTAAATAAATCGATTCCCATCAAGTATAATAATCTTCCATACCGAGATGCAATGATATTCTATAAGTACTGAGATTCAATGGCATTTCATTGGCCACTGTAACACATTACTTTTGTGTATTATTTTTCTTGAGAATGGGCTCATGATGTTAGCCTTTCGGTCAAGGGGGAGAATTTTAGGTTTTGATCTCGGGCTAACAGAAACCGAGATATGAGGGGATGTTACTCCTCACGTTCGCGCTCTGATCGGGAGCGCAAAACCAACTCAATGGTTTTGGTCCCCTGTCGCCAGCGCCATATAAAAAGGATGAGTCCGGCTCCTCAAGTAATACGTACGTTCTGTGAGGTCAAGCGCTCTTCTGAAAACCCTATACCCAATTCGATCTAAGAGGCATTGCAACAACGGGAAGATCAACACCACAACTCAGGACGACGCCGACGTACGGACAGTGCAGGTGGCGCCCCGAAGGTTGCCGCTACCCACGACTACGACGCCTACGCCTACGTCCCGACCGTTCTTCCTCACACCACCATCACGCCTGCATCAAGCAGGCACAGGTCTTCGTATCGACGCCGATGAGTTCGCCCATCTCCCGTAATGACGCTTCCGCATTAGACGTTAAGTGTTCTAGATGGAAGGTTTGGCATTCATTATGTTAATCCTAAATATTTAAGTCTAACGATGGTATCAGAGCCATCCTAATCTCACCTAGAACCCTAATTGGACTCGAACTAGTGCTAATTATTCCTCTTTTAATGTGAATTAGCATAGTTAAGTCTGATCTGTTAAGTTTTAGGGCTCATACGTGTCTACATTAATGCCTAAGGTCTTATTGCTCTCAACTGATATGAATTTTAGCATGTAGGAAGAGGGGATGGATCAAATCAAGAAAAACCCTAAAATCCCCAAATTTGATGAATCCCCCAAATCCTTAGACAAATTCCCGATTTATCTTAAGAGGAGCTGACGTCACACCTTAGGACGACGGCATGCTCGCCGTCGTCGCCCTCTTATGCCACGTCGCTGGCTTTGTCTTCCCCGTGCACGCCACCGTTCGGGCGCCACCGCCATTGTGTCGCTTGCGGCTCCGCCGCTTCCGCTCGCTCGCTCGCTGCCACCGCTGCTCGGCCGCCGCTGTGTGCCGCGCACGCGCTCACCGCCGCCGCGTCGCCTCGATGCGCCGTCGCCGGGTCGTCGCCACAGTGTGCTCAGGAGCAGGGGAAAACGGGAGAGAGATTACGGGAGAATGAGGCAAAAAAAAATTTTGAGGCCAAACATTATAATGCGCTGCTGCTGCTGGCCTGCGAGCAAATGGGATGCGCAACGTTTTTGGGTCCCTTTTCCAGTGCAATTCCTTTCTAATTTATAATGCTCTATATTTTTGCACTGTTGTTCTTTATGTTTTAAATAATGTTTATGGTGCATGTAATGTTCAAATTGCACTGAATATAATGTTTAATTCTCTGGATAAAATGGAACCAACGAGAAATTTTATATAGAGAATTTTTGATGTCATATTCAAATATTAATGTCCTTTCTAATGTCATTTTCTAAATGTCGTTCTCAATTTTATGTCAATTTTGATGCTGAATATTAATGGTTGATATTGACATTAATTTTAAAAAAATTGGCCTATATTTATAATTTTGACCATTGTTGTTTTATAATTGTGGGACAATTATTATGTGATTAAATTCTTTTTCGTCTTCTGCCCAACGGTGATGCAAATAAGAATTAAAATTGACATCTTTGCATATTATTAATCAGACCAACATAGGCATAATTTTATGCAAGATATTATTTTATACTGTTTACTTATGTAATTTTTAATGGTTTCAGCTGCTGGTGCCGCTAATGTGGCCAGTACTATTGATAGTATTGATCAACTTACGAGAAATAACTTTCCAGCTTGGAGAGAAAAGATTGAGATGGTTCTTAGAGTCTATGATCTCGATCTTGCGTTGAGAGAGACTCCTCCTGTCGCACCCACAGCTGGTGTGGCAGGTTTAACTAATTATGGGCCAACCCAGGCCGGAGGTGGAGGAGAAGGCGTGCGCGCCGCCGCCACGTGCGATGACCGCCGGTGTGGAGGCTTAGCAACACACTACACAAGCAAGGCTGGTACATTTCAAATTCACCAAGGAAAAAAACATAACATAGTACAACATCGGTCACACCGGCCATACAAAAGCAGATACAGGAATCAATCAACCCGGAAGAAATTAATTAACCTCACAACACACATGCATGCTAACGTTGCTTGAGACTCAGGAGGGCTTTGAAGATTCCCACGAGCACACCGGCGATTGAGAGCAAGGTGGCGATGGTCTTGAAGTTCTTGTAGAAGAATTTGTGCACAGCGATCCGCACTGGCCTCTCATGCTTGTACTGCTCAATCCTGTCCACGGTGGCATGGTAGCGGTAGCCGAGTTTCATGTGGCGACCGAGGCCCTCGAAGAAGTGAAGCATCTCTTGGTTGCTGAAGGAGCTGCGCAGGAGGTGCTTAGCTCGCAGCTCGTGCACGTCCTCCTCCTTATCAACGAGAATCGCTAGGAGGGAGAGGTACGAGGAGATGGTGCAGCCATCGGAAGGATAGCTCATGGACGTGCAGGCCTCGAATGCTGCCATGTTGACGAGCCAGCAAGCAGTGCAGTCGTTCAGGAAAAAATGGCGTCAGCGAGAGCTCGCCGGTGAGGGATCCTTTCTGGATGCTCATGTCCGCGAACCATGTCTTGTTGCTGGCAGTGAGCTTGACGCCGATCTCTGCGAGCTCGATGGCACTACTAGCTAGCGCCCAGTATCTTAGCTTGTAATTAGGATCTTCGTTAGGCATGATACCTATCTGATAGTATCGAAGGAGCCCAAGAAGATGTGGCGGACTGTACCTCTGGAATCCATTCTGAGAAATCCTTACGTTTGAAAGTGAGCTGGGGTCAGACCTGGATGCACTCTGTGCAACAAACTGGTACACATCAACACTGTTAAAGGTCATGAGAGCTTCGAGCACCAACCAAGGGAGCTGGGTTCTCTAGCTGAAAGATGTCCCTCAGGATGCAAGGCCCCGTGGACATCCTCATCCGATCTCCAGCAGAGCAGATCCGTATTCATACGCATATACTGCAGCAGGAAGCAGCCATCGAGGAACATCATTGCCGTAAACTCGCCTTCGCTGAAATACAGCTTACATTTCTAGATGGAAGGAGTAACTTAAAACTAATCATCTAGATCCACGCCTAGGCCGACAGCCAATCTCCGCCCTCACGTGCAATTAAGCTAGCTACACATTTAGCCAAGCGTTCCGTGCAAACTTTAACCAGTATGGATGGCAGATTTCTGGTTCATTGTTGTTATTTCGAGCCATTGGAAAGAGATGCAATCCTCAAATGTGGATTTTTCATAAGCAACAAAGATATACGCATGTACGGTCAGTATATATACACACTTTTTTTTACAGAGACTCTAAGGCTTGTCTACTGGAGTATGGCAAACAAAACGTTGTACCTAGATTTCTTCTCAGGCGACGGTGAGCCACTGCGGCGGACCATTTAGTGGTGGTGGGAGTTAGGGTTAGGCCGGATTCATAGAGTCCCTCCATAGATGCGGTCAGCTTGATGCCAGTTTGACTAAATACAAAAAGATCAGAGCTGGTCATTGCCTTTTCCTTTCCTTTTTCAAGACGGAATCGTTGTATTTGTTTTAGTTATTTGTTCTTTCGCGGCTTCTAAAGTTTCTTCCTATTATATTTAGCCGACAAAAAAGCAGGTGCCAGCGTCATTAGAAAAAAGTTCCTTTTTTTTCAGAGGGATATGCCTGCTTAATTACTGAAAATGGATTGTCCCCGGCCGGGTTTAAAGAAAAGAGAAAAGAAAAAAAGAAAGAAACTAGATCGCAGCCCCAAACATGCATGTTTTTACAAGAATATATTCTCCTTATTTACTAGTTCACGAATCATGATGAGACAGAGATGCAACCAAACCTCACTACCAGAATCATCAACTGTTGTTTTGTAACGAAATGAAATTCTAAAGCAACTAGATCAACATCCAGATCACTCGCGTAACCATTGTTTTCTTCTCCATCTTTCGTTACTTAACTTTCAGAGGTTTGGTTCCCTCCTGCGGCTCCTGCTCCTCATCAAATGGATATGGACCCTTGAAGCGCCTGCAAGAGAAAGATCAAGAACAATCAGGAGGAGCATGTTGCAATCGAAATGAACCCGCAGGTGCTTCAAGATGACCAAGTATAGCCATCTCTTTTAAGAGGTAGAGACGCGCCCCTCATGCTGCACATTACAAAGTTCAGTAAAAACTTCATTACACGATTCTTCAATGGATAATTGACTGGGGCATCATATAGGTTTCTACATATCGGTATATCGGCATATCGGCAATGTACATTGTTATCATGAAGTCATGGTTAATAACAACACCAAGATAATGACCACAAATGGCAGATACAAAGCTGATGGTTTAAAGGAGAATTTAAATACTGAAGACATGAGTCATTTCACATCCGTAGTCACTTCCATTTGCAACTACTTTGTACTAAGCTTCTAACATATATGCTCATTACCGTTAACATTAATTGATGGAAATGCTAATGTGGAACTTATGTAGTGTTATGAGATATATGCTCAATATAGCAGCAACCTAAACTGACATGGATCTGCTGCTTTCGATAAAACATCATGTACCCATGTGGATTGAAAGGAGCTAACAAAACCTGAAAATGTTCCTAAAATGGAACATAAAACAATGATGCAACAGCAATCATGCAATTTATAGCACCTAAAAATCTAAAATGGTAAGCCCGTGGAGCACACAAGAGTGAGAGCAAATGAAACGGGGAAGCAAAAATAAAGGGAAATAATCGAATTTGCTCAGCGGCGCAATCACGGGAGAAGCAAGCGATCGATCGATCGATGAGGGGCAGCGCACCTCCGGCGATTCCTCCAGGCAGCGTCGCGGGACTTCCGCTTGCGCTTGTCCCGCGCGTCCTCGTGCCTCCGCCGCCGCCTGACCTCGTGCATGACCCAGGCGCGCGCCACCTCCCGCTTGAACCGCCGCAGGAGCTCTTCCCCGTTGACTTCCTCGTCTCCGGCGTCCACCTTCGCGTTGTGGTTTGGGATTGGCCGCCGGCAAGGAGACGACTGTGGTCCGGGATCCCGTGCGGAGAATAGGAGGCGGCGGCGGCGATGAGAAGAAAGCTCCTGCAGCGGCCGCGGTGGGCATGGTGGTGGACTGGTGGCGGCGGCGCGGCGCTCGCCGGCGAAGGACGTGAGCGGGGTGGTGGGCTTCGGGTTTGCGGCGGTGAGCGGGAAGGAAGCGAGATACTACTGTAAGTGGGCTTAGGTAGTGGGCCCAAATTGCCGTGCGGCCCATCCAATTAACTAATTATGGGCTGAGGCGGGCCGAACCGAGCTGCCTGCGCGCGGCCAGCCCAAGCCGGAGCTGGAGGAGAAGGCGTGTGCGCCGCCGCGCTGTGCCATGACCGCCGGTGTGGAAGCATAGCAAGACACGGTTCAAATTGATACAACAAACAAGGATGAAAGTGTAACACGAGCTGTGTACCTAGCACAAAAGATAATCAACGAGGTGTACAGAATAGTCTACACGTATTTGAAGCCTGCTAAGAGTATAAGAGCATTGCCCACTAATGGGTGAGCTGGCCGGTACATATAACTAAACTAGTAAAATTCTTGTGTTTTGTATGTATAACTAACCGTTCGTGTTAGAGGTATTTTAGAGACAGTTAAGTTAGTTTGTTGTTGGAGGACCTTTATTGTGTTTTAGTTAGTTAGTTTGTTAAGAGACATTCTAAAGGGGTGGAAAAAAAGGTGGGAGGCATGGATGAACCACCACTGCCATCAACTCCGATTTATAGAAGAGTAAAGAGAAATGTGATATTAGAGCCAAAAGATCCCGAGTTTAAGAGCCGATCAATACAATATTTATAAAAATATTTATTCATAGCTTTTCTGTGAACCGGTAGGTACAAAGTGCAAGACGAGTCGGCACTACTAAAAAAGAATTCCAGCTCACTTTTGGTCCGTGTTTAGATTTGAGGAAGCCACCGTGAGATGAAATGTTGAAGTATATGTCTCACCATTTTTCACTTTTAGATTAGCTTTTAGGTGAATTAATTAATACCCTCTGTCCAAAAGTGTAAGACGCACACGCATGCAAAGATTTATAATTAACTCTATAATATGTTAGTTATGCGACACAAAAGTGATATCATTAGAAAGTACCTTTAAAAACGAATCTAGCGATACCACTTTTATATCATGTAACCAAAATATTATAGATTTAATTATAAATCTTAAGATACGTGTGCTCTTACTTTTTGAACGAAGAGAGTGGATAAATGGTTTGCACATAACGCGGTACATTTCGATCTCATTAAGGTAAAAACATAACACGGTACATCGTCATACCACGAGAAAGCAGATACATGAATCAATCAACCCCGAAGAAATTAATCTCACAGCACGCATGCATGAACATGCATAATAGTGCTACCGTTGCTTGAGACTCATGAGGGTTTTGAAGATGCCGACGAGCACACCGCAGATTGAGAGCAACGCGGCGACGGTCTTGAAGTTGTTGTATAGGAACTTATGCACGACGATGCGCACAGGCCCCTCACGATTGTACTCATCAATCTTCGCCGAAATGAGGAAGTAGCGGTGGCCGAGGCGTAGGTGGCGAGCGAGGCTCTTGAAGAAATCAAGTATCTCCTGGCTGCTGAAGAAGCTGCGGATGAGATGCTTAGCTCGCAGCTCGTGCACGTCCTCCTCCTTGTCCATGAGCATCGCCTGGACGGAGAGGTAGGAGCAGATGGTGTAGCCATCCAACGGAAAGCTGGTGGACATGCACGCCTCGAACGCTGCCATGGTGACGAGCCAACATACGTTAATGTCATTCAGGAACAATGGCGTCAGGGAGAGCTTGCCGAAGAGGAGGCATTTTTGGACGCTCATGTCCGCGAACCATGAATGTTGCTTGCCGTCAGCTTGATGCCAATTTCCACCAACTCGATTGCACCACTAGTACTCATGCCGCTTGCGAGCTTGCAGTTAAGATTGCTTGGGATTGTTGCTCCATGTCCGCACCTCATGGCTTTATATAGCCTCTCAAGTGAGGATTTTGTGCACATGTGGCACGTGCATCCACTATTTTTAAAAGTTCAAAAGTCACACATTACAATTTTGAGAAATCTGAAACAATTCATGCATGTACATTATAGGACTATATATACACCTATAAATTTTGGTGAAAATATATAACCATTTACAACTTATGCCAAAAGAAAAAGAGAGACATTGTACGATAGTAAATAGTAGCGTCTTAAAAGCATCATATATTTATTATTTTTTCACAGGTTGTAAATGGTTATATTTTTTCATTAAAATTTACAGGTGTACGCTTCATCCCATAATGTACATGTGTAAATTTTTTCAAAACTTGAATGTGATGGTGAAAGCGAGCAAACTCTAATGGGCTCCCGTGCCCCCATCTACATCTACACCTCTGCATTTTCCCTCTCACTGTTCTCCTCCAGTGGAAGTAGGAATCCTTATGAGAGTAGGATTGGCACAGAAATCCTATAGTCATACCTCTTCAGGTCCTAATAGGATTAGAGTCACCTTTCTCAACATGCTAGAAATACAGGGTTTATGGTCCAATGCAAAACCTTCCAAGGTCCAACTCCAATGTAAGAACCTTTCAAGGTCCAACCTAGAAACTGTTGAGAAAGGTGACTCATATTTTAGTACTATTAGTACTTTGAGAGATGTGCTACACGAATTCTTAGACGCAATGCAAAAATTCAGGGGGTGCTCATGGGACAAAGCTAACACTGTCATACTCATCGTTTGCTCCTTTGATCTCTATTTTCATTAATTGTCCCTCTTGAATTGGTATGTTTTTGCCAGATCAGCAATGCTTTCCTCAGGATTTAAATCAACGTGAGGCTTCTTTGTCAGACAGAAACATCAATTAGGTGTAGTTTCTTCATTCATTTGCAAGAAGGAAACCCACCTCCAGGAAGCTCCCAGTTGTCGTGACAATCGTCGTCGGTGATTCCCTCCTTTGGCTCCTGCTCCTCATCAAATGGATATAGACCCTTGCACCTGCAAGAGAAACATTAGGACCAATTAGAGGAGCATGCTGCAATTGAAATGAGTCCGGAGTTACTATAAACATGCTTCTCTCTCTCTTTTCAGCTCTGTCTGTAACTTTCGTAGCGTTGTCGGTCTATGGGGCTGGTTTTCGGCCCGCTTTTTCTTCAATAAACTCAGTCATTCTCTTCTAATTGGAGTGTTCCTGCCCTTTCAAGGTTTCTCGAAAAAAAAAGTGTTGCTATGAACATGTATTTTAGAAGGTAGATGTCTCCGATTTTACACACTACATATTTCAGTAAAAAAACTTCGCTCCGTGACTCCTCAGTAGATAAATTGAGTACCACATCTTGGTGAGGTGGTGCAGTTGTGGGCTGTGGGGGCCCTCCACCAACCCGGGTTCTAATTCTTGTGCTCGCGTTTACACGCAAGCAGGTATGTTGGTAGGAACTCTGAGATTCACGGATTTATCTCAAATATCCATCATTTGTAAAGCGTGTACTTGGAGGCGCACATGTGTGGGTGTGGTGATGTGTGTGCGTGGATAGTCTCCCTTGCAATTGCACATTGTTACTTCTTATAATCGACTTGGTACTTCTTATATGTTCATAGATCCAGCAATGCACATTGTTACCATGAATTCAAGTTTTTTTTTGCGAGAAATGAATTCAAGTTGATACTAAAACTAAGATAATCATCACAGATGACAGACAAGAAGCTGCCAATCTACTTAACAGTTTAAATACTGTACAGAAATATAGGACCTATCTCTGACATGAATCATTTCATACCCACAATCACTTCAACTCACAACTAGTCCCAAATAGTTTGCATTAACTCGTTGAAATGCTATTTTGTGGAAATCGTGTACTTTTATCAGATATGCTCAAAATATCAGCAATCTAAACTGACATGAATCTTGATGAACTCAGCCATCGAGACCTCAAAATTCCTAAAATGGAAGAGAAACTACGATACACCAGCAATCATGTGATTCTTAGCACTGAAAACGGTCAGTGCGTGGAACAAACAAGAGTTCGAGAGCGAACGAAACGGGGAGATCACGGGAGAAAGAGATCGATCGATCGATCGAGCAGGGGCACCGCACCTCCGGTGATTCCTCCATGTGGCATCGCCGGCCTTCCGCTTGCGCTTGTCCCTCGCGTCCTCGTGCCTCCTTCACCGCCTGACCTCGTGCATGACATCCCGCATGAACCGCCGCAGCAGCTCGTCGTCCCTGTTGACTTCTTCGTCGCCCGCGCCCACCTTCGCGTTGTGGTACATGGGATTGGCCACCGGTGTCCACAACGCGGCGGGGACGGGGGTGGAGACGGAGAGGGAGAGCGAGACGGTAGGAGGGAGATGGCTGTGATCCGGGGTCCCGCACGGAGGAGAGGATGCGGGGGATTCGGTGAGAAGAAGGCTCCTACGGCGGCCGCGCTTGGCATGGTGGTGGCGCTCGCCGGCGAATGACGGGGGCAGGGTGGCGGGCTTTGGGTTTGCGGTGGTGAGCGAGGAGGCAGAAAGCCGAGTACCACTATAAGTGGGCCTAACTTGCCTTGCGAACGAACCGAGCTGCTTTGCCTTGGACGCGGTGGGGTCGACCTGGATATGCTCCTAGAAGAAAGCAGATACATGAAACAACAAATCCGGAAGACCAAATTAATCTTGCAACTCGCGTGCATGAATTTGAAACCGCCGCTGAAATATTCCGGAGGCATACTACCTATCTGATAATGTCGGAGGAGCCCAAGGAGATGTGGCGGCCTGTATCTCTGGAATTCATCCGAGAAATCCTTTCGTTTGAAATTGAGCTGGCGTTAACATAGGATGCCTTGTAAACAACAAAGCTGTACACATCAACATCGCTAAAGTATATGAGAGCGTCGAGCACCAACCAGGGGAGCTGGTTCTCCAACAGAAAGACGTCCCTCGGAATGCAAGGCGCCGTGGATAGAAACATCCGATTGTCCAGAACTCCAGATTCTTCACATTCACACGCACATATTGCAACAGGAAGCAGCCATCGAGGAACATCATCGCCGCAAAGTCGGCGTCGCTGAAACACGCAACCGCATCATCGTCGGTGTAGTAGCCGCAGGCTTTGCCGGCGATGGAGAGGATCTTGCCGTAGACTTCCTCGACTGAGCGGCCCGTCTTTGTGTAGTAGTGGGCCGCTGCGTGCTTCACCTCCTCCATCTATTGCAGGTGCATTGAGCCATGGTGGTACGAATCTTGGACAATGTAGCCGTCGCCTCGGCCTCCGATCCACCGTAGGCCCTGCGGGAACCTATGGATCTTGGTCCAGTGCTGCTTGAAGCAGCTGATGTCTTCTGTTTAACTTTTGGACTCCTGGTACCAGAACCAAATCACTGAAGCCGTACGCAATCAACCAAATGATGTGACAATGTGTTTCAGCCTGATATGCCAGCTTAAATACTGACACTGGATTGCACTCACTAACATGTATGCTTTTAGAAGAAAGTTCCCAGCTACATGTAGAGATATTGCAACAACTCGATCTCTCTCAAAGAATTAAAGAGAGTTCAGCAGGGGAAACAAATCTTGAGTCCCCACCCTAGTTTAATTTCCAGCGCGTGGCAGCGTCACCGAAGAACTCATCAGAAATTCAGAAGGAATACGAAGGATCAAATGGATTTGTAGATCGGATACTCAGTCCAAAATTATTTGAATTCTGAATAATCAAATTTTAACGGATTACGTCACCTTAGCTGCAGTCAGCCCATTAAAAACTGATGCCAGGCCCCAAGCCCATTCTCCCACCGGCCACGAACAGCAAATGAAAACGCTCTTCATTTAAATAAGGCCGGAAGACTCACCCAGGCTGCCCCAAACCAAACTACCCACGCAGATACCCACATGCGCGGCGATATATCTACACTTCTACACTATTATTAAAAGCACCAGTTTAGCAGATCCAAACAATCTTTACCCTCTATCTTCATTAATCTCT
Source organism: Stipa capillata (assembly GCA_019208055.1). Classification (NCBI taxonomy): domain Eukaryota; kingdom Viridiplantae; phylum Streptophyta; class Magnoliopsida; order Poales; family Poaceae; genus Stipa; species Stipa capillata. The sequence continues at coordinate 20,070 of JAGXJF010001978.1, read as the reverse complement.
CTTAATCCAATGTTTAACATTTGTCTAATGATGTAGCAAATCCCCATCTTCACTAATGATGTAACATTTCCTGCCGCGCTCGCCCGCTCAATCCCGGATCAAAGGAAAAACCGCCGTCGGCGCCGCTCACTCGCCCCTGCCGCCCACTCGCCCCCACCGCCACTGCGAGCCCGCCCGCCCCTCCCGCCATGAGCCCACCCGGACTTGCCGTTGCTGCGTCACCCGGCCGCCCGCTCGCCCCCTGCCGCCGCTGCGAGCCCGCCCGGCCGCCTGCCACCGTTGCGTCGCCCGACCGCCTGCTCGCCCCCTGCTGCCGCTGCGCCGTCCCTTGCCCATGCCGCCGTTGCACCACCCGCTCGTCTAACTACCCACTTCTATCTAATCGTAACCGCCTCTGGCCCACTCCCCTACACCACTGTTCCTTCGTCCCTGTCGCTGTGCCTCTGTCACCATGCCTGCGCCCGCCCTGCCGCCATGCTCTTCGCGCGCCACTGCCCTACCGCAGCGCCACCTGTGCGCCCATGCTCGCACGCCACCACTCTCGCGCGCCGCCGCCGCCCGCGCACGCCGCCCGCCCCCCGCCCTGCTCCTCGCGTGCCACCGCCCTGCCGCCGCGTTGCCCGCGTGCCAGCCCCCGCCCTGCCGCCACGCTGCCCGCCCTCGCACCCGCGGTGCCCCCGCCCTCCTGCGCCGCTCGGGCGTGTGCTACGGCGCCATGAGCGCGCGGCCAGGTAGATTCTTCCGGCGATCATTGTGCTGAAGAGTATTGCGCGGCGCGTCGGTGACGGCGAAGGCGGCGAGGCGATGGAGTTGATCGATTATGCGCTATAGTTATGGGAATCCAAGGTACGACGAGGGTTGTTTATATGCATGCATGGTTGGTTAATATGGCCTCATTTGTATTTGCTATGGATCCATGGTGCTACGTTGCCTAATCGGCAAGGGCACGATATGCGCAGGAACAAGGCGACGCATGACTTCCTCTCGCTGTACACCGCCACCGCAGCCAGGGATCCGTCTCTGCGGCTCCACGACTCCAAGCCCCCTACTGCCTCTCCAGGTCCACATCTCAATTTTACACCTCTCTTCTCTCTCTTTGCAATTTGATCTACTCTGCGGCTTAGCTAGATCTGTTAGGAGGTAGTCACGAAATTCGACAATTAGTTGTAGCTAGATCAGCTGTGGAACTAGAAAGGGAAGGAAGGAAGACGAGTAGTAATTAATTTACCAATGTATTGAGTTAATACTGTAGCATGTGATGATTGGGGGTTAAAATTTCGCGTTAAGTTTGTGATAGGAAGCGACAGCTCAAAGCAAGGAACGGATCACGTGTGGGTTGGACGAAAGGAGCCGTCAATGGCCATCCATCCTATCTGGTCACCTTCTGGTGAACTGAAGTTGTGTCCAACTTCAATTTGAGCTACACAATCTCAAATCCATGCTTCCAGAATTGATTGTGAAGGTGAACAAGATGTGCATTGTTAAGTTTGCTGCCATTATGATGATATTGCTGACCTTTCTACTAATCAATATTCACGGCATTCCAACTGTTGAAAGAGCTGTTATCAGCAAAATCGACAACCCTGATGTCAGACACAACTTGTTGGTTGAAGGGTAGGAGTTCCTATTTATTTACAGCTTTAGCAGCATGTACTTTACTGCAAGTGAGGAGCTTGGGGTCTTTGCTTTGAACTATTTTAGTGGGCTGCTAGAATTGCAGGATCTGGAAACTATTTCTATGCCTTAGTGTGACTCTGTGACATGATATATGCTGAAAAATAAATTTAATTTCAGAACAAACCTCTTGGCAGTAAAGGGTACTCCAGGAGTTGATTCTATGAAAACGAAAAGTACTCACAAACCTGAATTTTGATCGTCAAACCTTTTTGAAAGGACCGAAGGTACCGACTAGAGGGGGGGGTGAATAGGAGGCTAACTAAATTCACTTCTATTAGCTTAGATTATCAAATTATGTCTTAACAGATTACCAGATTAAGTTGGCTATGTGACAGATGAGAAGCACATGCAATATATGATAAGTAAATTGACACTTAACTGTCACACAGGTAGGTCACACAGGTGAGCTAATAACCTAGAACAGGTAAACAAGACAGATGCCTGTGTAACAGGTAGCTGACACAGATAAGTGATATGATCTACAGCAACTGAGACACAGCTAAGGTAAAGCAGGTGTAAAGTGATCTGTCAGAGATGAACAATGAATGTCTAAGAACACACAAGCATGCAGATATACAGAGTAGCTAAAAGCAATGTATGAAGTACCCAGAGAGACAAGGTATTTTTCACCGAAGTTCCCTACTCTTTTCAGAGAGGTACGTCTCCGTTGGAGAGGCTACTCTGAAGAGATCACCAGCACTAAATCGTGCTTGTTCTACGAGTACCTGAGTGATCAGGCCTCTTGCTTTGCTTGTGGAAGTCTTTTAGCTTTGCAGCAGGTAGACTTCAGATCACCTTCACAGACTACCGGTTCAGCCCACACAAGCTTGGGTGATACCAGCAACTCCTATGCCCGTCTAGGAGTAGACACTCCAAGAGTAACAGATGATGCAGCAACAGTCTCTTGGAGGAACCATTGCTCTTTGTTCAAAGCTCTAACTCTCTCTCAAACTAACTCTTAGGAAGTTTGACTTTTGTTCAGGAGGTTGGAGGCTTTGCAACGGTCGAATATGATTCACTGGATTGAGCAAGGTTGAGGACGAAGTCCTCCTCTGGTTCTCTATTTATAGGGTTCACAGGAGCCTGACCGTTATACTGTTACCACGTAGGATTAAGTGAGTCACCGGTGATAGACACCGGTGACACAGCCAATCACAACGCCCAACTATAACCGGCTCAGACAGACCGACACCTGTGTCACCGGAGGCAGACACAGGTGAACCCCTAACTGACGTAGCCTAACTACTCAGCCTGGTCTTGGCACATGACATGCCCTCAGCATACAACTAACTCTGATCCCTAATAAGGAGAGAACCTCCAATAGACTTCTGACTCAGCAGACAACCTATTGCAATGCAGGTACCTTAGCATTTATAAGCTCTCCCCTGGTACAGAGATGTACCTGAGTCACAGAGCGGAAGCCCACCTATGACACAGCTGTGTCACACAGGTGACTATAGGCTCTAGGGTTTTACGACTGCTGGCACTGCAGAGTGCTAGCACAAACCAGTTTCACACTTGTGCAAAACTGTTGATACGGGGCAACTGACCTCAAAGCATCAGTGCCACTGTCCAACACTCTGAGCATTGAGCAAAGGAACCTTAGAATTCGTTACTGCTTCATCCCTTTTGATAGTATGTGTGTTTCCTATGGACTCAAGGAAACTAGCAAATCTAGCTTTACCTGCCACCAACTGCAGTCACAGTCCTTGACGCATCAAGCCACCATCACCTTGCTTGCAACTCCTTGCACAGCACCGGCTTCTTCACAGCTGTAAATATTCTCCTTGTGAAAATGCAGCTATTTCTTATTGCTATCAAGAATGGATCATGCTGAAAAAAATAAAATGCACTCTTGTTTCGATTTTTTTTCCATATGGTTCTTACTATCGTTTGGTTTGTATTACCTGATTATGGCATTGTTTTATTTATAACTGAAGATGAATTCTGCAGATTAAGGGTCATCTTCGTGAGAAGAGTTCTTTCAATCTTAACCAGATTGGGCCACCGTCCTTAATTGATCTCAGAAAGGTGCATTCCAGCAGGTCTCGTGTTGTGCTAATTTATATATATGCTCTATAGCTTTGCTTTGTTTCTTTGTTTTTTGAATTCTTTACAAGGTTCTATAGCTCTGTTGGGAAAATAAATCAGTCAATAGTGTGCTTGAAATAGATGTTGTATCCAGTACCCACTTCAGTTAATTGCTCTACCTTAGGATTTGGATACCTTCCAAATGCTATTTTTACTTCCGACAATTTTGTTTCAAAAACAATTCAAGTCAGAGCGCATTTTGGTGCATTAGTGATTATGTGTTGCCCTGGTAAAACCCATCAAGGATGCCAAAGTGTTTATTTGCCATCAATTTGGATTGTGGTTAATTTGTTATTTGTTTCAGGTTAACAAAGTTTATCTGGTATAATTTGCCCTATTTGTTCAGACAATATGTCCATACAGTGCTCACTACCTTCCATCCGAATATAATCTCAGAGAGTGAGTTCAGTCACTACCTTCAGGAGAATAAGCTTGATTGTTTGCTCATAATAATTACTGCAGCATAAAAAGAAAACAAAACTGAAATAACATGTGTGTTTTGTGATTTATTTCAGAAATGTCCAATAGGCAAAGGTGACGGGTATCCCTTGTTGAACAAACTTGACAATCAGCCCGAACAAACCTAGAACAACACAACTACTGCTCCCAAGATCCAACAGAAATTTAGAAAACATTGTGTGGTAATAGACTGAAGTAAGTTGCTTTCTACCTTTATTTTTTCAAGAGCTACAACATTTAGACCAAGGGAAGTGGTTAAATGTTACTTCAAACTGCCGCAGTATCTTTGAAGTTTATACATGAACGGAAGGTTGGAATAGATCTCCATGTTGTAGATTTTATTTTGAGTGAACTTCATGTTGTAGATAAATAGCAGAATTATAGAGGATGTGAAATTAAAACCGGGATGCGAAATATAAAACCGGCAACTTTATATGAGAGCCCTCTCCAGGAAACTATGATTACCATACATTTGTGTTGCTCCAATCGTGAATATGCTTGTCATAATGGCATTCCATCAAATGAAATGTTCAGGCAGGGAGATTTGTTTGCCTTCGCTCTGCTGCGATGTATAAGACACTGGAATAGGAATAACAGTTTTTCACTAATATTTCTTGATTTATACCTTATGCATGATCATCATATGCATATATCGCTTGATGCAGAAACTTTTTATAATTTGTGGAATATATGTTCTTTCTCTTTTTTAGATTTTTTCTAGAAATAATATATTAGCGTCATATGGAGTAGTGTTGTGCAAATGTGTTTGCGTTCATTTCAAAGTGTTGCAGCATGAGGCCCTGTTTATGCTTTGAGAGCATTACAGATGTACTTGGTTGCTTTTGTGATGCCTCTTAGTCCATTACTTACTTTAAATAGGTGATACCTTGTAATTAAGAGCTAATGGAGATGGTTATCTTGGGAAAATGTGATGTTGATGTTAGTTTGATGCGCATGTGTTCTCTTAATCATAATTCACGAAACACATATTTGAGAGAGATAAGAAGAGTTAATCCTAACGTGCATTGCACATGCTAATATAACAAATAATGTAAACTAAGACCTATTTTTTTCCTCACGACTGTTATATCCCCGTTTGTTTGATCAATTCTGATTTTTGGAAGAGTTTCAGTTACTTCTTTGTGGAAACATTTGGAGGCCTTTCATTTTGCTTGACTGCTCATGTTCTGAACCCTCTGATGCTAAAAGCAAACATGGTCGATACTGTGGTTTGTGTACAAAGGCATCTAGAGGAGCTGCATGGACTAGATCGTTCGCCCTTGAGTGAGTGCCTTATTTGTTATTGCAAGGTGCGTAGATATTCAGGTAATTTTGCAGCTAGGGAGGTGTTCTTTTATGGCAGTAATGATCTGCTTTTGAGCGATAAAAATTATAACCGGCAATTTTGATCCTCCATCACGGGCTGTGCAAAGAAAGTGTGATACATATACATTTCTAGATCCCTGATTTGATATGCTTATTTACTTCTTTTGTGGCATACCATTGATCTGTTACTGATTTCATGGATTCTCTTGATTTTTTTCTACTCTATATATACACATACCTTGTATTGTTGATTTGTGCTGTAATATTTTACCAGTATATTTCTTAACTAGGAGGAACTGTCTACAAGTAGGATGAGGTAACAGAACGATCAATAGATGTGTATCATAGTCGTGTTTGGTGCGAAGTGTGTTTCGTATTTCCATGCTCAGTGTGTTTTCCACTTTCACTGCCTCAATACTCAGTAGAGCATACGATAGTACAAAAGGACAATATGACATCGCCATTTGATTCAGAAATAAAACCTGAAAGCTTTGCACTTGGTCCAGTGTAGAATCTAGGGTGTTGATACCAGTGAAAATTTCCTTGAGATATGTTATATTCTTAAGGGCCATTGCGGTGAAGACTAAAGGTATACTAAAAGTAAAAATATCAGGGATTTACCTAAGAGCAGGGCAAGTGTGCCAAACCTTTGGGCTTTTCCATAGTGATAAGGTGAATCCGGTAATCATATCGCGGATTAACAGTAACTCTGATTAAATAACCTTGCATGATACATTCAGCATGGAAATGGCTGAACCTAAATTTGATTGGTTTTGACTATTTTGTCCCTCTTTTAATCTAGAGGCATGTCAAACATCCTCTGCCCACCACTGTGCTTAACTTATACCTTTGTTGTCTATTTTCTTGTCATGGTGAAGATCACTAGCCACTACCCTCAACAAAAGTGGCAAGGAGATATGATTTAGGTGCTCAAGACTTGGTGGAAGGAAGGGTATGTATTCATTCTCTTATGATGTGGTATATTCTTGTTATCACTCTTGATCTGGTTTAAGTGATTCTAAATGTTATTTATTTTTGTTTTGTAAGAGAACATTTTTAGTTTCATTTCCTTTCTAGATAATGCTACATGCGGTCTTACATTCTGATTCAATTCTTTATATCCCACTCTATTAGTGCTTCTCTATTTATTATACTACCCTAAGAACCCCATGGTCGTCCTTTTTTAAATCCCACGGATGGCTCATGTTCTCCCTTTTTGTCACGGTATAGCTCCATGCTTGACTGGTGGTCCTTTCTACTTCATTGACCATACCATTTTAATGTCAGTATTATTTATTCCATTTGAAGGTTGAAGATTCCGAGGATATTAAAAATATACCTGCTGATATCTCCTTAGGAGGTGAAAAGAAGGAGGATCAGTCAATTGGAAGGACAACACAAAGTGTTAAAGTTGATGCAGCTGAACATAGCTCAGTAATGAGCCGCATCAGCCCGACAGCTAAGATGCTTATCAAAGAACATGGTCTTAATGCTGGTGCTTTCTTGGTATGTCGCTTCACTTCGGTTCATGATAATGTCATATGATAATTACGCTGTTCCTTTCTACCTATCGTCATCTATCTACAGTCAGTGTACAAGCAACAAATTACACTCTTCTGTGCTATTCTTATCTAGCCTAGCATGATACATGGGCAAAACCAAAATAAATTATTGGCTAGGTGCTCTGTTACACGTCAGAGGCCCTATTATCCTTTCTGAGTTTCATTTATTCAGTATCTGTTGATAGCAAGTTAATGATCGATGCTTGTTTTAATTAAGAACGATGGTCCTAGATTGAAGTCCTTAGGTTGAAGGTAAAAAACCTATTATCCGCTAATTAAGAAGCATTTAGTAGCAATAGAACTTACCTGCACATTCTCAGCTATTATAGACTTCTTGTGAGTAACCTACAGAATTTTGGTCTGTCTTCCTTACAGAATATGATATCCCACAAATTGCTTATATAATGTATATTCTAGGGAATGCCCAACGCTGAGCTTCAAATTGAGATGGCTATGCGGGATCAAGTAATACATAATCATATGGAAGGTCTAAGGAGCCAGTGGAGCATTCTCTATGGAACAGGGCTAGACCAGAGGTGGATTTTAAATCCTACAATATGCAATACGCCATTTGTATAGCGGAACTTCAACTAAAAAGATTTGTATAGCCGAACGGGGATTTGTACATAAATTGAGCTTGTAATCCAGAACAAAAAAAGTAGGTGTACACATCAAGCAGATATACAGATACACAATAGGATCAATGATTTGTTGATTTGTATATACATCCTCTTTGGTTAAAAAAACTATTTATCCCTTTAGAACAATAAACTATGATGCATGTTATACTATATATTTATCCTAAATCTGTTTTTGAATAACGGTTTTGCTAATAATCAGTCAGTTGAAATTTTCGTAAATTTCAGTCACCTAAAATTGCACGTCATTTAGCCTAAAATCACAGCCTTAAAAGCGTGCAATTTTAGTAAAAAATTACTGCAATTTTTTATCTGTAAAATTGCACGTCTTTAGCATAAAATTGAAGTCATGGAAGTATTGTTTAGTGAAAAGTTATTGCAATTTTTAGTCCATAAAATTACATGTCATTTAGCGGAGATGAGGATTGTTGGATGTTGATCCAAAAGTTTAAAAAGTGATTGAGAGTTAAAACAATTTTAGACAACTGAGAAATAGACAATCTTGTTGAATAAATCAAAAACCCATTTCCAAGCTGCAGTCACTCTCCTCTTGCTCTATGGCATTAATTTTATGCTTTCGTGGAATGGTGAAGAACTAGATCCACCAGTTTGCACGATGAGTATTCTCTATTGCACATTTATAGATACTTTTTACGTGAGCCCTTCATGATAATGATATATAATACACATATAGGATGTTATAAACTGAGGAAGCAGTTTTTGGTGAACCTGCTGAAGTACAATGGGAATGAATCTGAAAATAACATTCCGGAATGGATAGTTTATTAAGAGATAATTAGTTGTGCCGTTATTATTTCTATATCATATGATATTGAATTATAGCTTCTTTTGAAACTCATTCAAATCGAGGTTGATTTATAATATTTTAGAACATTATCAGACTCTCTTTTGTATACACGTGAATTTTCACGTGCACGCTTACTAGTATGAAAGAAAAACGTCAGATTTTCGCTCTAGAATTAACCTATCCTGTCAAATACCTCCTAAACTGAAAAAACAAGCTAATTCATACCTGAAATATAAAACCAATTCGTGTCGATCGCACTATCATCGTGAGTGAAGGAAAAGATCCAACGACACCGGTACCAGTCTAGGCTAACCACCTGACGATCCTTCTGTTTGTATTAGTTCCTAGCTCTCACAACTCATTTATTAGGGTTCAAAAATTTGATTAGGGGATTTAAAAGACACAACCACAATGACCAACAACAATCAACCATCACATAGGTTAACTGGAATATTTCAACAAGCGTGCAAGCTCGCTTGAGATCTTGTTGAAGACACATAACGTATCCAAACAATCACGATTTCCATTCAATCACAAGGGAAATCCAAAGAAAGCCAAACACCAAATAGAAGCAATTAACATCTAGAAGAGAAAAGCGGTTTGAAATTATGATACACCTGCAATCATGTGAATTTTTCATGAATGAACAATCATGTGATTCATAGTACTTAAAACGATAAGTGCATGGAACAAACAAGAGTTCGAGAGCAAACGAACCGGGGAGATCATGGGAGAAAGAGTCGGTTGATCGATCGAGCAGGGGCAGTGCACCTCTGGCAATTCCTCCCTCATGGGGCATCGCCGGCCTTCCGCTTGTGCTTGTCCCTCGCGTCCTCGTGCCTCCTTCACCACCTGACCTCGTGCATGACTTCGGCGTGTGCCACCTCCCGCATGAACCGCCACAACAGCTCGTCCCCGTTGAATTCCTCATCGCCCGCGCCCACCTTCGTGTTATGGTACATGGGATTGGCCGCCGGCACCCACGACGCGGCTGAGATGGGGGCCGAGACCGAGGGGGAGAGCGAGATGGTAGGAGGCGGTCGCCGTTAGGAAGGAGAAGGCTGTGATCCGGGGTCGCGCACAGAGGAGAGGATGCGGCGATATATAGGAAGCAGCCATCAAGGAACATCATCACTGCAACGTTTTGGCGTCGCTGAAACACGCAACCGCATCATCGTCAGTGTAGCAGCTGCGGGCTTTGCCGGCGATGGAGAGGATCTTGCCGTAGATTTCCTCAACTGAGCGGCCCGTCTTCGTGTAGAAGTAGTGGGCTGCTGCGTGCTTCACCTCCCCCATCTATTGCATGTGCATTGAGCCATGGTGGTACGGATCTCGGGTCACGACGCTCGGGACAATGTAGCCATCGCCTTGGCCTCCGATCCACCTTGGGCCCTATGGGAACCTATGGATCTTGGTCCAGTGCTGCTTGAAGCAGCTGATGTCTTTGTTTAACTTCAGGACTCCTGGTACCAGAACTAAATCACTGAAGCCGTACATAATCAACCAAATGATGTGACAATGTGTTTCAGCCCCCTTCTAGACGGCTTCGGCTTACGCATAAGCCAGCTTAAGCTTAATGGCCACCAGAAGCTCTGGTGTGGGGAAGCCTGAGAAGCTCTTTATCCCCTTCTAAACAGTTTCTAAGTTTTGAGCTTATAACCAGAGATGAATTGTAAAAAGTCTATAATACCCTTTGACATATTTGATCGCTGTTTGAACGATAATTTGTATCAAATTCGTGCCTCGTGTACTGTTTGGATAATACAATTTAATTTTGTATGCTTTGTATATAGACAATATATGAAGCAATATATGGTGCTTATTGAGATGAATTTGTTGGGTGTCCTTGTTGTTTTGCCCCTGATTAGAGCCTTGCTATTGTTGATGCTTCCTTTTCAGTAGAGTAGCTGAGGTTGCTTTTGCAGCAAAAATGGACAACTCTTTGTGGACAAATTTGATGCTTATACACATAGGAATGCATGATTGTTCAGACTAATCATTATACAAGCTGGTGAGATTCACTTGATCTATGACTTGGCAATCCACAAATTGAAATCCCTAGTTGAAAACTTGAAATACAATGCGTCGGAACTGCAAAGAATCGAGTTGTCATATGAGCATCATGCCTTAATGTGAAAATGTGACAATTTGCTCTTCTGCTGGAAATCTAAAAATCTAAACAACTCTGGTCTCTGACGATGCGCACAACGAGTACCAGCGACCTACGGAACGAGGTGGAGGGAGGCAGTGGACCCGAGCTCGTCGCGGTCGGCAGAGGCGGCGGCTCATGCAGGCCGATAGGATGATGAGGTTAGGGTCGGCAAAGGCGGCGGTGCCGCGGGTGAGCTGGAGGCCACCTCGGATGAGCTAGGGCCGGTGACCTGGGCTCCCTGCGGCATAGATCTGGCCACCTCGGCCCGGGAGAAGGGGGCGATGGGTAGAGGGGCGGCGGGGAGCGGGGCCGGTCGAGAGGCGTCGATGGCGATCTTGATGGCCTCCTCAGCGGCGGCAAGCGTGGCACGGAGCCGGCGTCGGCATGAAGAGGGGCTTCGGGCGGCGCAGATCCGGTGACCTCGGGCCGGCGGGGAGGCGGAGCTTCGAGTCAGCGGGGAGAGGGACTTCGGGGTCGGCGGGGAAAGCGGCGGGACGAGGTCGCCGACGGCGCTCCGCCACCGGCAAACCGGGAACCCCAACGCCGCTCTCGGGTGGGGAAGGGGAATCGGGTGGAAGGGGCCGGGGACGGGGGATGGGAGGATGGGGGCAACTAGCAATGCTGCTTGAAGCAGCTGATGTCTTTGTTTAACTTCAGGACTCTTGGTACCAGAACCAAATTACTGAAACCGTACGTAATCAACGAAATGATGTGACAATGTGTTTCGGCCTGATATTCCAGCTTAAATACTGAAATTGGATTGCACTCACTAACACGCATGCTTTTAGAAGAAAATTCCCAGCTACATGTAGAGAGATATTTCAACGACTCGAGATCTCTCAAAGAACTAGAGAGAGTTTAGCAGGGGAAACAAATCTTGAGTCCCCACCCTAGTTTAATTTCCAGCGCGTGGCAGCGTCACCGAAGAACTCATCAGAAATTCAGAAGGAATACGAAGGATCAAATGGATTTGTAGATCGGATACTCAGTCCAAAAGTATTTGAATTCTGAATAATCAAATTTTAACGGATTACGTCACCTTATCTGCAGTCAGCCCATTAAAAACTGATGCCAGGCCCCAAGCCCATTCGCCCACCAGCCACGAACAGCAAATGAAAACGCTCTTCATTTAAATAAGGCCGGAAGACTCACCCAGGCTGCCCCAAACCAAACTACCCACGCAGATACCCACATGCGCGGCGATATATATGAAAGAAATACATCAGATTTTCGCTCTAGAATTAACCTATTCGGTCAAATACCTCCTAAACTGAAAAAACAGGCTAATTCGTACCTGAAATATAAAACCAGTAGAGTGGTTTTATAGGCGGCTTTGTCTAAATGGACGATAATGTGGCATATAACATGGAGCTGATAAGTCAATTATTTATAAATTTATATTAGCAAATTATTCCTATTCTATAAAATATTTCTTTTAAATGTTGAAATGTCAACTTGACAGCACATGTGGCAAAACAATATTTGGTAAGTTTCATGTCTATTCTTAGGCAAAACCGCCTATAAAACCACATCAAGAAGTAATTTGTACCGGTTTTTATATTTCATAATGAAAATTGGCATGTTTTCTCAGATTAGGAGGTTATTTGGCCGAATATGCTAATTTTAGAGTAAAAATCAGATATTTTTTTTGTCTACATAAAAAGCATGGCCAAGGCGGAAACGAACTACCAAATTATGGGCCAGCCAACCCAACATACACAGCCGGAGGTGGAGGAGATTGGCGTGTGCGAGTTGGAACGGAATCACACGCCACACTCTGCATACTAGTTGCTTGTGCCAAGTTCAGGAGATGAATAACGGAGTAAGTTACACAGCATGACGTCATAGGCAAATAGATGAATCAATTCGGCTACAGGACCTAATTTCACAGAAAACATTGTCAGCAATTGATCAGAGCGCGCAAGCTACAGGAAACAAACAGGAGGTGGATGTACACACACGAGCACAGAGGAGAATTAGATGAACATGCCAACACTTTCTAGCATCAACTGATTGGTGTCTTTTTCTGTTACTCTCTTAAGTGAACACACAACAAAATACAAATACCAGACTTGGCGCATGGCTCAACTACAACGCGTGCATCGACGACTCAGCTAAACAATATAGACGTGGCAACAAGTGCTACACACAGCACTTGAACACCGTGCGAGGTACAGGACATGCAACTTTACAAAGCGAACATGCGAACACGAACAAGATCAACTCAATCAACATGTCTGCTACCGGTGTGTTGCTTGAGAGACATGCAACCAAAGAAGATGCTCGCGATCACACCACCGACAGAGAACAAGGTGAGGATGGTTTTGTAGTTATTGTAGATAAACTTATGCACCACAATTCGCACAGTCCTCTGACACTTGTACTCCTCGATCTTCTTCAGAATGGCCATGTAGCGGTGGCCGACGGGCAGGTGGTGAGTGACGCCCTTTAAGAAGTCAAGTGTCTCCTGGTTGCTGAAGGAGCTACGAAGGAGATGCTGAGCTCGCAGTGCATGCACGTCCTCCACCTTGTCCATGAGCATCGCGAGGAGCGAGAGGTACGAGCAGATGGTGTAGCCATCGGAGAGATAGCTAGTGGACAGGCAGACCTCGAACGCCGCCATGTTGACAAGCCAGGAAGCAGTGAAGTCACTTAGGACCAATGACGTCAGGGGGAGCTTACCAAATAGGAGGCCTTTTTGGATGCTCGTGTCAGCAAACCATGTCTTCTTGCTTGCGGTGAGCTTGATGCCGATTTCCGCGAGCTCGATGGCACTACTAGCTAGCGAAGAGTGTATATCATTGAAGCTGAACTCTTCAGTAGACAGGTTGCCTATTTGATGGTGTCGAAGGAGCCCAAGGAGGTGTGGCGGCTTGTAGCTATGTTTCACAGAAGACTCTGTCTTTGTGGTGATGTCAAAAGACCCTGTCATCCTAGCAACAAACTGGTACATGGTATCATAATTAAATGTGACCAAAGCCTCGAGCACCAACCACGGGAGTTGGTTCTCGAGGAGAAAGATATCCCTCAGCATGGAAGGCCCCGGAGGCAGGGTCATCCGATTTTCCAATCGAGCACATTCCACATTCTCCATAATATAGCGCAGCAAGAAGCAACCATCGAAGAACATCATTTTCGCAAAGTCCTCATCGCTGAGATGTGCAATGGCGGTGTCTACATAGCAGCTGCGGGCTTGGTGGACGATGGAAAGGATGTTACCGTAGACTTCATCAACCGAGCGGCCCGACCTCATGCACAAGTTGTGGGCCGCCGCACGCTTCTCCTCCTCCATCTCTTGCAGTTGGGGAAGGCCATGGTAGTATGGACCTAGAGCGACGACGCTCGGGATGATGTAGCGGTTGTCTTGGCCCCCGATCCGGTGTAGGCCTCGTGGAAACCTAGGTATCTTGGTCTCGAGCCTAATGCTCCTCACCATCTCATCGATAGGTACCAAAGTTTCTGCTGCGACTTCCATGACCTGCACCATTTTAGAGTTAAGACTACGCGACAGGGGGAGGGAGAATGAGCAAGTGACTGCACACGAGGTAGCAGGTGACTGCAGCCAGGAATATACATGTTTTTACAAGATTTTTGTACAGCTATATATAGGGAGAGTTCAATGAGGGAGTCAAATCTCCAGTGCACGGTAGTTTAATTTCTTAAAACAACACGCCTGAGTACCCAAACTGGACTCGAAAACATGTGCTTGAGAGTGTGTTAGCATAGGAGGACTGGTCTGTAAAAAAGACATGGATAGAGGACTGGCGAAGGAAGTTTCCTATATTACTACTTTCTATACTCCGTATTGTAGTACTACTCGAAAACTATAATGTTAAACTAGGAATTTTAGATGTTGCAGTAATATTTTATTATTTAAAACTATTATTCTGTATAGCCACATATGAAATACCACAGTTTTTACAGTTTTCACAAAGCCCATGGAATGTTTGGCAAATTGTGTTATTAAAACAATATATTTACTTCCTACAAAAAAGTATTAAAGTTGTTAAGTCAGGTAGTCATTATTAAGAACAGATGAACTAGCCCTTGTACATGTGAACTTGCTAGCCTATGATAATTTCCCAAACTAGCTTAGGAGGATTACTAATCCGTCCGTAGAAAAATACATCAATAGAGGCATAAAAAATCTGTCCGTAGAAAAATTTTATAAAGATTACTAATCCTATAAAATTTCTTTAAATCAAAGAGACTTTAGAAGTTTAAGAAATCTCACCTCACTATCTCGGTGAAAGCGAAGATCAAGTCCACCGGATACCTCCATGTCCACGGAATCCGTAAGCTACGCACATGCAAAAAAAAACATCCACAAATTTTTTCCTAAAAATTGAAATCCTACAATTTCTTTAAATTAAAGAGGCCTTTAAAAGTTAATCTCACGTCACTCTCGGGCTGGAAGGGGGTATCAGGCCCACTGGACATCTCCACAGCTACAGCTCCCGCAAGCTATAAAAGAAAATCCACAAATGAAAAACATCCCAAGAGGTTCAAGAACAAGCAACAAGGTCCCTCGACCAAATCAAGCTGCTGAACGAGATAGAAGCAAGCTCGCGGCGAACCTGGCAGAGATCGGCGTACGAGATGACCGGGAACTCGCCTTTGATGGCCTCGAGCATCTTTACCGCGATGTCCTGATCTATCCCCGCGTTGGCGACGAGCCCATGCTCCGTCGGCTTCGTCTTCGTCATCGTCATCTCGAACGTGTGGCCGGTCCTCGATACGTCGAACTTGCACCTGCGCAACGGACGAACGCGACACACCAGATCAGATATCAGGCCATAAAAACCTCCTCGAACGATCAATGCGAGCGCGGGTAGAAGGGAGTAGCACTTACGCGAGGTAGAGCATGAGGGACGCGCAGTTGTGTTGGGCGATGAGGGCGTGGAGCTTGCGCCTGGCCTTCTCGATGGCTTCCTGGTACTCCGCGCTCACGGCAGGGCAGTTCTTAGCCATGGCTAGCTGCGACGGCGGAAGGACTAACTGGAGAGAGCCCCGCTGGATGAAATGGGAGGAAAGAGTTGGAGGTCTGTGGGAGTGGGAGGGATGGGAGGGGATGACGAAGCCGGAGGCCTATTTAAGGAGAGCGGTTCACCCTTTGTCCGCGTGGATGGATTCCTGGAATCGCCGCGCCCCCCTTTTTGCAGACCCCAAACCCCACCGGGGTCTTTGGGTCTTTATGCAGACCCCAACCCCCAGTCCACCTGGAGGACCCAGACCCCAAACTCCACCGGGGTCCAGCTTGAGAGTCCACCTGGAGGACCCAGACCCCAAACTCCACCGGGGTCCAGCTTGAGGGTCCACCTGGAGGTCCCAGACCCCAGATTCTTGTGGTGCACGAGAGCTAACACCCGGTTTGGCTGTGACTCCAGCGCGTCAAGCATCTTTACGACCGCACGCACGCATCTGCTAATCTGCCGAGCCCAGTTATGCGTGCGGTTGTGTGCTACGCGTATGCTAATTATGTGTTGTTTTAAGTTGTTATACTGAGCATAATTATGTCTCAAATTAAAATGGAACCAACGCTAGAATTTTAATTTAGGACTGCGGAATATTTAGAATAATGTAATTACCTTTAGTGATGCATGGTTATATTCTAACCAACATTGTTTGTAATCATAACATGCACCTGTGCAACGAACGAACACAAGACACCAAATCTGATATCAGGCCATAAACACCTCCTCGAACGATCAATGCGAGTGCGGGTAGAAGGCCATAAAAATTTATAGAATTTGAATTCATAGAAAATTTTCTAGGGAGACCATTTAGATCGCATAAATGAGATCATAGGAATCCTATGAAATTTCTATGGAATGGAGTGAGCATTTTATGCACACGGTGACAAGTGCACCTATTTTTTTAAAAATTTTGAAAATCACATTTCTACGTTTTGAAAAAATCTTTAAAATTTATATATGTATATCATGGAATGAAGTATGTACAATTGAACTTTCGTAAAAGTATATGCCCATTTGTGACCTGTGCAAAAAAAAAGAAAACACATTGGATAAACATGGATGGTAATATATGGAAAAGAAAACATATTTATTTTTTTCCCACAAGTCACAAATGAGCATTTTTTTACGAAAATTTAACTATGTACAAATAAGCATTTTTTTAACGAAAATTTAACTATGTATACTTCATTCCATGATATACATGTATGGATTTTTTTCAACGCTTAGCTGTGAATTTTTAATTTTTGAACATAATTAGTGCATGTGTCCCCGTGCTCACCTTGGCACTTTCCCTTTAGAATGGCTCAATCTATACGAATTTTGGAGAAATTCTAACATAAGCTTGGACCTCATGGAAAATTTCTCGTGCCTTGAATGAACCTTTTCTCTCTTCAAATTTCTGTAAAATTCCTGTGGAGCATCCAAAGAGCTGATTTTATATATTCCTATGTTCTCATTTCCTGTAGGATTGTATAAGCCATGACATTTCATTCGTATATTTTTTTACCTGTATTTTGAGGAGTTACTTTTGATGCAAGTATATACTTTTCTTGATATGGAACATAATACAGTAGGGTGGGTTTTTTTTGATACATAAAATCAGAAAAAGGATGGTTGTGAGAAAAAAGGAAGAGTCAAGGACAGCTCAAGCTGAGCTGTCCTCGTCATAGAAACGAATGGACTATGCTGTGTAAGAGTAGTCCCAATGCACCAGATCAGCAATCTCTTAACCCCTGCCAACTAAGCAAAAATCTGAGGTGACAGGTAATTAAGGAGGAAAGAGATGAGAGCTAGCTCTTCTGCTTGATACGACTCCTAGCGCACTTTCCAACAAAAAGAATTTACTCCTCCGATCCCGTGCGGCCTCTCCCCCACTCTGCTCTCTCTCTCCCCATCCCGTCCGGCCTCTCTCCCCCATGCTCCCCTCTCTCACCCCGTCCCCGTCCCCTCTCTCCCCCCGCTCGACCCCATCCGCACCCTCTGTCGCCCCCTTGCCAGACCACGTCCCCATCCCCCTTCCTCCCCCAACCTACTCCGCCCCTAGAGGTGCGCCACCGCCCCCTGCCGTGGCGAAGCCCTGCCTCCTGCTGTGGAGGAGCGGCCGCTGATGCCGCCCTTGCCATGGAGGAGCGCCGCACCGCCGACGCCCCTGATGTGGAGTAGCCGCTGCCAACCACCCATGCCGACGAACGCCCCTGCCGTGGAGGAGCTCCGCCGCGCCCGCGGAGGATCCCCTGCAAACGAGCGCCGCCGCCGCTCGTGGAGGAGCCCGGGCAGACGAGCTCCGCCGCCCCGGCCGACGAGCGCCACTACCCTCCCGCTGACCCCGAACACCGTGCCCCCTCTTGCCGATCAGTGATGATTTTTTTCTCAAATTTTTGTCAATTCTGGTTGTATATTGCAATGAATTTCTGGTTGCATATTGCAGTACAAATGCTTGACAATTTTTGGTTATCTAGAGTGAGATGAGATTTGGCTTCTATTGCAGTGAAGATTGTGACTAGCATCATTTACTTATTTTCTGATGCAAGCTTCTCCAAACATAAAAAGATTAGCATATGCTACAAATAGGCTACAAGAATAAAATGGTGCTATTGATCACAAAATACAATAAACTAAGAGATAGCTTAAGAGACATTGCACTAAGAAAGCTGTCTCTAAGCAGTCATTTAATACAGGAAGAGACAGCTTAAGAGACAATGCATTGGGGCTACCCTAAGCCGCGCGCGAGCTGAAAAACTCACCCTGGGTTGACCGTTGATTCTAGCGCGTCAAGCAGCAACAACTGCAGGATCTCCTGCGCCGCTGTCCCAGCAGTAGGATCCCCTGTGGCTGCTTCTCCTGGCACCGTCTGTCCGATCTGACATCAACGGTGAAAGACTTGCCACGTCGATGTGTTGGCTAAAACTTGTTGAATTTCGAGTAACCTAGAATTGCACACGGAAGAGGAGCTTTGGAAAACATGAGAGTTCGCACGTTCACATTGGTAAGATATAACGGGTGTCTATGTTGACCCTTTTTGTCCCAGACGGCCATACAGACGGAGGCTTAAATGTATATGTTGTGAACCGACGCCTCCTGGAGGAGTCGCGTCTCTTGTGATCAAGTTCCAACTGCCATTAGCAGTTGCTAGGCATCTCTTCAATTAGCAACTGCCATCCCTTCGCATTGTATATATATGTAATCTCATTCAAGAGTCAAGACAATTGAATCAATCATTTTGGTATCAATACTCTGAATCATTTCCTACTCAACACGTTATCAGCACGATTAGAAACACATTATCAGCACGATTAGTCTCACGATTTTGGTATAATGCTGCTTGTGTTGCTCAGATGCAAACATGTTACATAAAGAGCAATATCACTAAACATATTGCCCCTAAATTGTTTTATTCTCATGAATTACAACAAAGTGGGGAAATAAACATCTTGCAAACCAAATCATGTGACAATCTCGCTGATTTGTTCACTAAATCCTTACCAAATTCAATTTTCCAGAAATATGTTTATGAAATTGATATGCGGCGACTTCAAGATTTGCAAGAATCAGGGGGAGCTACTCTCTGATTATTAACCTGTTCATACATCATGTTGCACTCTTTTTCCTTTATGAGTTTTCTCTCAAGTTTTCTCATTAAAGGTTTTTAATGAGGCAATATCAACACAAGATATATGTCGTATCTTCTATTTTCTCTATCGGGGTTTTTGAGAAGGTATACAAGACATATCTATTGTTCTCTGAACTCACCTATGGGTTTTTCCTTAACATGTTTTCTCATGTGAGTTAACAAAGAGACAATTACAATTATATGTTGTATCATTTTCTCCTTATTTTTCCACTGGGTTTAAAGGAGTTTTTCACAGCATATCAAACATCACTTCTCATATTTTTTCCACAGGGTTTTTTTGGAAAAGCTTCCAGATGCTATATATATACAAAGGTGAAATTGATCAAGGAGGAGTGTTGTGAACCGACGCCTCCTGGAGGAGTCGCGTCTCTTGTGATCAAGTTCCAACTGCCATTAGCAGTTGCTAGGCATCTCTTCAATTAGCAACTGCCGTCCCTTCGCATTGTATATATATGTAATCTCATTCAAGAATCAAGACAATTAAATCAATTATTTTGGTATCAATACTCTGAATCATCTCCTACTCAACAGTATAGTTGGATCCCAAGTTAAATCAGATTAGTCAGAGCATTAGATTAATTAGAGCAATTAGATCTTGTACACGGTGCATCAGGCCGTCGGAGCGAGCACCGAACCATGAGGGGCCGGTTACCGCCGAATGCCGTCGCCCGCGTCGAGGGCCGCCGCCGTCTCCCTCTCGCGTCGCCTACGCCAACGGCAGCCGCCGCCGCCGGCCGCTTCGTGCTTTTG
>JAGXJF010001977.1:0-15577 GCA_019208055.1 Stipa capillata | reverse complement strand
GAAGGTTTAGAGTCGTTCCCAATTACTACCGATAGGACAAGGTCAGAGGAGCCGGAGTTCTACCCACACCCTAACCTAGCTCGAAGGCTAGTGGGTCGCTCGAAAGCCCGGTAGAACGCCCACACCCTGCCTGGCCGGCACAGCATCTCAGCCAGCGGGTCACTCAACCGATTCTGCCCAACCTAGTAACAACCGGTACAACCGTAACCCTTCACGGCATACCCAAAACGCTTCATATCATACACGCAGTGTGTAAGGGCAGCTGGAATTAACAACTCGGACATCACAACAAAGCTCTACATATATGATATTACTAGTGACGTCCACGATGGGACAATATATACATCATTCGGCCATAACCGAAAACATATCCGAGTACAGAGAAGTTAAACGACAGCGGAAACAAGGTAAATGAGTCCCACAGCGGCATAGTTACCGCTGAACAAAAGCTACAACCTATCCCATTGATCGACTAACTAACCAAGAAAGCAACAATTTCAGGCATCATCGAAATAGTCCTCAACCACCGGCTCACCTGCAAGCTCCAGGAATAACTTGGGTGAGTACAATCGTACTCGCAAGACTTATTCGTGCTTGATTAAATGTCCTACTCATACTAATACATCAACAATTAAACATGAATGCTTCTCAGAGTAACATATATAAGTTAAGAACATAACCTCACAGGGTAAAATAACGGCATACTAAGTAACAGGCTAACTCAGGATACAACATATCACAATCAAGTCACCATGAGATCAAATCATCAATTCCAAATTCATGGGGGACAGCCCATGAGTCCAATCCAAATTAATCCATTAAACACATCCAATCCAATTAGGGCAGCCCCTAAATCAAATCCACTAACGACAACTCAAACCCCTGCAGGCATAGTGAGTGCATAACAGTTTGGAGGTAACGAGCCTCTCAAAGTGCATGGAGGCTTACCCCAACTATCCTCAGTGTTGATTCTCGCTAGCGTTCCAATCCACACATGTTCATTTTAATCTCTCGAACCACTACCGACAACTCAACCCCTGCAGGCATAGTGAGTGCATAACAGTTGGAGGTAGCGAGCCTCTCAAAGTGCATGGAGGCTTACCCCAACTATCCTCAGTGTTGATTCTCGCTAGCGTTCCTATCCACACATGTTCATTTTAATCTCTCGAACCACTACCGACAACTCAACCCCTGCAGGCATAGTGAGTGCATAACAGTTTGGAGGTAGCGAGCCTCCAAAGTGCATGGAGGCTTACCCTAGCTATCCTCAGTGTTGGTTCTCGCTAGCGTTCATGTGTGATAAGGGATGGTGACACGCTGAAGATAGGGTTGGTATGGCGATAAAAACCTTCATACACCTGGGTCGCCATCATGCATCAATTCACACCAACCGTACCCATTGTGTACGCACTCGGCTCTCCCAACTCACTTAAAGATTTAGTTGAAGAGCCATCAGATGTTCTTGACCTAATACACATCCTACACATACTAGTGTGCTCAACCTCATATACGACATACAAGTAGCAATTCACACATAAGCACACATAACAGGGCATACACAATAGTACGGAAAGTAAAGATGCAACAAGCTCTGCTTGCCTGATTCGGGTTGTTCCTGATCTTGCGGGGAGCATGCGGGAGAACTCCAGAATACTTGAAACACCAGTAAGAAGCAAGCGACCTCTAAAAAGGGAAAAAGCAATCCTAAGAAACTAATTTGAAACTGACGCAGATGCATGGATGCAGTTGACATGGATGCAACTACGGTGGATTAAGATAAAGTACTCAAGTACATAAATGGGTGGGTGTTCATTCTAGATTTGGGTTTAGTTTTAGTTATGATATAACTTTAATCATGGATGGATCTAAAATATGGATGCATGCATGGAATAAGATATGCAACTAGGGCGAAAGGCTTTAAATCCATAATTAGGGTTAGGGCTAATTAGATTGATTCGTTGTCGTAGGTGAGAACATGGGGTCGCGATTGTTTTCTGGCCGTTAGGCGAATTGTGACAGTAAGCACTTTAAATTGACTGCTAAGCTAGATTCTCTAGTTCATATTTTTGGAGGTCGTTTACACAGTTCTATGAGTTCTACCAGTTTAATCATATTTAGCATTTCCTGTCTTCTTCTCAGTAAAGAACAAGGTATTGCATATCTTATTCTCAAGGTTATCTTCATCAGCTAAGATCAATAAGTGGGTTCATCTGGTCATCTTTACGAGTATTAGATTTCCTAGTTAATTGAGTGCAACTGATGGCTATTAGTGTGTAGAGTTCTTTGATTCTCGATTACCACGATTAAGATTCAGGTAGAACTTAGTTAAATCAACCATCGATCATCAATAGAGTATTGATAGGCTTAATTATTGACACTAGGATTGTCTTAACCCAGTTAATTATTATAATCACAAGACTCATCCGGGTTTAGGTAGTCCTCACTATCACCACTTTACGAGTAGTGTATTAATGATATTAACTAGACAACCCTAAGGGTACTGATTTGCTCGCTCCGCAGTTGGTAATGGCCATACCTCAACTAACTGTGGGTCTATTAGCTTCTAATCGTGGTGGTCATTGGTTTAGCAAGGGACACTAGGCATATCGATTAACAAACTGTTAGTTCAGTAATACCTTCCCTCAGTAGTAATCATTATCGAACCATCGATTTCCCTCGTTGGTCATCAATTGTATCTTATCATTAACTGGTTGGGAAGATCAACGCAGTAAGCGGCAGCTTTCACCAGCAATTATTAACCTTATTCTTCTGGTCATGGAGTTCATATACAACTAAGATACTAGCTAGATCATTCATGCATCATCTCGTAGTTTATTTCCTAGGATTGGTTAGATGGGCCGGATGTCGTTCAAAGCAGAGTTGGGGAAAAAGAATAGCCATGTCCCGAAATCCATCTATCTGGCATGTGAATAAAGTATTGACTGGTAACCCTATTAGTTGTCTTGTTAGTTAAGTGCATGAATTAGTATTTAACCGTGGTCAACACTTGTGCAAGATGAGATTAGTAAGCTAAGCCATAGCGGTTATTAGTACAATGACGCATTAAGCATGCTGATTTTTGTGAATATATTAGCAAGTTATCGATGAATCACAAATGAGTACAGCCATCAGAACCCGCATTAGTTAACATACAGCTGGGGACCGATTGGTTAGTTAGCAGTTAATTGATGAGTATTAGCTAACTGAGATCAACGGTTGGACAAACCTAACCAACAAGCTGAGTACATTAATTGTAGTTTCAAGAAAAGAAAGGTCTTAACCGGATCCATCGGCTCCCAACCCAGCTGCTCATGGTTAGCTACTCCTTAATCCATTCCTTAGAGTAATTATAGTTGGATCAGTGTCATTATTCCGCAGCAGTTGCTAATGTAATGACTGATTAGCTATTTGAGAATCATTAGTCGGTTGCCAGTTCATAATTTCAGCTGTTTAAACATGTTTTAACCGAAAGCCACAAGAAATAACAGGACAACGAGGTGGAGCGGGTGCTCACTCCCAGCGGCGAGGACACGGCGAGTTAATCCCCGAGCTTGCCGAAGAGTCCACGGTCGGTGGCCGAGGAGAATCGCAGAAGACTTGAGCTCGTCGAAGCGCCGAGGCAGTCGTTGTCGGCCTAAACTCGGGGCGGCACTGGACTGAGGGCGGCGTGGCTTCGGTGGAAATGGGGGAAGGACCGGCGGCGGAGTGCAGAGGTGGCGCGGCGGGGAACGGCAAGGAGCCTTCGGCGGCGTGGATGGAGGCTTGGCGGCGAGGGGAGCTGAGCACGGCCAGGTCCTGCGGTGAGGCGGCGTCACCGCGGTGGCAAGAGGTGAGGCGGGGAAACGGGGAATGCGGCGCGGCAGGCACAGGGGCAAGGAGCGGCGCGGCAGGCAAAGGGGCAAGGAGCGGCGTGGCGTGGATGGGGGCGGCAGCTCCGGGAGGCGCTGGCCGGCGGGATGGGGCCGGTGGTCGGCTCACGGCCGGTGGATCTGAGGCGAGCAGGCCCGGCGGGGCGGGATGGGAGTGGAGGCGCGCCGGGCTTGAAGAAGGCGCCGGCGGCGGGCGGAGAGCAGAGGGGGCCCGGAGCTGTTGGGAGGCGCGGCACAGGGGGAGAGGCGGCGGTGGCATGGGGCTTCTTGGGGAGCGGCGCGGCAGGGGAGCGGCAGGGGAGCGGCAGCTCCGGCCGCTGGCTCACCAGTCGAGAGGGCGGTGGCGTCTGGGAGCGCATGGCAGCCGAAGGGAGGAGGGAGCGAGGGGCAAGCTCGGGTGGCTCACCGGCCGCCATGGCCAGCGCTAGGGGGAGACGACGGCGAGCGGCAGCAGAGCAAAGAAGGAGCGGAGGTGGAGCAGCGGGTAGTTCATGCATGTGGATGCTTCTGGTATGGATTGGATGCACAAGAGCTAGAGAATCGGTGGTATAACATGCATAGCTCAAATCTTGGTTTTGGATGAGAGATTGAGAAGAGGGCATTTGGGTTTGCTCTCAACGTTGAAGGAAATGGGAGATGGCAGGATGAAGAAGGTAGACTGGAGTGAATCAACGCACTGGGGTGAGCTGCTACTTAAAGAAAAAGGGGAGTTGCAGCGTGGGACACATGGAAGAGAAGGGCCGCCAGCGGGACCCACATGGCAGGAGATGTCTAAATTATTTTCTGTGCTTATTTAAAACAAGGCTAAGATAACAGGAGTTCCAGAACAAAATAAAATTTGAATTTTAAGGGTTTGAATTTATTTCATATTAGACTTGTGGTCAATCTGTTATTTAGATTTTTAATGTGTTATTTCATTTATATTTTGAGGAGAGGGGGTTTACTCGGTCAGCTATTTCCAAACTTTATGTGCGGAGAGAAACTACTAAAATAAGTTTGGTCTTAATGTACAAATAAACTTCGATTGACTGGTAACAGTTTGATAACGTAGGCATTTTGGAACATATATCAAATTTTTGAATCGTGAGTTGTAGTGGCATTAGGTTTGATGTTCGATTTCATGTTAACCCTAAGGGCGCATGTTAGGGTTTTTAATCGAAATCGTTTTTGAAGTATCTTTATGCATGCATGTATGAGAGGAAAACTGACTTGTTCACGAGGATCCTTACTAATCTCGTGTATTAAGATCTGGTCGCTACAAAGCCTACCCCCATTAAAAGAATCTCGTGCCGAGATTCCTACGGTAAAGAAGAGAAGGAGAGGTGTTCAACTTGCAGCAAGACGTTGACGTGATGCCAAGCTGTGGATAGTGAGAAAGCAAAATGACTTATCGATTTTTACACTAGTTCCGGAAAGGGAAACCCAGATCGGAGTATCATTCTTGGAAATGGCTTCTACCGTGTTTTAGCTTTAATAGGCTCTACACTTGGTTGAAAGGAGAGGCAGAGGTGGAACGAGCAGTGGCAACCAAGAGGTGCTGCAAGGATCGATGGTCTTGCAACTTAGAATTCAAGATTGTTGGTTTGAGTGAGAGGAACTGGTATTAGCGAATGATCTTAGCTCAAGTGTAGAATTGAGGAGAGGGCGGAAATAGGATCCGAAGTAACAGAAATGTATGGTTGTCATACGAGGGCAATTCCAGATCATCCAACAATTTAGAAACTTAACTGGTTAAGGTGGAATGGAACATCTTTAAGATTGGTCGGAGGTTTCGTTCAATCTTGCTAGCAAGGTTATTGGATGAAAATGGTTTGGATATATCACACTGTACAGATGATAGTTCAAAATTGTCGGGATTGAAGAACAGTTCCGTACCGCACTTAGCGCCATCAACGAGGAGGTGATCAGGCTCCCTATTGACGTGCTAACATGGGCACAAAAACGTTCGAGAATACCGAATGCATGGCATCAATTCTGAATAATCTATCATGTACAGATTCACATCCTTGAGGTAAAGCAAGATATTATGAGATTGGTCTTGAACTTCCTTGAATCCTGCTAAGGAGGGGGAAGGGAAAAGGTGGATAACCACGTCCAAGAACAGAAAGGAGTTAGAACCTGCACAATTGGTGGGCTGATCTTACCGTTCACTTACACTGAAATGGACGGAAAAAAAACTGTTGTTTATTTGAGATGCTACCTAAGTATGGAAGGAGGGAACTGTTGATTATCACTCACTTGACTCGGGTATGATAGTCAAGCTATCAAAATGCCTTAGAACGCAAGATTGGATTAAAAGGGATATGCTCGTAGTCGCAGGGAGAAATGCCATGGTGCTCAAATCAATCCTTTAGCATGTAGAATTCAACTATTTCACCAAGACATCTTTCTAAAGATAGATCACTACCTTAGTGATTTCCTATAGGAAAATCGAATTCCAAAGATCATCTACCTAACCTATAAGTATTATCTTAATGGCAATCCAACATTTATCCTTGCCCATAATCATTTTCTATTAATGCTCTACCTATAGACTTCATTTTGTCTCATCCACTAGTATTCAAAATCTTCATTATTAATCATATTCCACCGATCCAACAATTTATCTAAGTCCCTTCATCTATTACTCCTGATTCTTTCCAAATCCAATAGTAGTGTTGCCATCTATACGTCTTCTATCGTATCACCTGCCAACTCATAATTATCCAAGCCCAACGGCAATACTTCTAATTTCACCAATATCCAATGACTAAACCAATCTTCGGAGCTATTATAATTATTGGCACCAACAGCAACCTAAGGTCCTTATCACTAGAGACCTATGAATACATTAGATCCTCCGATAATGCTTATATCATGAACCGCCAAAGATCCATTCGTCTTTGATGCTAAGTCATAATCATAATCAATTGGTCTGGTAATCAATCTCTACTTCTGTCCATCACTTTTTCATTTAGAATCAATGTCAAGGAAATTATCTACTAGCAATAATTAATTACTTTGCTAAATCAATTAATTCTTCGCACTCCATTGCATCTCCTATTAATCCAACTCATTTAGGTTAACCCACCGAAATTCATATACTATCTCTGATCTTACTCCAATTCCAAAGGGTATTTGCTAATACTATGACTTTTGACCTACGAATTAGTCCAACAATTTTCTATAATCCAATCAAAATCCAAGATTTACATAGCCCTATAATCCAAATAAACTTATTAATCATCTACTCCTTTCTCAAATTTTTGTTTTCAGCATGACTCTGATCTCGAAAACATCATCCTATACAATTTTAGGGTTAGAGAGGATAGGGTTAACCACACAAGGAAAAACAAATGCAATGGAGGAGAACATTCAGAACTAAGAGTGATAAGGTTAAGGAGTAAAAAGCAATCTACTTATTAAATTTAAACATAGGGTTTAGTTTTGCAAATAGTTTTCTCGACATTGCCGAGTCCTATCTAACGACCACCTGCAATTGGCTTCCTACGGTCAGCTCGGCTCTGATACCAAGCTGTCACGGACCCAGAATTGCATATGATTAAGGGAACGCGAAGTCGCCAAGGACCGAAGGACTCGTCAGCCCGGTGGCACGGTACCTGCGCCGTACGCACCAAGACGGAACGATCCGACACCCGCCACGTGCGAGCCGGCCGGAAGCAACCAATCTTCTCAGAACCACATACGATTCCATAGTCCGGTGAAGGTTTAGAGTCGTTCCCAATTACTACCAGACAGGACAAGGTCGGAGGAGCCCGGCAGTTCTACCCGCACCCTAACCTAGCTCGAAGGCTAGTGGGTCGCTCGAAAGCCCGGTAGAACGCCCACACCCTGCCTGGCCGGCACAGCATCTCAGCCAGCGGGTCACTCAACCGATTCCTGCCCAACCTAGTAACAACCGGTACAACCGTAACCCTTCACGGCATACCCAAAACGCTTCATATCATACACGCATTGCGTAAGGGCAGCCTGGAATTAACAACTCGGACATCACAACAAAGCTCTACATATATGATATTACTAGTGACCGTCCACGATGGGACAATATATTACATCATTCGGCCATAACCGAAAACATATCCGAGTACGGAGAAGTTAAACGACAGCGGAAACAAGGTAAATGAGTCCCACAGCGGCATAGTTACCGCTGAACAAAAGCTACAACCTATCCCATTGATCGACTAACTAATCGAGAAAGCAACAATTTCAGGCATCATCGAAATAGTCCTCAACCACCGGCTCACCTGCAAGCTCCAGGAATAACCTGGGTGAGTACAATCGTACTCGCAAGACTTATTCGTGCTTGATTAAATGTCCTACTCATACTAATACATCAACAATTAAACATGAATGCTTCTCAGAGTAACAATATATAAGTTAAGAACATAACCTTCACAGGGTAAAATAACGGCATACTAAGTAACAGGCTAACTCAGGATACAACATATCACAATCAAGTCACCATGAGATCAAATCATCAATTCCAAATTCATGGGGACAGCCCATGAGTCCAATCCAAATTAATCCATTAAACAACATCCAATCCAATTAGGGCAGCCCCTAAATCAAATCCACTAACGACAACTCAACCCCTGCAGGCATAGTGAGTGCATAACAGTTTGGAGGTAACGAGCCTCTCAAAGTGCATGGAGGCTTACCCCAACTATCCTCAGTGTTGATTCTCGCTAGCGTTCCAATCCACACATGTTCATTTTAATCTCTCGAACCACTACCGACAACTCAACCCCTGCAGGCATAGTGAGTGCATAACAGTTTGGAGGTAGCGAGCCTCTCAAAGTGCATGGAGGCTTACCCCAACTATCCTCAGTGTTGATTCTCGCTAGCGTTCCAATCCACACATGTTCATTTTAATCTCTCGAAACACTACCGACAACTCAACCCCTGCAGGCATAGTGAGTGCATAACAGTTTGGAGGTAGCGAGCCTCCAAAGTGCATGGAGGCTTACCCTAGCTATCCTCAGTGTTGGTTCTCGCTAGCGTTCATGTGTGATAAGGGATGGTGACACGCTGAAGATAGGGTTGGTATGGCGACAAAAACCTTCATACACCTGGGTCGCCATCATGCATCAATTCACACCAACCGTACCCATTGTGTACGCACTCGGCTCTCCCAACTCACTTAAAGATTTAGTTGAAGAGCCATCAGATGTTCTTGACCTAATACACATCCTACACATACTAGTGTGCTCAACCTCATATACGACATACAAGTAGCAATTCACACATAAGCACACATAACAGGGCATACACAATAGTACGGAAAGTAAAGATGCAACAAGCTCTGCTTGCCTGATTCGGGTTGTTCCTGATCTTGCGGGGAGCATGCGGGAGAACTCCAGAATACTTGAAACACCAGTAAGAAGCAAGCGACCTCTAAAAAGGGAAAAAGCAATCCTAAGAAACTAATTTGAAACTGACGCAGATGCATGGATGCAGTTGACATGGATGCAACTACGGTGGATTAAGATAAAGTACTTAAGTACATAAATGGGTGGGTGTTCATTCTAGATTTTGGGTTTAGTTTTAGTTATGATATAACTTTAATCATGGATGGATCTAAAATATGGATGCATGCATGGAATAAGATATGCAACTAGGGCGAAAGGCTTTAAATCCATAATTAGGGTTAGGGCTAATTAGATTGATTCGTTGTCGTAGGTGAGAACATGGGGTCGCGATTGTTTTCTGGCCGTTAGGCGAATTGTGACAGTAAGCACTTTAAATTGACTGCTAAGCTAGATTCTCTAGGTTCATATTTTTGGAGGTCGTTTACACAGTTCTATGAGTTCTACCAGTTTAATCATATTTAGCATTTCCTGTCTTCTTCTCAGTAAAGAACAAGGTATTGCATATCTTATTCTCAAGGTTATCTTCATCAGCTAAGATCAATAAGTGGGTTCATCTGGTCATCTTTACGAGTATTAGATTTCTTAGTAATTGAGTGCAACTGATGGCTATTAGTGTGTAGAGTTCTTTGATTCTCGATTACCACGATTAAGATTCAGGTAGAACTTAGTTAAATCAACCATCGGTCATCAACAGAGTATTGATAGGCTTAATTATTGACACTAGGATTGTCTTAACCCAGTTAATTACTATAATCACAAGACTCATCCGGGTTTAGGTAGTCCTCACTATCACCACTTTACGAGTAGTGTATTAATGATATTAACTAGACAACCCTAAGGGTACTGATTTGCTCGCTCCGTAGTTGGTAATGGCCATACCTCAACTAACTGTGGGTCTATTAGCTTCTAATCGTGGTGGTCATTGGTTTAGCAAGGACACTAGGAATATCGATTAACAAACTGTTAGTTCAGTAATACCTTCCCTCAGTAGTTAATCATTATCGAACCATCGATTTCCCTCGTTGGTCATCAATTGTATCTTATCATTAACTGGTTGGGAAGATCAACGCAGTAAGCGGCAGCTTTCACCAGCAATTATTAACCTTATTCTTCTGGTCATGGAGTTCATATACAACTAAGATACTAGCTAGATCATTCATGCATCATCTCGTAGTTTATTTCCTAGGATTGGTTAGATGGGCCGGATGTCGTTCAAAGCAGAGTTGGGGAAAAAGAATAGCCATGTCCCGAAATCCATCTATCTGGCATGTGAATAAAGTATTGACTGGTTAACCCTATTAATTGTCTTGTTAGTTAAGTGCATGAATTAGTATTTAACCGTGGTCAAACACTTGTGCAAGATGAGATTAGTAAGCTAAGCCATAGCGGTTATTAGTACAATGATGCATTAAGCATGCTGATTTTTGTGAATATATTGGCAAGTTATCGATGAATCACAAATGAGTACAGCCATCAGAACCCGCATTAGTTAACATACAGCTGGGGACCGATTGGTTAGTTAGCAGTTAATTGATGAGTATTAGCTAACTGAGATCAACGGTTGGACAAACCTAACCAACAAGCTGAGTACATTAATTGTAGTTTCAAAGAAAGGTCTTAACCGGATCCATCGGCTCCCAACCCAGCTGCTCATGGTTAGCTACTCCTTAATCCATTCCTTAGAGTAATTATAGTTGGATCAGTGTCATTATTCCGCAGCAGTTGCTAATGTAATGACTGATTAGCTATTTGAGAATCATTAGTCGGTTGCCAGTTCATTAATTTCAGCTGTTAAACATGTTTTAACCGAAAGCCACAAGAAATAACAGGACAACGAGGTGGAGCGGGTGCTCACTCCCAGCGGCGAGGAACACGGCGAGTTAATCCCCGAGCTTGCCGAAGAGTCCACGGTCGGTGGCCGAGGAGAATCGCAGAAGGCTTGAGCTCGTCGAAGCGCCGAGGCAGTCGTTGTCGGCCTGAGCTCGGGGCGGCACTGGACTGAGGGCGGCGTGGCTTCGGTGGAAATGGGGGGAAGGACCGGCGGTGGAGTGCAGAGGTGGCGCGGCCGGGGAACGGCAAGGAGCCTTCGGCGGCGTGGATGGAGGCTTGGCGGCGAGGGGAGCTGAGCACGGCCAGGTCCTGCGGCGAGGCGGCGTCACCGCGGTGGCAAGAGGTGAGGCGGGGAAACGGGGAATGCGGCGCGGCAGGCGCAGGGGCAAGGAGCGGCGCGGCAGGCAAAGGGGCAAGGAGCGGCGTGGCGTGGATGGGGGGCGGCAGCTCCGGGAGGCGCTGGCCGGCGGGATGGGGCCGGTGGTCAGCTCACCGGCCGGTGGATCTGAGGCGAACAGGCCCGGCGGGGCGGTATGGGGAGTGGAGGCACGTCGGGCTTGAAGAAGGCGCCGGCGGCGGGCGGAGAGCAGAGGGGGCCCGGAGCTGTTGGGAGGCGGGCGGCGCAGCTAGGGCAGGGGCAGGGGAGGCGCGGCACAGGGGGAGAGGCGGCGGTGGCCATGGGGCTTCTTGGGGAGCGGCAGGGGAGCGGCAGCTCCGGCCGCTGGCTCACCAGTCGACGAGGGCGGCGGCGTCTGGGAGCGCATGGCAGCCGAAGGGGAGGAGGGAGCGAGGGGCAAGCTCGGGTGGCTCACCGGCCGCCATGGCCGGCGCTAGGGGAGACAACGACGAGCGGGCAGCAGAGCAAAGAAGGAGCGGAGGTGGAGCAGCGGGTAGTTCATGCATGTGGATGCTTCTGGTATGGATTGGATGCACAAGAGCTAGAGAATCCGGTGGTATAACATGCATAGCTCAAATCTTGGTTTTGGATGAGAGATTGGGGGGGGAGAAGAGGGCATTTGGGTTTGCTCTCAACGTTGAAGGAAATGGGAGATGGCAGGATGAAGAAGGTAGACTGGAGTGAATCAACGCACTGGGGTGAGCTGCTACTTAAAGAAAAAGGGGAGTTGCAGCGTGGGACACATGGTAGAGAAGGGCCGCCAGCGGGACCCACATGGCAGGAGATGTCTAAATTATTTTCTGTGCTTATTTATAACAAGGCTAAGATAACAGGAGTTCCAGAACAAAATAAAATTTGAATTTTAAGGGTTTGAATTATTTCGTTTTAGACTTGTGGTCAATCTGTTATTTAGATTTTTAATGTGTTATTTCATTTATATTTTGAGGAGAGGGGGTTTACTCGGTCAGCTATTTCCAAACTTTATGTGCGGAGAGAAACTACTAAAATAAGTTTGGTCTTAATGTACAAATAAACTTCGATTGACTGGTAACAGTTTGATAACCTAGGCATTTTGGAACATATATCAAATTTTTGAATCGTGAGTTGTAGTGGCATTAGGTTTGATGTTCGATTTCATGTTAACCCTAAGGGCGCATGTTAGGGTTTTTAATCGAAATCATTTTTGAAGTATCTTTATGCATGCATGTTTGAGAGGAAAACTGGCTTGTTCACGAGGATCCTTACTAATCTCGTGTATTAAGATCTGGTCGCTACAGTGACAGCCGATTGAAATCATCCAACAATCGACACAAATCAAATTACTTTTACCTTTTACCTTTTCGTTCTTAGCAGTAGACCTTTGCTGTTTTGCGCTGGAAAGCGGTCATTTCTTCTTCACGAAAGCAAGAAGATCTTTGTTGCTTTGCTCGGAAAGCAATCATTCGTCATACACAAAAGTGCAATAGTTATCCTTTGTTGCTTTGCTTGCAAAGCAATCGTTCGTCGTACACGAAAGTATGATAATTATCACAATTGGTGACTCCACTTATCTAGGTGTTCCGCGGATCAATTTTCGTCCGAACATGTTGCTTAAATCTTTGGGGCATGACTCTGACTAGAAACTCCAAATCTTTATTCCAGAAATGGTCTCAATGTAATCGGAGGATGCGTAAGAAAGTTTTGAAAAGAATAAATTTCAAAGAGGATGTAGGGTAAAGCCATCACACATCCGAGGTATAAACTATAAATGGATGCCTCCAAGATTTTTGAAATTCTTTACGGAGGTTCAGTCCTGGGATTTCATCTAATTCAGGAAATGGCTCGACTAGGCATTTAACTTAATCTGAAATTTTTGTACTATCCTTTATCATATAATCTTGGGAAATAGGTTTATGACATGCATACGATACTACTGTAACTTATTGGGTGGGGTCTGAGGTTTGAAAGGTCCCGGAAACTTGGGGTTTGAGTTCTACCCAGTAGTCAAGGGAGAAAAAGGGTTAGGGTTCAGAGCATTTGAACATCGGTACGAGAGTAGCAAGAATACCCTTGGCATGGGTAGATTGAGGTGAGGCAAGACCAGGGAAGCACATATATATACATACATATACATGATAGCTCGAGGAGGCGATATCGGAGCCAAGGTAGAACAAACGTCGCACGACATTTAGAGTTTAGGGGAATGCATAAACCTGTGTGGATTATTCAAGTATGAGCTAGCAATGGAGATGGCAAGTTCAATATAGAAAGAGAATGACTTAGGTTATATGCATATAGATAAAAGTAGTATATATGTGCACCCCCGCATGATAGGACATGGCGAGGTAGGTGGTAGAAAATCACGACATTCAGAAAGGGTTTGTGCCATATATATGCTCAATTTTGCAACGGTACCGCATGGTAGACGAACATACGCACATACACATGTGGATACATGCATGTGGGAAATTTTGGGTGTGCATATGTGAATACGCAGGGGCTAAGATTGCCTTGCGTCGAGAGATACTAGGTGGAATTGGTGAAAAGATAAACACGACGGAAGTTTTGAGCACATGTGTCAAGAAAGGGAAAAGATTACCCGGTAGTTATATTAGACGATGATAACGTTGCAAAGTGATGACAAGATTTTTGATTAGATTTTATTCAAAAGAATACCATTATTAGCACAAAAGTTTTTGTTGGTCCTAATTTTTGAGTTTTAGAAAATCAGGGTGTGACAGAAACCTCGAAGACCGTCTGCGCCAGGCAGGGCTACAGCTGATACGGCGAGCCTCGTTGTCTTGAGCAAACGGGACCATGATCGATGCGACGCGGTCGCTGCGATGGGTCCCATCGCTATCTCCTCGCCGATCGGTCCCGATGGTCGCCAACTAGGTAGGCACGGAGGTCGCTCAATCTACAGTACGCCTGTGAGAAAAATCAAACAAACATCACCATGTGGAACACGTCGCACCCAGCGACCAGGGCGTATAGGAACGCGACGTCATCACCGCATCAACAAACGCTACCTCGTCGATCGCGCTAAAAGGGGAAGTAGCGATAGGGGTACAGCGTGCGTAAGCACGGCCTTGATGACTCTACGCTGTTTGACTCAACCTATATGAACATGGCAAAGGGCAGGAGAAAGAGAGAAGCGCCTACACGTGCGACGACGGCCGTGCCCCGAACCCACCTCATGCATGATAAAAAAATACAGTAGCAATCCATTGTTTGAGATAAGTACACGCTGTGACAATCCAACGCTTACATGCTACCCGCGCGTGACGCATGAGAAAAAAATGTGGTAGCTGTTCATTATGCATCCAGTCCATCTCATACAGATGACCCCAGAGATGCGTCGAGACTCGCCCCTCGTACCGCGACACCGCTACAACTACCGCAACCTAATGCCCCACATGCCACACGCACCACAACAAATAGATAACGCAGACAAGAATATACACGGGCTGGGATGGTCACCCTTGAAGCGTAGGAGCCACGGCAACTCGGCGTGGAGCTGCAGCACCATCGCTCCCAACCTGCAAGAAAGAGAGACGCGAGCAGGTGGCACAGCGGTACGCAGGGTCGGACCCGGCCCCTCTGGCTCGTGCGGCGGTGGCAAACGGCAACGCAGCCCAGGGTGGCAAGCGGCGCCGCAGCCACGGCAAGGGTAGACCCCAGGGCAGCATGGCGTCAGGTGGACCGGCAACGGTGAGCTGGCTCTTGAGGGGCCTACGACAGCAAATCACGGCAGCACGTAATCGGCAACGGCTCCCCAAGCCCGACGGCAGGCGGACCAGCAGCGACGTGACGGCGCAGGCGACGTCGGCCGAGCGGCAGCAGCACAAGCGACACGCTAGTGCCCGAGCGGGATGGCGGCACCGTGCGTCCGCAGTGGTGAGGACGGCCCAAGTGAGACGGCGGCGAGGCCTGAGGCGGCGGCAGCCCACCTGATGGCAACAGTCCGGCAGCCGACGGCGGGGGGCTACGGTCGAGGCCCGTGCGGTGGCGGGGCTGCGGCCAGGGCCCGAGGCGGCGGCGGCCCACCTCCAGGCAGCGTGGGTCGTCCCGGTGGCCGGACGGCAGGGGCGTGGGTGGCCTGAGGTGGTGCCAGCAAACCCCGAGCAGACCAG
>JAGXJF010001976.1:0-215148 GCA_019208055.1 Stipa capillata | reverse complement strand
TCTCCTATTTTCTTTTAATTTTATTTTAATCCTTCTCGGGTGGGACCCAGCTGTCATGGTCTTCCATTTCTTTTATTCTTTTTACTGAAATTCTGACGAGTGGGGTCCTTATGTCATTGAGACATACTTGCTAAGCTTAATTAATGCACTGCTTAATTATTAATGACAGATATTAAAATGTTGGTTAGTATTACTTGATCGTCATTAGCATTAAGTATAGTTATTAGATGCTAACCATTGATTACACTCATTAAGCAGGGTTAACAGTAAATATGCTATTAATTAAGTT
Source organism: Stipa capillata (assembly GCA_019208055.1). Lineage (NCBI taxonomy): Eukaryota > Viridiplantae > Streptophyta > Magnoliopsida > Poales > Poaceae > Stipa > Stipa capillata. Next base: position 214,859 of record JAGXJF010001976.1, on the reverse strand, counting down.
TTAACTGTTAACCGGTGGGCATTAATGCCCTAACCGATCGGTTAATTAGGCCATTATGGCCTAACCGATTCGGTTGGGGAGCTGCTGGGCTCGGTCCGACGGCGGGTTTGCCCGGCGCGGTGCTACCGGTGGCGAGGCCCCCGGGCGAAGCAGCAGCGAGAAGGGCGGACGGCGAGGCGGCGAGCGGTGGCTTACCGGAGGCGGCGGGCTCCGGCGAGGCGGGGACGGCGGCTGGCTTGAGCTCGGCAGCTCCGGACCGGGGCAATGGAGAAGCGGGGAGCGGGCCAACGGTGGGGCCCGGGCTAAGGCGGCACGGCAAGGCGAAGCCGAGGCAGGCTTGGGGGCAGAGGTGAGCGGCACTGGGGGGAAGACGGCGGGCTTCGGTGGTGGCGTCCCACGGGAAAGGAGGCGACGACGATGGGAGCCGAGGGGAGCTCGGGATCCGGAGCGGCGGGGAGCAAGGCCGGCGGCGCTCGGGTTGGTGAGGCAGCTCGGGGGAGCGGCGGCAGGATGGGGAGCTGCGGCGCGGTGGCTTCGGGCGGAGGGGCACGGGTGAAAGGGACGAAGCGATGAGCTTGGGGGCGGCGCACGGGAGCAAGCGGAGCGGCCAAAGGGGAGCAACAGTGGGGAGCGAAGGGAGAAGGAGGATGCAGTCGGCCGGGGCCCAAGACGGGAAGGAGGGCGGCAGGCTCGGGACAGCCAAAGCAGCTGGTGGCGCGGGGTGGCTCAGAAGTTTGCCACCGAAGCAGGAGGTGGCACGGGAGGATAAGGCAGCCGGGTTAGGATGAAGGGGTGGCGGCGGGTAGCTTAGAGAAGAAGGAACCGGTAGGGCACGGGCAGGCCAGGTGGGCCGGGTAGGGGAAATGGGCCGAAGGGAGGAGGCCCATGCGGCATGGGGGGGAAAATAGATTAGGGTTTTATCTTTTTCTATTTTCCTTTTTGATTTTCTGATTTCAATTCAAATAACTTTCAAAGCTCCTTTTCAAATAGAATTTAAATTCAACTATACTTCAAAAATTCAAAAACTTACTCATTTTCTTAACTTGATGTACATGCCATGAACTGCACACATGATGCACATTAGCAATGTTATAAGATTAGGGATGTTACAGCTGTTGACGTCCCTGCTGCTGGGGGCATGACTGTCGGCCTGCCATGAACGACGTAGCTTCAAAACCTTTGCTCCCCCTACCTGGCACGCCAGATGTCGGCGAACAAACGCCGGCGTCGGTGTTCTGGAAGGACCTCCTTTGGGATTCGGCCGGGGAAGCGGAGGAACAAGAGCTATGTCGGATCTTGAACGGCAGGAAGCTAGAGACGAGACCGTGGTTTATCCAGGTTCGGGCCACCTTCTTGGTGTAAAACCCTACGTCTTGCTTTTCATGTATATATGAATATTTGGATGATTACAATGAGCCTGGAAACATAGGTGTTCTTTCTCTTTTCTTTCTCCTAGGTCCCTTTTTTCTTTTTTCCCCTTCTCATGGCCTTGGTTCTCCCCTTATATACCCGGGGGTCACCACAAAGGCCGAAAGGCAAATACACTGTAGCTGCACCGTTGCTGACGGATAGGGCGTGGGCATCCCACACCGGCGATTGAGGGTTGCTGTAGCGGAATAGTTCCTGTCACGCTTTAGTTGGGATCTGGATCATCATGACGGGGTTGGGTCAGAAGGTGAAGACTTCCCGGAACGCCCTCTGTCACGGACCATGCTGCAGCTACCCTGGCCCCACTGACTAGGGACAGAAGGTATGCGCCTGGGCGCGCGGCGGCGAGCCCCAACGTCAAAAAGGTGTCAGACCGTTCCATCCCCTGCCAAGACCGACAGCTTGACGGGACTTATCACGTGGGAGGACGAAAATTGACCAGGACACCGCCGTCTTGTCCACAACGGACTTGGAGTAGGAATGCCTGCACAGACAGGCACTAAACGCGCCTGTCGGGCCACGTGTACTGGGTAGGGACCCACGAAGGGTGCTCGGGGTTCCCGTGTTTGGGGACTCCCGAGCACGTGGCTTGAGCCATCCCACTACCTGGGAGAGGTACTCGCCATCCCGAGTGGGAGCCAAGTTGCCTTGGGTGCTCGGGGAGCATCCTTAAGAGATGACTCGGGGCTTCCCTTGACGGCCGAGTGGACACAGTGCTCGGGGTGAGCCCCCGGGCACCTCCTCTTGGCTCCCACGTCCGAGTGGATCCAGCGCTCGGGGTGAGCCCCCGAGCACCTCCTCTCGACTCCCATGTCCTTGGTGACGCGGCATCAAGTTGGGCCTTTTCCAGCGATTTAAGGGGCCCCGTTCCCCGTATCGCTGACACTACTGCTAAGGGTGGAAACTGGCAGCGGATAATCTGTATTGTCCGATATTCGTATTTGAGAAAACACTAAAACGGCAAGCAATATCTGTATCCGAATTAAAAACAGTTGCGGATACGGATATTATCCGGATTTATTTCCCGGATACGGATACGGATATGGTATTGGATTATAAAACAAATACGGATACGGATATGGATATATTAGCCCATTTCAATAACTCTCTCTAAGTCTCTAACTCCTTAGCCCAATTATATAGCACCTTAAGCTCACTAGGCATAGCAAAACTCTATTTCTCTATGTGAGACATATTTTTATCATCACTTATCCATGTAGAACATATTCCTATCGTATGTCATCGATTTTATATATGTCATTAATTCATCATCATGTTCATATACTTATCTAGTTATGTGGTTTACCATAGTCTATTATTAAAACTGTAGGATATTCGTATCCGACCGAATTGAGTATATATCCGATTCGTATTCGTATTCGAGTAACATCCGATCCGTATTCGTATTTGACAACATCCGTATTCATATCCGTATTCGCTTTAAAAATATGGAAACGGAAGTGCGAAGGGCACTATCCGATCCGTATCCAATCCGTTTCCACCCTTACCTACTGCCATGAAAGCGAGAACTTGCGTGAATTCAGAGTAAGCATTGGAAGCCAGCAGAAGATAGGACGGAGGCCAGGCTTGGTGTTTTGTTTTTTTTTGGGGCGGAAGCTAGGCTTGGTTGTCGGAAGGCAAGCTTCTGTGGGAGGAAGACAAATATTGTTGAATGTCTGTCTTAGTAGTAAACTGAAAGGATTGTCTAGTCTATAGAGGGTGAATAAACGTTTTAATAATAACTACAGATTTAGCTTAATTCTAATACGAAATTAAACTAATTGTTTCACAAGCTTAAATCATAAATATAGTTAGTTTATTAAATGCAACAACACTCTCTATGTCTATACCAATGTTTGTAATCCTAGAGTAACAAGCAAGCAATTCAATCTCTACTAAAGAAAACAACAATGAGTACAAGTATGAATAGCGATAATGTAAAGGAAATAGGAGATAAACAATATTTGTTTCAAAGTTCAGATATCCACTGATATCCTACGTCTTCGTTGAGGACCTGATCACTCATGATCAAATGTGGACTCTCTTTCAAGCCACTTCCTCTTGAGAGCACTCTTGCATCTTCTCAATCACTATAGTTAGCTCATTCCTCAACTCCGGAGATGATGAGTTCCACAACTACTTGATAAACTACTCCGACCTCTTCACAAGTTTGAAGAGATCACCAAGCCAATACCACCAAGTCGTCTAGGAGTCAGTGGCCTCTAAGAGTAACAAACTCTCGGATTCTCACTCAAACATGATTGATGTCAAAAGCTCAAATCGATACAATTAATGCAATCGCCTAGTGTAACTAATGCACTGATCCTCCTCACACCTCAGAAAGAGAAATACATGCACTAGAGAGGTTTTAGAGAGAGTGGAGACAAGTGGATAAGGTCAACAAATGACTCCAGAAGCAGTAGCAACTTATCCAAGCCAACCCTCAAAATCTAGTAGTTGGAAACAGAAGCACATGAACATACCATTATTCATTGATTTAGATGCTTTGTTTTATCAAACTAACTTAAAATCCTAGGCTCTTCGACAATGTGGAACAGTCCTGAAAACGTACACATGGTGCCCCTTGTCCTTTAGTCCTTCACATAGATGATCTCGCTGGTCAGGTTTATTAAAACAGAGCTGTGGAAAAGGACCTTCTCACCCCAGATGTTAAGGCTTTGAGGTGAGGAGTCTACATATGAACATATACATCCCAAACAATGCGGGGGTTATTTTAACAAAACTCTGATGATAAATAAACCGAGTTGTGCTAGGATGGTTAGTGGGACAATACCCACTCCCACTAGGGATTAATTTCCAGGTTTGGCTCTCTATGTGTCTCACTAATGTATATTTTCATTTAGTGCTAGGTGGCACTCCTGTCACCAGCAAGGTGTTTGTGCCTTTGTGATGACATTATCAATCTTTCAGTACCGTAAGGTCTAGCCTAAGCGCTCATACTGGGGGTGTTTATCTCTGTGATGGTGTAAGTGTGGGTACATCTACGAATTGTACTTGGAGTTTAAAAGAAGGAAAATCTGACTATACACTTTGTTAAGGAAAATGCAAGCAAAAGCAAATATTCTTCACCGGACCACACACTAGTTACCAATCTGTATGCACACTCAACAGATCAACATCTCCTCCATTTTTACGTTGGGAGCATCCAATTCACGCGTGCACGCTAACTTTCTGCTCGGAACCTTCAGCTCAGAAATTCGAGCTTTTTCATGTCAGAAATTTAACTTCCAACGCAGAAACTGAATCGTGTGTATTACACCTATTAAAACAAGAAAAGGAGGGGAAACCGCAATCCTCTTGAAAATTTCAGCGACTTGAATACAGAGTGCCAACGCGTGCACCTACATCGATGATTTAAGCTAGATTTTTGCACTACATCAACTAACTCCTGCATCTACCATTGACATTGAATCCAGTATTGTAGGCGAAACACAGTATACGAAAGCTAGTAAAAATAATGTAAGATGTGTGAGAGTAGCTGATGCTCGGATAGGTAGGATCAAAAGCCAAGAGTTCTCTTCGCTGAATATCTTAATGTTGCGAAGCTGGGCGATAGGCAAAGGGGCGAGGAGGAGGGGGGGAGGAAGGATAATGGGGGCAGCAAATGGAGGGAAACCTAGCACGCGCAAAAGATCTTTTTCTTTTTTAAGACGGGATAAGAGGACGTGGAAGCCAAACCAGGCCACTTACCGACGACAAGGCCTAGCTCCCAAGCCCATCTGGCCTGCGCGCCCGGCCTTAGCCCACAGTAAGCACAGGGCCTTTCTGTAGCGTGAACACTAAATACCGCACGCACGGAAGTAATTTGACCGGCCGACCAACTCTTCGTGCTCCGGCAACAGTGAGCTCTGATGGCCTCCCGATCAATTCACACCCTTCCGGTTGTGCAGAGCGGTTGAGAGGCAGTGGCCCGATAGTAGGCGGCGGGAGGGTTGGCGAGGCAGCGGGTTCTTCGCAAGGCGGAGGCGTATGCAGCTCGCCGCCGGTGACCACAGGGAAAGGTGTTTAGGTGGTGGAAGGAGGAAGGAGGAAAAGCAGGATAGGAAAAGGTGGAACGATCAGCGGTGGACGCAGGATTTTTGAGGATGTGTATTTGCTGTCGCAGTGAAAACGAAAACACAAGAGGGGAGTGCGTCGAGCTTGGGTTAGATTGTCAAGCTCCGTAGAGTGAGAGAACTTCGAGGCTTGCAAAGTACAGTAAAGGGGTATATGAGTAGAGCACATTTTCGGCACCGGGTGCCATATGACCGGGGCATCTGGCCATTATTCACATTCTCGACATCTGTGCTGGAGTTATGTCACTGGAAATGCGTAGTCAGTACGGGACATATACATCTTAGTCGTATTGCGCTGTACCAGGCCTCATGGGCCACTAGGCGTGTTCTGGATCTAACGTGAATAGCATGGGCGTACTTGACACACAGTTCTAGCATTTCGCAGGCCGGTGTAGGGCCTGTTTAGTTGGGCTGTGATTGTTGATAAAGCTGTTGTTGGCTGGCTGTCTGGAAAAGCTGATGTGGCTGTGAGAAAGTAAATATATAACTTTTGATTGATCCAAACTATCTACAACATTTTAGAACATGAACACACTTTAGCACATTACAAAAAGCTGACAAAAGGCAGCTTTTCTAAACAGGTGAATTTGCACTGCAAAGCCAACAGCTATTGTTGGCAAAAGCTGCTGAAAAGCTGGCTGTTTGGTTGGGCCGCAGCTTTTTTCAGTAAAAAACTGCTAAAAAGCCCAACCAAACACTCCCGTAGTGTCGTCTTCAAACGTGAACTTGACGAACACAGCTATTAATATTACGAGATTTTCTACAGTACTAGAAAGTACCTCGACCGATCAAAATAGATCCATCCGAGGCAGGAGACGAATGGTACCACCACGTTTATCCGAGCGAACGAGCTGAGGTACCATGGTAATTTCGCACCTCTGATGGAGCAACACACTCGCACGACATGCTCGCATCAGGCAGAGTTGCAGCTGCTCTCCAAGTCGCCTTCTCGGCTCTGCCCACCTCTCAAATCCAGTGGAGTTGAGTCGCCGTAGCCACTACAGCCATGACGGGACTCGCCCACTCAGGTTCGACCTCCCCGATAATGGTGTTAGCGTGGCAGAGGCTTCTTCCCTGCTCGCCTTGCAATCACCCTCCCTCTCTGATTAGGCACAGTAGGCCGCCTCCTGCTCAGACCATGTACAGATGCAGCGCCCCCCAACAACCTGCTGCCTGTAGGGCGGTTTCCAAGATATGCAACTGCACCGGTGTTGCATGAAGGTTTGATCCCAATTCAACACCCATTGGCCAAATCCATGCATTCTCCCATCGAATTGGCTGCAGCAGGTTGGTGAAATCCCCAAGTCTTGATGTGCCTGGTGGAAACAAGCCGACCACCATAGGTGGAAGCTCGAGGCCTGACCTTACCGGGAACTTCTGCGAGAGCTTGCCGGTGGGCACACTAGGGCGCCAACAAAGCCGCCATAGCTGGCCCAGTACCACACACTGGAGCCGCTCCATGCAACCGTCGGTAGCATCAACACCAGCAGGACAAGCACTTTGTTGCTGTGAAAAACATAAAAAGAACTAGGAGCTTTTGCTATGAAAAGAAAAGGAGGATGCTAAGAAAAGAAAAAATATCGTGAAGTAGTAGATGAATCGCGTGGTTGTGCGTGGAAAGTTTGGATCCGAAGTGTTCTTGAGAAGTAGATACTTATAGCAGTCATTGCATTGTAGTGCCGAGGCACACATTCATATTTCAAGAATTATCGTAATGCATATGAAACAGTGTAATCGGTTCTAGCGTGTGATGGTTTGATGAATTTCATGATTATGTAATATGTTTATTGACATGCCGTTCACGTCTATCTTGCTTAATGCAATGCCACTTTTTATCATTTGTTTTTTCTAGAAATATTATACATATTTAAACTTGAGATATCTGTGAGCCATGATATGTTTATGATGTTCAGAGCACGCACCCAGCTGCTAACATCAGCATTTATCAAGTGATAGAGGTGACAATTTTGTAAGTGTGTGAGATGGAGGAGGAGGAGGAGGATGCAAGTGCGCCGGATGATAAAGGGCAAGCTCATATGAACTGATGCGATTAGTCATCAGCGTAACACGATACTTCTGAAATGCATGCTATAGACAAATGACATTTATCGTTACGATTATTTGAAATAAATAAATAAGCAACATTGGGTATACAAATGTTGCAACAAGCTGCGTAGTGTATGAACGTCTCAGCTAAATCGCAGGACCAACTCTTCATTCTTCCTTCTATGTATGGTTGCATGCTTGAAAGGTACAAATGCAGAGCAAAATGCTCATTACGGCCGCAAAAGAACGAAACTCAGTAGCCTTTTCACGAAAGACAAGGCAGCTTCACTGTTTCTCATGCTACTCAAGTCTATGGATCAACTGCTACACACATACAAATTTCTATCTCTGTAGTGCGTCCACTGAAAAGCAAAACAAACCCATCAAAATGATACTAATCTAGCAATCTGAAAACTGGGATTTCTTTGACATTGAAACTTGCACATTTCGCAAGTATCTCCTCTCCAACCCCAAAATTTTGTCGGCCATTTGCCTGCAAAAAATTGTCGACAATTTTAGCACCGAAGACCCAGAAATAAAATTATAATGCTGAAATATGCATGCTCAGGTTACTGAAAGAAGCATAGACAAGTAAGTTTTTGCTCTCAAGGCCATTACATCCACCCGATAAGATATTGCATTGTTATACTCAGTGTACTGCAATTACAAAAGTAAAACTTTATTTCTAGCAATCATGATAATAAAATTTTATTCCTGAAAGTGATGGAAGGTTATTTGCAATAGCAGATGGTTAAAAAAAGGATTCAACAATGTATGACATAATGGATGCATTAGCGGCAGTGTGAATTAAAGAAAAAAAAATCTGCTTGCTCTATCAAGTGTTAGTTATGAAATTACCGTAAATTTATGCATTCCACGGACACCATCACTCAACTCAAGTACTAGTCCCTTGGCCCTCATCTGGTAGATCTTTGCTGTGACTACGTCACCAAGCTTCATAGACCCGATCTGAAGTTTGTTGGACTCGAATACTTCAGGGTGTTACTTGTGTTTTGTTCTGGAACGGCTTCGACTCCATTACTTACACAATCCTCAGCCTTCTCTTTCTTATTTTTCTTGGCAGTTGATGCAGTTGACAATTTCTTAGTGCTAGCTGTCTTAACCTCGTGACGTTCTTTGGCTGGTTTATATAGTCTACGAGATGACTTTGCAATATCTTGGGCATCAAAGTCAGCAGCACTGCGAATTATGACTGCAGGAGTACAAAATGCAGTTAATTTAGCCATACCGCGCTGGTCGCCCAGTCACCGTTGCGGGACTGAATCGAAGCCGCCACGGAGTTTAATGCTCCGGTGCGCCGAGCCCCTCCTCCGGTGCCCCGCGCACTCGATGGTGCTGCTCCGGTGCCACCGGTGATGCGCGCTGGAGTAGGATTTGCCAGTAGATGGAGTAGGTGGCGTCGGCTGTTGAGCGCGTGTGCCGCCACCGCAGATCTGCGGTCCTTATTACCTTGGCCGCCGCGCTCTGCATTGCCCTGGCTGCCGCATTGCTCTGCTTTGCCCCAATCTCCGCCGCAGATCTGGCCGTAGCGATCCGTGCTACCCAGGGCGTCGTGCTGCTCTGTTTGCCCTGACAGCCATGCTGCTCTGCTTTGCCCCAACCACTGCGCTGCTATGCGATCTGGCTGCAGCGGTCCGTGTTACCCCGGCCGCGTGCTGCTCTACTTTGCCCCAACCACAGCGCTGCTCTGCTTAATTTGCCTCAACCACCGCGCTACTCTGTTTTGCCCCAACACCCATTGATCTAGAAGGAGTAGAGGGTGTGGAAATGGTTGAGGATGGAGAACAGAAGAAGGGTAGAGCAGAGGAAAATTACACGCAGAGCAGTAATTTAGCCATACCGATCATATCTCTTCTAGGTGGATCTCGATCTAGTACCTTCTAGTAGTTAGAAGGTACTACCTCTTCGTATCTTCCAAGGATCGGAGAAAGTCTCTAATATTACAATGCATATGGTCATGAGATTCTAGGTTGCACCATGTGCTTCCTGAATACGAGCATGGAGATCAGCGATGCTTGCTGCTGAAGCACCCCCTAGTCCGTCCTTCGCGAAGACAGTAGCCGGTGCCTCGTTCATCAAGAATGTGGCATAGTCTTCTGTTGAAGTAATTAGCAATTTTTAAATTAATCTAATCCAGAAAAACATCATGACACATGTACAAACAGGATAAACCAACTCAGGCGAACTAGACATGCTACAGAAAACTAGATAACAATCTAGCATCTCTATTTCATTTGCATCGAAAGCAAAGCAGAAATTCAGAAACATGTACGTTGGGATAACCGCGGCGAACGATCCAGCGTTGGCGTCAGAAGCCATGGCGATGAAGTCCTCGTCCGACGACGAGGAAGCAGTCGAAACAGTCGTGCGGTCGTCGATGAAGACGAGTCGAGGGAGTCGTGCAGTCGTCGATGAAGAAGCAGATCGGTCTTGAGCAGTCGCGCCGAGACGCTCCCCAAAAACTTTATGGCCCCTCACCCGGTGCAGGTTCTCGAAAGGCGGGGTTCCGGAGGCTTGCTCTCCCGCACGGTCGTGTACGCGGTCGCCGGGATGGGAAAGCCGGAAGACAGCGCAGCAAAAAGAACGACGGCGGTGGAAGAGTACGAGGAAGCAGATGCAAGCGTTTCTGCTAGGGTTGCCCTACTCCTCCTCTTATAGCCGCTCGGGTAGGACGTGGGATTACGACTCCACGTTCGAGTCGGTAACCGCCCCACAATCCGATAATCATGGGTTAACGCGTCCGTTAACAACTCGTGCAAAACTTCTGTCCCGAGTGGCAAAAATATGAGCACAGATTCTAGCCCGGCTCGGCTCGATCATGAAACACAACGCGCGCGCGTGACGTGGCGAGGCGGGCGGCGGAGGAGGAGCACGCGTGTATTAGTCCTCTTCTCAAGCTCTTAGTGGGGGGTAGAACACCAAGCGTTATATGTTGGTGTAACTCTCTCTCCACTAGCAATGTGGGACTAAGTCCCACCACTTGCCATACAACCATATGAGCCTTCGAGATTTTCCAAGAATTAATTGGAAATGGGCCTAAAGCCCATTAATTCTAGCAATCCCCCACTAGATCTCGGAGGCACATTTGATTGCCTTTTGTTCCAATACACTGCTTTGATATACCAATGTTTTCAGTGGAGACCGGTTAAGGTTGAACATCCACGTAGAACATAAAGATACGCTTGCTCACAACTGAACAATGGACTATGCCTTGAATTGTCAGTTTTGCGTGAACAAGTTTCATCTAATGTCCTACCAGTACTAGGCTGTCGTAGGCTATCCCGCGGATGGAGCATATAAGTTTCACTGCTGGCCTATTCATGAGCTTGCTAGAGATTACCCTCATCTCATAGACTGTGACCAGCAGTCAGGCTCACATAAGTGCGTTCTTTCAAGACTGCTCTGTAGGACAGCGTCTTTGCTTGTAAAAGCTACAGAACACATTAAGATAAAAATCAACTTGCCATACAGATTGTGAGAGTGTTGCATCATCACCGGAGTAGGTTAGTAGGTCACTCTCCTTTAGTTAACCAATAGCTTGTTTTCCCAGGTCCTAATTCACGGGATCTCCGATCACATAGGTTGGGTTACCACCATGGTAACTCACGTGGGTCTCATACCCATCTCCCTAGATGCAGTGTCTATCACATTTCTTGATAGCCATTTTGTAAAGGGATCTGCCAGATTCTTAGCTGTTTGGACATAATCCAAAGCTATCACCCCGGAGTTTCTCAATTTCTTGACAGATTTCAATCTTCTCTTCACATGTCTGGAAGACTTTGTGTTATCCTTCGAACTGCTCACTTTAACAATCACAGTTTGATTATCACAGTTTATAAGAATCGCCGGTATTAGTTTTTCAACCACCGGCAAGTCCATTAGGAGCTCACGAAGCCATTCTGCTTCGACAGTGGCCGTATCCAGTGCTGTGAGTTCTGCTTCTATTGTTGACCTCGTTAAGATGGTCTGCTTGCAAGACTTCCACGAAACAGCGCCACCTCCATGAGTGAACATATATCCACTCGTGGCCTTAATCTCATCAGCATCAAAAATCCAATTTGAATCACTATATCCCTCCAGTACCCTTGGATACCCAGTATAGTGAAGACCATAGCTCACAGTGCCTTTTAGATAGTGCATTACCCTCTCAAGAGCACGCCAATGATCATCTCCTGGATTGGAAACAAAACGGCTCAGTTTGCTCACAGCAAACGAGATGTCAGGCCTGGTTGCGCTAGCTAAGTACATAAGTGAACCAATAATTTGAGAGTATCTCAGCTGATCTCTAGTTATTCTTCGGTTCTTACGAAAGAGCACACTAGGATCATAAGGTGTTGGAGAAGGTTTGCAATCTGAATAGCCAAAACGACTCAGAACCTTTTCCACATAGTGGGATTGCAGCAATGTAATTCCACCATCATCATCTCTCAACAGCTTGATGTTCAAGATAACATCAGCTACTCCAAGATCTTTCATCTCAAAACTCTAAGATAAGAAAGTCTTAACCTCCTCAATCACCTTGAGGTTGGTTCCGAAAATCAGTATGTCATCGACATACAAGCACATAATAACTCCTTCGCCCACACCATAGCGATAATACACACACTTGTCAGCTTCATTAACAACGAACCCAGCAGACGTTAAAGTCCTGTCGAACTTCTCATGCCATTGCTTGGGTGCTTGTTTCAGGCCATACAAAGATTTTAATAGCTTACATACTTTTCCATTTTGACCATCTACTACGAATCCATCTGGCTGTTCCATATAAATTTCTTCGTCCAACTCTCCATTTAGGAAAGCCGTCTTAACGTCCATTTGATGAACGAGAAGACCGTGTGAGGCAGCCAGCAAAAGTAGTACTCTAATGGTGGTTAGTCTGGTCACAAGTGAGTAAGTATCAAAGAAATCTTCGTCTTCTTTTTGGGTATAACCCTTGGCCACAAGCCGTGTCTTGTACTTTTCAATTGTACCATCAGGCCTAAGCTTCTTCTTGAACACCCACTTACATCCTACAGGTTTGCAACCATAAGGACGATCAGTGATCTCCCATGTCCCGTTAGCCATGATGGAATCCATCTCGCTACGGACTGCTTCCTTCCAGTAGTCTGCATCAGGAGATGCATAAGCTTCTGAAATAGTATTGGGAGTGTCATCCACAAGATATACAATGAAATCATCACCAAAAGACTTTGAAGTCCTTTGTCTCTTGCTCCTTGTAGAAGCTTCATTGTCTACCTTCTCATAGTTTTTGTCATGTGTATGTTCAAGATATTCCATTGGAATGGTAGGTGCAGGAGTTAATTCAGATTCCTGACTAGAAGTGCTAGGCATATCTCTCATAGGAAAAATATCCTCAAAGAATGTGGCATCTCTAGACTCCATGATGGTACCGACTCTCATGTCAGGTACTTCAGATTTCACTACTAGAAATCTATAACCGATGCCATGATGAACATAGTCCAGAAAGACACAATCAACGGTTTTAGGTCCAAGCTTACGCTTCTTGGTTATTGGCACATTTACTTTGGCCAAGCAACCCCATGTGCGTAGGTAAGAGAGTGTTAATCTTTTCTTTTCCCACTGTTCAAAAGGAGTAATCTCTTTATTCTTTGTACGAACTCTGTTTAGGACATGACAAGATATCAAAATCGCCTCCCCCCACCATGCCTTGGATAAACCCGCAGTGTCTAACATGGCATTAACCAAATCAGTTAGAGTGCGATTTTTCCTCTCAGCAACCCCATTTGACTGAGGTGAATGGGGAGATGTCCTCTCATGGATTATATCATGTTCCTCACAGAATAAGTTGAACTCATTCGAAAAGTACTCTCCACCACGATCTGACCGAAACCTTTTGATTTTCCTTTCAAGTTGAGTTTCAACTTCTACCTTATAGATTTTGAAGTAGTGTAGAGCCTCATCTTTCGTTTTCAAGAGATATATATAACAAAATCTAGTGGAATCATCAATCAACGTCATGAAATATTTCTTTCCACCTTTAGTCAACACACCATTCATCTCACAAAGGTCTGAATGTATGAGCTCCAAAGGTGCCAAGTTTCTTTCCTCCACAGCCTTGTGAGGCTTACGAGGTTGCTTAGCTTACACACAAGCTTGACACTTAGAGGCTTTGCCTAAGGTGAATTTCGAAATTAAATTCAAGCTAGCAAGCCGCGTCGTACAACCAAAATTAATGTGACAAAGTCGTGAATGCCAAACATCAATTTCACTAGCACTAGAGCATATATGGTTCACGACCTTATTACAAAAATCTAATAGAGAAAAGCCGAACAGACCTCCGCACTTATAACCTTTACCAATAAAGAATCCATACTTAGACACGATAACTTTATTGGACTCAAACACCAACTTAAACCCTTCTTTACAAAGAAGAGAACCACTAACGAGATTCTTATTCATCGAAGGGACATGCTGCACGTTCTTCAGCCGCATGATCTTCCCCGAAGTAAACTTCAGATCTACCGTGCCAACACCACGAACAGAAGCATGTGACCCATTCCCCATTAGGACGGTAGAATCCCGAGCGGCCTGGTAAGAAGAGAACAAGAAAATGTCAGCACATACATGTATATTAGCACCGGTATCAATCCACCAATCAGTGGACTGACTTACAGAGAGTACAATAGGTAAATTACCGTACCCGCTTGCTCCAGCTTCATTGTTGCTGATAGTCACATTGACAGACTTGGAGTTCTGTCCTTGAGGGCCTTTCTTGCCTTTGCGGTGTTTGCACTGCCTAGCCTAGTGACCAACCTCACCGCACACATAGCAAGGCTTGTTGTCCTTGTCCTACTTCTTCTTCTTGAAGTTGGTAGTCTGAGAGATTTTGAACTTTCCCTTGAACTTGTGGGCATTCTTTTGCACCATGTTGGTGCTGGACTGTCCCTCAGTTCCCTTAGTGTGTGTGTCTTTTGCCCTCACCTTCTCTTCCACATCCAGAGACCCCACGAGATTCTCAACAGAAATCTCTTGTCTCTGGTGTTTCAGTGAAGTGGCAAAGTTCCTCCAAGACTGAGGAAGCTTAGCGATAATGCACCCTGCGACAAACTTGTCGGGTAAAACACACTTGAGAAGTTCGAGCTCCTTTGCAATGCACTGTCTCTCATGAGCCTGCTCGACTACAGAACGGTTATCAACCATCTTGTAATCATGAAATTGCAGCATGGCATACAGTTCACTGCCAGCATCTGTTGCGCCGAACTTAGCTTCGAGTGCATCCCACAGTTCTTTGCCATCGCGTATGTGTAAGTATGCGTCCACCAACTTGTCTCCGATCACGCTTATAACGCCACCCACAAAGAGGACAGTGGCATCCTGGAATGCCTTCTCCTATTCAGGAGTAAGCCCTTCAGGTTTGCCACTCGCCACCCAGTAGACGTTCATAGCAGTGAGCCACAAGATGGTTTTAGTTTGCCATCTCTTAAAATGCACACCCGTAAACGGGCTCGGTTTCAGTGACGCGGTGAAACCAGCAGTCAAAAATTGCCTAAACATATAAGGTTTTTGGATTGTTGAAGTAATTAGCAATTTTCGAATTAATCTAATCCAGAAAAACTTCATGACACATGTGCAAACAGGATAAACCAACTCAGGCGAACTAGACATGCAACAGAAAACTAGATAACAGTCTAGCATCTCTATTTCATTTGCATCGAAAGCAAAGCAAAAATTCAGAAACACATACGTCGGGATAACCGCGGCGAACTATCCAGCGTTGGCGTCAGAAGCCATGGCGATGAAGTCCTCGTAGTCGAAGTAATCATCCAATGACGAGGTAGCAGTCGAAGCAGCCGTGCGGTCGTCGATGAAGAGTCGAGGGAGTCGTGCGGTCGTCGATGAAGAAGCAGATCGGTCTTGAGCAGTCGCGCCGAGACGCTCCCCAAAAGCCTTATCGCCCCTCACCCGGTACAGGTTCTCGAAAGGCGGGGTTCCGGAGGCCTGCTCTCCCGCACGGCCGTGTACGCGGTCGCCGGGATGGGAAAGTCGGAAGGCAGCGCAGACGACGGCGGTGGAAGAATACGAGGAAGCAGATGCAAGCGTTTCTGCTAGGGTTGCCCTACTCCTCCTCTTATAGCCGCTCGGGTAGGACGTGGGATTACGACTCCACGTTCGAGTCGGTAACCGCCCCACAATCTAATAATCACGGGGTTAACGCGTCCGTTAACAACTCGTGCAAAACTTCTGTCCCGAGTGGCAAAAATACGAGCACAGATTCTAGCCCGGCTCGATCACGAAACACGACGCGCGCACGTGACGTGGCGAGGCGGGCAGCGGAAGAGCGCGCGTGTATTAGTCCTCTTCTCAAGCTCTTAGTGGGGGGTAGAACACCAAGCGTTATATGTTGTTGTAACTCCCTCTCCACTAGCAATGTGGGACTAAGTCCCACCACTTGCCATGCAACCATATGGGTCTTCGAGATTTTTCAGAAATTAATTAGAAATGGGCCTAAAGCCCATTAATTCTAGCATCTTCTTCTCAGAGAAAGAAATGACATGCCTGGGAATATTCTGTACGTACAATTAGATGATTGAGATTAGTTGCAGAAAGAAACGAGAACAAGGGTGGAGAAAAGATGAACTCATGCTCTGAAGCTCGCACTTGTAGAAACGTTTGTTGGGATTCTTGGTGGTGGTTGTGGAGGTGAGGCATATGACTCGGGACCCAGCACATTCAGGGCACGTGATTAGTGGGAAACGAGAAATGTACGCAGCGGGAGGAAGAAGATGACCGAGACATCAGATAGGTGACTCAAAATGGAAAAAATAAAATCAAGAGAGGTGGAGACAAGACGAAGAATTGTCCATGCGTGCTCTCTTCTTATTAACAAAGTACAGACACATGAGTAACGGACATGTTGTGAAGAAAGTCCAACCAACATTAATTCATAGGTATTGTGGAGCCATATGTCAGAGGAGGAAGTAGGTGTTACTACGATTGGTGGTGTGTGCATTCTCTATATCTATCTATCTATCTATCTGGGGCTCCATGCAATCTCACTACCACAAAAACGGTATTCTCAGCCGGTTGAAAAAGACTTTCTCAGTCGGTTTTGACAACCGACTAAAACAAAAGAGAGCTAATAATGAAAAAACAACCGGCAATAAAGAGTTTCTATCTCAGCCGGTCAAGCATATAGAACCGGCTGTGATAATGAATAAAAAAAATGCTGCAAATGCCGCTTTTGTCAGCGTCGCTCCTCTTCGCAAATGCCACCGCCGCCGGCATCGCTCGCCACACAGGCCATGCGACACTGCTACTGGCTGCTGTTCGCACCACTTGCACCGGCCGCTGACCCCCCAATCGACCGCCTGCTCCATTGCACACCACCTGCAAAGCATCCACCAAGAACAACACCTGGATGGAAGCCTATTGGTTTCTTGATCAAAGTCCTCATGTGAAAATTAAACTTTAAGTTCATATATATACACACCTCATACCGTGTTTAAGTTCCACTGGATCTAAACTTACATAGAAGATAGAAGTGATCGACACCCAAAGCAAAGCTAGCTATCTAAGAATACTAACACTTACAAAATGCTAGAGTGTGTTGAGGAGAGGAAGATGAGGCCGGGCATGCACATCACAAGAACCGAACACAGGCCGACCGCGCTCGCCGGTCCCTCTCCACGGCCGATCGAGCGGCGGAGAAGTAGAGGTGGGCGGCAGAGGTGGTGAAGAGAAGACTCGGGCGGCCGGACTTGGGCGGAGGGCGGATTGTCGTGGTGGCGTGTTGCCGGTGGCGGGCTGCCTAGATTCGGCACCGGGGAGCAACGGGGAGGCCATGCGGGGAGCAGCGCTAGGGAGCAGCACCGAGGAGCAACAGGGAGGCCGTGCAGGGAGCAGCAGGGCTTGGGCTGGTGGTGCGCAAGCTTGCCGCGATGGAAGCGGCAGCAGCCCTCTCCGACGGGTTGCGGAGTTGCAGACGAAGGTGGGGAGGAGCTAGCTATGGAGAAAGGGGATCTAGAGAAAGGGTAGGGCGGCGGCAGGATTAAGGGGATGAGGCCGGTATGGGAGAGAAGATAGGGTTCGGTCGGCTAGGGCAAAATGTCTTGTTCGCTTTGTTGTGAAAAACCGACTATAATATTACAGTACTTCTGTCGGTTTTTTTTTAACCGACTAAGATATTTTTCAGTTCATTTTTTTATAAACCGACTGAGATAAGTTATTACCGTTTTATTTTTTAAACCGACTGAGATATTTATAATCGGCTGAAATTGTCCTAATATAGTCGGTTTTGCTAAAGCTCTCTGAGATATATGTTCTAGAAAAACCGTTTTTATAGTAGTGTCTTGAATCCATAATTTTAAATATATAAACTAATACAATTCTCTATACTAGCCTATGAACCATAACTAAAAGTAGCTCGATGGCCCAGATTTCCCCATCATATGGCGCCCGGACCCAAAGCGCATTTTCTGGTATATAATGGCCTCAGAACATGTCTCTGTATATTAGCGAGAGGTCGACAACAATGTTTTGAAACAACATTCAGCCTCAACTATGAGAGCTATTTGAAGAGCGACCAGGCGACACGAGGCGGGACAAGCTTCTTTGCTCGAATGAGGTGGAGCGGGGCTATCCGCGGGAGAAGCTATCACATTGATCGGGTCGACTAAGGTGATGTTCGTGGGGGCTTCGATGAGAGTGGTCTCAGGATTTCCTTCGTTGTTCATGTCTCGAGGATTCTTCTTCTTGGAAGCACGACCATGTCATTATAATCACTCCATCGCATCTGTGACCGAACGAAACCGTCTTCGATGCCGCAGTGCTGCCCGGGGGAAACCATGCTAGGTTCTCATGAATAACGTCAACATCGTGAAAACAACACAAGAGGTATGCGTCGAGCTTGGGTTAGATCGTCGAGTTCCATAAAGTGAGAGAACATCGAGGCTTGCAAAATAGTAAAGGAGGGTATACGTACGACGGCCTCCAGACATGTCGTATATTAGTCAGAGGTGGACACCAATGTCATTGGCCTGTTTGTTTGGCAGGCTTTTGGCTTTTTGGACTTTGGCTTCAAAGCCAAAAAAGCACCTATTTACCTGCTTTTGGCTTTTAGCAACTAAAAGCCAAAAGCAGGTAAATAGGTGTTTTTCTGGCTTCGAAGTCAAAGTCCAGAAGCCAAAAAAAGCCTAAACAAACAGGGCTGTCCGGCCTCAGCTTAGAGAGGCTTGCAGTTAGTTTTATTTGGTGAATCAATTCAATATTCGTTCATGCTAGGCGTAAAATGTTTTATGATTTGGCAGGTTGGAGCTGGACGGAAAGACGTGCAGTTTTGTTGCTTATCGTACCTGCAAGCATACCCCGTATCTTCCTAAATGTACTCTGTACCCTAAACAATGAGCCGCCATATATCACAAATGGAAGCCATATATCACAAATGGAATGGTACTACGCTTCAAATCAATCAAGCATGAGAGATACAGTGTTTTTTTCCTTTGGTATTTGAGTAACTGTTTTAGACATTAGCTTGGTGTCCTACATAATTGCACCAAAAATATCTTTGATCATTTATATATTTTTTTAGAATTACATAGATATGTGTTATTTACTATTTGCAAGGACACCATATTATAGTTGGATGTATCATTCGTACGTGATATTAGAATTAAAGTTTGGATCGCCAAGCCGATCGTTGGTTTGTACGTTAGATGGTTAGTCATTTGTATGTAATATTAGATCAATGCGCAAAATTAAAGTTTAGAAGGTGAGTTGAGTCGTTGTATTAAATCGGTAGGTTGTTTGTACATGATATTAAATACATGGAATTAAAGTTGGGATTACGATCTAGCCGATAGTTTGTATGTGATATTAGATCACTACGCAAAGTTAAGGTTTAGATCGCCGGTTGTTGATATTAGATTATTATACGGATGCAAAAGCTCGGAAACATTTGCATGAGGTATAAAATTATAAATACTATCGGTCGTGGACCATTAGTAATTAAGTTACGTCTGATCAATTATTGTATAATATTTAGGTATAGTTACGAAGATTTATCGATTATGGTCCACTAAAAATAAAGGTCTACCAAATCAATAGTTGATGAGATTTATGTGTGGTTATAAAAATTTATCGGTTATGATCTGTTTAAGTACAATTATCTATTAATTGTGATATGTTTAGATATAATTATAAAGCTGCCAATATTGTGAAGTTGGAGAGCAAGCGCTGATTCACGTGGGTCACGAGCTCTGCCAAGAGGCAATCGTTCGTCCATGTGGGCAGTGGGCTCTGCCAACGCGAAGAGCAAGCGTTCTACGCACATGGCTAACATCAACGACGAAGTCACGGACGGGCACTCCCAGTACTGGTCCTTCTTCCGCCGCCCTAAGAAGAACGATGCTACCGGCTTATCTATACCTACAACGATCTTTGCTTGCACCAATATTCACTACTAGATGATAAGGTCCTCGCGCTGAGGCGTACTTACTTTCACAACTCGCCCGCAAGGTGGATCATGGTTTATTTTATCGGTAAAACCTACCAAGACCGTACAATGCTATCGCTCGTTGACGACGATCTGTACCTGATCGGTTAACAAATAACACCCGCAACTGGCACGCCGCGGGGGATTCCCACTGTTGCCAAATTTCCCTGCTGGGGATTCACGTGGTGATCTCATCCAGGGAGATCATTAATATAAGAGCTCTTTTACGATACCCTAAGTGAATATGGTCCATCTATTTATTCTAATCTAATGGATAAGTTTAACTCGTACTCTAACATAAGTGTCAGGTAGTACCACCACGAAAAAAATAGTGAGTACCGTGATTTTAAGGGTAAAATTTTAATTCAGGTGAGCCAAATTCACAATCAAAATTTAACGATGACTGAATGATATTCCTTCAATTGGTTTTAGTTCGACACATATGGTGATAACGGCGAGTTCTTTGCATGTGGTGAGCACGCTGAATTCTTTACACACGGCGAGGAAGTGTGACTCGACTGATCCATTCTTTGGCTGCATCAATTCTATTGATAAGAAATCACGAAATCATTAAATGGTCCAATGACGATATATGTCACTTGATCGATCTTCTTTGGCCAGTCAAATCCTTTGATTGAATGCGGTTATGCATGGAGAATTGGTACGTAGTTGTAGCAGATCGATTCTTCCTTCCTTTGATTGCAGATCGATTCTTCCTTCCTTTGATTGCAACTATGGCCAATTCATTCCTATGGCGGCGGCGGCGGCTTAAGAAATTGAGCCGGCTAATTAGGTTAGATAAAAATACCCTTTAAAATCCTTAAGATAACTCCATAGTACCCCTTGATATCAATGGTTGGATTTGATTGGTACTCCAGTGCTATCTATGGGAGTACAGGGGTATCGTAAAAACTCTCTAATATAAAGGTCTGATTGATTGGATTGTGACTGTTGACAAAACTATTGTTGGCTGACTATCGAGAAAAGCTGCTGTGACTGTGGGAAAGTAAATATATGGCTTTTGGTTGATCCAAACAATCTACAACATTTTAGAAAATGAGCACTGAAATTTTAGTACATTATAAAAAGCTGGCAAAAGACAGTTTTTCCAAACAGCTAAATTTGCACTACAAAGTCTACAACTACCGTTGACAAAAACTGCTAAAAAGCTGACCGATTGGTTAGGCTTTAGTTTTTTTTACTGAAAAACTGCTAAAAAATTTAACCAAACACCTCCTAAATCAGATGATCTTTCTAAAAAAGTATAAGTACACTCGGTATACCAGGGTGCCTCATGACTAGTGCATCCTCTCTCTCTCTCTCTCTCTAGCAGGTCCAAACGAAGCCGCAGGGTCCAAAACTCCAGCCTCTAGCCCAGTCAGTCCCTACAGGCTGTTTCCTAGCTTGTGTATCATAGGCCATAGGCCAATGCGTGGGCATGGGGCATGGCCCATTACGGGATGACTTGGGTTGGTCGATAGAAAAAAGATCAATGTTTGCCCAGTTGCCTCACCACATACGCCTAGAGAATAGAGGCGTCGTTTCATGTGCCTGCCGCAAGTGCTTCCGATGCAAGTCACACAGCGACGTGATGCAGCCGACACTCCCGTCCTCCGTCCTACGGCCTGCGCCGTGGTTCGGTCCAATCGCCGGATTTCGAACATGTTTAACTCAAGGTTACGCTCGTCACAATTAACCTTAAATAAAATATAGGTTGCCATAAAAGTACGAAAAATATGATAAATTTGATAAAAAATTAAATCTATGATATATTGACCATATACATAATAAAATGTGACAAATACATACCAAAAAATTTAAAACGCGTCTAAAGGTAGGTGTGGCACATTGTGGCTGGGAACCAAAGAGCCCCTTCATCCTCCATGGCTCTGCCCACATCATTGGATTCTCCTCTCCATCCATCTGCTTCTACTATTCTAGCCCTAGCTCGTGTTGATAATTTTGTTCTCCACCTCGGTTCTTCTCAACTTTTACAATCTCATGTCATGTATATATTTATTAGTGGAGTAGGTATCAATTTTTTTTCAATCTCATGTGCATAAATTTGTTGGAAGACTTGAGGTCGGATGATGTATTTTGCTAATGTTGATTGTCTTTTGCAGGTGATTTCATTCTTAGGTCCCATTTGTTTAGGCTTCAGCTTGTGCTTATGCTGCTTCTGGCCCTCTAAAAGCACAAGCTTAAACAAATAATAAAATCTCAAATAGACTTCTCACAAGCACTAGTCAAATTTGCACTTGGACTCAAAAAGCACCTCAAGACTAGCTTCCTGCATCCCTCACACGAAATTACCCTCCAACTTCGTCATCTATTTACAAAGAATTGCCACCAGGAAATTTCCCTCATCCCCCCTTAACCCCAGTCCCTCACCCGCTTCCGTGCTCTCCCTCCTATCCGACTCCCGTGCTCTCCCTCCCACACGCTCTCGTGCTCTAGGGTTTCTACCCCCGCCGCCGGTGACGCCATGCCTCCGCTCCAACTCTTCAACCAGCATGCCTCCGCTCTCACTCCTCAGCTACCACCGCCACTCCCCAGCCCACACTCCTCAGCCAGCGCACCTCAGCCACCGCACCTCAGCCACCTCCCCTCAGCCACCTCCCCCGTCGTCATCTGCGCCAAGCCGGCCTCGCCCCCGACACCGGAGTCCATCGCCCTAGCCAGCCGAACCCTCTCACCCCGAGCCTCGCCCCCGCCAGACTCCTCTAGCCCCCAAGCCTGCCGGACTCCTCCAGGCCCTCCAGCCCACCGGATCTGAGCCCCTAAGCCCACCGGACTCCTCCAACACACCGAATCCGAGCCCACGAGCCGCCGGACTCTAGCCCCAAGCCCAGCCGAGCACTCGGTGAAAGAGCATCTAGGCTCCTAAATTGGTTTTGATGGTTAATGACAACCCAAACTGGAATCTAATGTTTACATTGAGTGTAAGCAGGATAAGTAGGTTCCATGAAGAGGAGTCATCCATGAAAGGATGACCACCCAAAATGTACAAAGGTGGTTTCTAGGACAATGAGATGGCTGCGCTAGGCAGCTGTGCCACAGCTGTGAAGAAGCCGTGCAAGGAGTTGCAAGCAAGGTGATGGTGGCTTGATGCGTCAAGGACCGTGACTACAGTTGGTGGAAGCTGAAGTCTAGGTTCGCTAGTTTCTTAAGTCCTTAGGAAACACCTGTTGATGCGCACGGGGGTGCCCAATCTTCCGTCAGGAAGGCATAATCACGATTGTGGAGAACTCGACGTTGACGATCCGGCTTCTAATCAGAACTGATCCGAACCCTGCGATCGCTACACCACGGCTCCGTTGGTTATCAACCACGCGCGAACGCGGTTGACCTCACCAAGAAGGCTTATCCTTGCATGCGAATCGAGAACACAAGCAAGAACACAGTAGAAGCAATCTCACAAACGAGATGAATGTTTGATTACTCGAAGTGGGGTTCTACAAACTGATGAAATCAGCGAGACTGCGATGGCAGACTAATTCTAAGCAAAACCCACACTAAACAATGACGGCTACCAAGTATTTATACCTAGGGTTTCTGATAGTTTCACCCTAAACCTGGGCCTAAAACCCGAAACGAAAACAAGGCCCGAAGTGGCCCAAAACGGTGTCGCAGCACCTGACGACTTATTCTGACAATTTCAATGTCTCTGTAATTATTCATAATGTGGCATCAGATCCATTGGAAAGGTGTCGTTGTTATCTTTCCAACTCATACAAGAACTCTTCAATTGGACTCCGTATGAGAAAGTTATGCCCCATTTATGTAGGTGCTGTCTGCTGAAAAGCGAACCGAATTCGAAGTTGAAGTGGAGTCCGACTTGACTTGGGGTGGCGCCTCATCCTCTTGTGGCTGGTCCAGTGGTGCTTCTCCCATGTTCCTAAGAATCAAAATATCACCATTAAGTAGCATCCCATCCTTAGCCACATAATTATGGATAGCAAGAAACGAACGCACCTCATGATTAAGTCGTCGGGCACGGGAACGGGTGATTGGTCCTTGGATGATAGTGTGGGAGATGTCCTCATCACCTGTACTATTAAGAAGGATGAAGTAGCATTTATTGTTTGGAGTTCTTTATGCTCAAAGTGCTCAGAGTGTTGGACAGTGGCACTGATGCCTTGAGGTCAGTGGCCCTGTAACAACAATTTTACACAAGTGTGAAACTGGATTGTGCTAGCACACCGCTGTGCTAGCATCCTAAAACCCCAGAGCCAAAGTTACCTGTGTGGCACAGCTGTGTCACAGGTGAACTACCGCTCTATGACTCAGGTACATCTCTGTGCCAGGGGAGAGCTTGTAAATGCTAAGGGAACTGCACTGCAATAGTCTGTCTGTTGAGTCAGAAGATTGTTGGAGATTCTCTCCTTATTAGGCTTAAGAGTTAGTGCGCTGAGGACATGTAGTGTGCCAAGACCGGACTGAGTAGTGAGGCTACGTCAGTTAGGGTTTCACCTGTGTCAACCTCCGGTGACACAGTTGTCGGTCTGTCTAAGCCGGTTACCATTGTGCGGAGTGATTGGTTGTGCCACCGGTGCCTGTCACCGGTGACCCACTTAATCCTACGTAGCATGAGAGTAACGGTTAGATGCCTGTGGACTCTATATATAGAGGACCAGGGGAGGTCTCCGACCTCAACCTTTGCATAACCTTTGTTAATCCATTTCGACCGTTGCAAACCTCTTTCTCCTGAACAGAAGCAATTCATCCAAGCCTTAGTTCAAGTGTGAGATAGAGCTTTGAGCACTGAGAGCACTGGTTCCTCCAAGAGTCTTTGTTGTAGATTCTTTCTTGGAGTGTCTACGCCTAGGCTGGTGCAGTAGTCTGTGAAGGTGATTGAAATCTACTTGCTGCAAGGCGAAAGGACTTCCACAAGCAAGTGAAAGAGACCTGAAAGCTCAGGTACTCGGAGAACAAGCATGATTTTGTGCTGGCGAGCTCCTCGGAGTAGCCTCTCCAACGGAGACGTATCATCTCTGAAAAGAGAGTGGGAACTTCGGTGAAAAACTCCCTGTCTCCCTGAGTACTTTACCTTCAGCACTTACTTGCCTATGTGATTTGCATGCTGGTGTGATTTGCTGTTATTCTCAATCTAGCTGCAATCATTTCTCTTTGCCTGTGTTAGCATAGCTGTGTCACAGTTGCTGCATCTCTTATCTGTTATCTGTGCCAGTTACCTATTACACAGCCACCTATCTAGCACATCTGTTTATGGCTTTCTATTTACCTGTGTTAGCTACCTGTGTGACAGCTGCTTGTTAATTTACATATCATACAGTGCCTGTGTAGCTTACCTGTCACACAACTAGCTCAACCTGTTGATCTGTTAAGCCTTAATTTAGACAAAGAGAAAAAATTATTTAAAATTTGTTTAACCTCCTATTCACCCTCCCTCGTTGGCACCTACGATCCTTTCACTCGGCGGCCTCCATTTCACCAGCAAGGTGAGTTTTTTTGCCTTCCTAACAGATTTTAGAGCCAAATTAGTGATTTATCTTATGATGAACAACACTACGTACAGAGAAATTGCTAGATGCTCATGAATTGGAGCCAAAATGTAAATGAATCTACTCAATATATACATAATAGATAATACATTGATACTTGCTGTGCTCATGTGTGGTTGCTGTAAATTGTGGCTCCAAAAAAAGGAGATTATGTATGATTGTTGTGCTCATGTATGATTGTTGTGTTCATGTAAGAAATTGCTATGCTCATGTATGATTGCAGTGTACTTGTTGTTTATGTATACCAATTGTTCATAAATAGTATATGTTCGTTGATAATCAATGATTGCATATAGATGAATCAAGATAAGACACCGAAAGCAAATTGGGATGGATTTGTTGCTAAAGTTTTTTGTGACATTTGTGCTAAAGAGACACTTGCCAGAAATAGACCTACCGCTTTCTTGAGTCAAACGGGTACAAAAACCTAGAGTCTAAGTTTGCCATAGAGACCGGAAGACACTATACCGAAAAACAATTCAAAAAATCGATAGGATGCAATGAAGTCTTTGTATTTAGCATGAACATTCTTTAAAGATAGAGAAACTGGACTTGGTTGGGACTCCGAGTAGAGAACTGTGATAGCTAATGATGATTGGTGGAACCGAACCTTAGAGATATAATTCTTATTTTTTCTTTTCTATTTGTGTATCATATATTTGTCATTACAAATTGATGCTAACTTTGAATGTTTTATTACATAGAGCAACAAGCTTTGTGATAGTTTCCACAAAGGCCCTCCGGAGTTCTTGGATGAGCTTGAGATTATGTTTGAGAAAGCTTATGTTGATGTGAAGAGTTCATTTATGCCTGGGGTCACTAATGAGGCTTAGGTTGTTATTGAAGATGACGATGAGGATGAGGAGGTGCAAGCAAGACCAAGACTGGGGACTACAAAGCATGGGGCTACAAAGTGTGGGTCTGCTAGTAATGCTCCAAGCCCAAAGAACAACAAGAAAAGTCCCATCTGCTTGTGAGTATTTAATTTACTTGTTATTCATAAGCTTCGTATTAGTGGTTCCATTTTCTTTCACTAACAGTAGTATATTGTAGGAAAATACTATCTTGTCGACACAGGTTATCCGGATTAGACTGGAGTTTCGACAAGGTCGACTACCTAATGGGAAAAAAAGTCTTCAATCATGCTCATTCTTCACTTCAAAATGTCATCGAGCGCTCTTTTGGTGTGTTGAAGATGAAATGTCACATTTTACAAAATGCGCAAAGTTACCCAATGGAAAAGCAAACACATATCATTCTTGCATGTATGGCGTTCCATAAATTCATTAGAGAGAGTGCTCTACATGACAATGAGTTTTATAGATGTGATCGTGATGAGAACTATATGCGGGGGAACATACAACCTACACCATCTGTGGGACATGGTGACCCTCATATGGGAGCGGACCATGGTAACGTGAATACCGTTCATGAAAATGTTACAAATGATTTGATGGGAGCATAGAATTAATATGAGTGAAGCATGGTTATACTTTGTGATTATGTATTGGACCTTTCACTATTTCTAAATTATTCAATGTTACATGGATATTTCATAGTTCTGATTGTTTCTTTGCACAAATTATTCAGAAACATCTAATTCTCGCTAAAATCATGTACTAAGCATATCATTTGTGCTAAATCAGAGCAAATTTGTATAAACCATGCATAATCAGGACTTAAACACCATCTTCAGCAAACAGGGGTATTTTAGACATTCATCCCAGCTACAGGTCCACCAGCCATCCAAAAGCACCCTTGTCAAACAGCTCAGCTACTTCCCACCAGCTGAATAGCTCCAGCTGCTTCTCAGATCTTACCAGCTCCAGTTGCTTCTTAGTAAGCTGCAGCCCAAACAAATAGGGCCTTAGTTTCTTCGCTTTGGTAAGCAATTGATCGTTCTATCTTTATTATTGTATGTTATCTTTTCTTACGTCGATTTTTGATATATGGATCACCTACAATCTGATTTCCGGTACTCGGATGAGTGGACGCGATCGCAAGCAGAGGCTAAACCTAGCCCTGGTCTCCCCCACACGGCTTCTTCGCAGAGGCATGGCACGGTGTCTGAAACATGGCGTGGGTGGTGACGAGGTTCAAGCGTGGCTCAAGGCCCTCAATATGGGTATGTCCATGGAGATGAAGGAACTTCGAGAGGATTACCTACACGCTAGCTACTCTCACCATGAGGTAAGCACTCCAAATATTAGTCCTAGATAGAGTTTTCCGAAGAAACCTGCTAGTGGAGGAAGGCCTCCTAGGGATAAGAGACATAGGGCTAAAGAGAGAGCCAAAAAAGGATGGTGAGATCATCTAGCTCTTAGCCAACTGGTCGCTTCTGGACACTGGTGGGGGATCAGGTGAGCTTGGTGGCTGACTACTATGAGGTTTCTCAGTCATCGCATGGCTCCGAGGCAATCTCAACTAACCCATGTGGCAAAAAGGGTTGGACGATTGTAACAGGCGAGAAACGGCATGGACGACAGGTGTCGGTGGCTACCCAACGTCCGACGACGTGCCCTATGTGGTGAGGACCCTTGCCTCCGGCGCAAAGGATGCCAACGACCTGTTTAGGTGACGTGCTAGCATGTGCGGAGAGTCGTGAAGGATGTCACTCGGCAGGACGGCTTCAGCTCCGTATACCATGAAGAACGGCGTGTAGCCAGTCGACCGGTTTGGAGTTGTCCTTAAGCTCCAAAGGACAGACGGAAGCTCGTCGATCCAGGAGTCGGCTGCCCGCTTCAATGGGACTAACAACCGGGGCTTGATGCCTTGGAGAATTAGAGCGTTGGACTGCTCAACTTGGCCGTTGGACTGCGGATGAGCCACAGAAGCATAGTCAATTCGAATCCCATGATCCCGGCAAAAGTGGCGGAAGACTTCAGCAGTGAAGTTCTTGCCATTATCGGTGATGATGTTGTGAGGAATTCCGAACCGGAAGATGACTCCCTTCATGAAGTTGACAGCAGTCGGACCATCAAGCTTCATTATTGGCTTGGCTTCGATCCACTTCGTGAACTTGTCCACGGCCACAAGGAGATGAGTGAAACCTCCCCGGGCTGTTTTTAGCGGACCCCCCATGTCGAGTCCCCACACAGCGAAAGGCCATGTGATCGGAATGGTCTTGAGTGCGGTAGCCGGCATGTGTATTTGACGTGCATGCCTCTGACACCCTTCGCAAGTTCGGACGAGTTCTTCGGCATCAGCATGAGCGCTGAGCCAGAAAAAACCGTGTCGAAAAGCTTTGGCGACCAAAGACCGCGACGATGCATGATGACCGCAGAGTCCCGAGTGGACCTCCTCGAGCAACGCTCGGCTTTCTTCCGGCGAAATGCAGCGCTGGAAGATTCCAGTAGTGCTGCGCTTGTAAAGCTCGCCGTTGATGATGGTATAAGCTCGAGCACGACACACGATGCGGCGTGCCTCAGTCGGATCCTCAGGTAGCTCTTTGCGCAAGAGGTACGCAAGGAACGGCTGAGTCCAGAGAGGAATGACCACCAAGACATCTTCTTGGGTCGGTTGAGCCGGTTCTGGATTTGACGACCCGGCTTCCGACGACTCGGTTGCCGACTCCGACTTGACAGATGGTTGGTATAGCTGCTGAAGGAACACTCTGGGTGGGACTTTTTCTCGAGCAGAACCGATCCTGGCAAGGGAGTCGGCGGCTTCATTATCTGCTCGGCGGACATGATGAAGCTCGAGGCCGTCGAAGTGTCCTTCCAGCCGACGCACAGTAGCGCAGTATGCTGCCATGGTTGGATCTTTGGCGTCCCAAGTCTTCATTACTTGTTGCACCACCAGATCCGAGTCGCCGCGGCAAAGAAGTCGGCGAATGCCGAGTGAAACTGCAATGCGTAAGCTATGCAGTAACGCCTCGTATTCTGCGACGTTGTTGGAGGCGGCGAAGTGGATCTGCAACACGTAGTTCAACTTGTCGCCTTTGGGAGAAATCAGCACGACTCCAGCCCCCGTGCCCGCGAGCATCTTCGAACCGTCAAAGTACATGACCCAGTGCTCAAGGTGCACCTGAGTCGGAAGGGACTGACTTTCAGTCCACTCGACGATGAAGTCTGCAAGAGCTTGTGACTTGATTGCCTTGCGGGGCTCATAACTGATGTCGTGCGGCATGAGTTCTATCGTCCACTTAGCGACTCGGCCCGTGGCATCCCGATTGTTGATGATATCAGACAATGGGACATGACTAACCACGGTGACGGAGTGGGCTTCGAAATAATGCACCAGCTTCCGAGTCGCCAAAAACACGCCGTAGACGAGCTTCTGGTAGTGCGGGTAGCGCTGCTTCGACTCGGAAAGGACTTTACTGACGTAGTAGACGGGTCGTTGTACCTTCTGGACTCGGCCCTCTTCTACACGTTCCACCACTAGAACAACGCTAACCACTTGATTTGTGGCCGCGATGTAAAGCAGCATGGGTTCTCCCTTCATTGGCGCAACGAGAACAGGAGGCGTTGTCAGAAGACGCTTGAGATCTTCGAAGGCTTGCTGAGCTTCACTCGTCCACTCGAAGGAGTCAGACTTCTTGAGAAGTCGGTAAAAAGGCAAAGCCTTCTCACCGAGTCGGGCTATGAACTGACTTAGGGCGGCTACGCACCCGGTTAGGCGCTGAACGGCCTTCAAGTCCTTCGGCTTGCCCATCTTGATGATGGCATCAAGCTTGTTCGGGTTCGCTTCGATTCCTCGCTCGGAAATGATAAAGCCGAGTAGCTTGCCAGCCGGAACTCCGAAGACGCACTTCTCCGGGTTAAGCCTCATGTTGTACCTCCTGAGATTGGCGAAGGTTTCAGCCAAGTCGGTCAAGAGGTCCGCAGTCTTCTTTGTCTTTATCACAATGTCGTCGACATAAGCCTGGACATTTCTGCCTATCTGGTCGTGCAAACACTTTTGCATACAACGTTGATATGTCGCGCCAGCATTTTTCAAACCAAAAGCCATGGTGATGTAACAAAAAGCCCCAAACGGGGTAATGAAAGAAGTTTTATTTGATCTGAATCTTTCATTTTGATCTGGTGGTAGCCTGAATAGGCATCCAGAAAACACAAACGTTTGCATCCGGCTGTGGAGTCGATAACTTGATCCACTCGGGCAAGGCGAACGGGTCCTTGGGGCATGCTTTATTTAAGGACGTGTAGTCCACACACATGCGCCAAGTTTTGTTTTTCTTAAGAACCAGGACCGGGTTTGCCAACCAGTCCGGGTGAAAAACTTCCTTGATGAACGCGGCTGCGAGGAGTCGGGCGATTTCTTCTCCGATTGCTTTGCGCCGGTCTTCAGCGAAGCGGCGGAGAGACTGCTTCACCGGCTTTGCATCCTTGGCGACGTTGAGGGAGTGCTCGGCGAACTTCCTTGGAACACCCGGCATGTCAGAAGGCTTCCATGCGAAGATGTTCCAATTCTCACGAAGGAAGTCGATGAGCGCGCCTTCCTATTTGGCCTCGAGGTCAGTCCCGATTTGGACAGTCTTGGACGGGTCCTCAGGATGGACCTGGACACGCTTTGTGTCCTTGGCCGACTGGAAGGTGGACTCGGTTGCCGCCTTCTTGCTGGGTGGAGGTTGGTCCGAGTCGGCTGAAGCTTGGATGTTCTCCAGCTTCTGAGCCGCGATTAGGGACTCGGCTATGTCTGCACTGGCGAGATCGCACTCGTTTGAGCGCTCAAAGTCGCCAGTGATGGTGATGACGCCCTTTGGACCCGGCATCTTCAACTTCAGGTATGTGTAGCACGGCCTAGCCATGAATTTGGCATAAGCCGGCCGGCCGAAGATCGCATGGTATGCGCTTTTGAAGCCGACTACCTCGAAGGTCAATGTCTCGACCCGGAAGTTGTTCGGTTCACCGAACACAACTTCCAGGGAAATCTGACCCAGAGGCTTGGCGCACTTCCCCGGCACTATTCCGTGGAAGGAAGTGTTGCTGGGGCAAAGCTGGGTCTCCGGGATTTGCATCTTCTTCAAGGTGTCCATGAAGATGATGTTGATGCTGGAGCCACCATCCATCAAGACCTTGCGGAGTTTGAATCCGCCGACTTGCGGATCCACCATCAAGGGATGCTTGCCGGGATGAGGGACCCGGTCCGGGTGGTCGAGTCGGCTGAATCCGACTGGCACCTCGGACCAGTCCAGCCATTGAGGGACAGCCGGCATCGTCGCGTTGACTTCGCGACAGCGCAGCTTCTGACCCCTTTTGGAGTCGGATCCCTGGAAGATCATGAGTACCCCCTTTGAGGGGGATACTGTGCAGCGCCACCGCCTGCGGCGGAGCCTCCTTCTCCTCTGTCTTTCGGCTCGGGCTGCTTTTCTTCCCGGAGGCGTTGCAGGAAGCTGCACTCCCAGGTAGAGTGTCCCGCCTGATAATTGGCGGTGCTGTGAAACGAGCAAGGCCTATCGAGGATTTCCTCGAAGGTGAGTTTTGGCGCCTTGCGCTGTTGCCAGGGGCGCTCTTTCTTTTGGCCATCGTCGCCACGCTGGGGGCAACGCTCAGCGGCCGCGACCAAGTCGGCTCCACCGACTCCATCCCCGCCGCCAGCCTTCCGCTTCGGGGGCCGATTGTCCGCACGCTTCCGACCTGAGTCGGTGGGGACTTTCCGGCTCGAAGACTCGGCTTTTGCCTTGCCTTTGTCTTCGTACCGCATCGCCTCTTCACCCGTCGCGTACTTACTAGCGACTTCCATGAGTCGGCCCATGGTCTAAATGTTAGACCGGGCCAACTTGTGCTTGAGGAGCTCGTACTTGACTCCCTGGGAAAAGGCCTGGATGGCCTGCGTCTCGGTGACGTCCTCGATCGAGTTGCGGAGCCGGGTCCAGCGTTGGATGTAATCGCGGACCGACTCGCCCTTCTCCTGGACGCAGAGCCACAGGTCTTGGGCGTTCCCAGGGCGCTTATATGTGCCCTCAAAATTCTTGACGAAGGCCTCTTGGAGGTCCCTCCAGTCGTAGATGCTATCTTCGGGCAGGCTGTTAAGCCATGCCTGAGCCAACCCTTCCAGCATCAAGGGTAGGCTTCGGAGGGCGACACGCTCGTTGCCTCCTCCTATGTTGCAGGCGACCAAGTAGTTGGCAAGCCAAGTTTCTGGCTTGGCCGTGCCATCATACTTGTCAACACCGCTTGCAATCCGGAACCGATCCGGAAACGGCTCAGACCGAATCCGCCTGCTAAAGCAAAGCGGACCGGTGGAGGCGGAGCCACCCGGCTGGTTGACTTCGCCGGCGCGTCGCTCGGCCCGCAACCTGGCTGCCCGTCGTCCCTCGATATCATCTCGAGCATCGTGGGCATCGTTTGCTCAGAGGGAGCCGGCTTGTCGCCGCTCAGCCTGGAGCCGGTTGATCTCCTGGCGCGTGTCAGGTCGATTCGTGGACCGACTCGGCTGCGACGAGCCAATGGTGATGGGACGACTCAGAGTCGCCGAGGGCCGACTCCGAGTTTCTTGGGAGGCCAGTCGGTTGCTGACCGACCCGGCCTCATGTTGCTGTTCCACCGCCGTCTTCATCAGGGTGACGACTCGGCGTTGGATTTCCGCCGCGGGATCATCTGCCGGGGGCGGCAGTGAGTCGGCCAACGCGGCAGCTGCAAACAGGTTCTGAGCCGGTGTCTAGTAGACCGGGACACCATCCTGTTCTCGCCCGAAGAATGGGGCCCGAGTAGCCCGGCTCCTCCGGGCGGTTGAAGAAGTTCGCCGGTTCGCGCGACTACGCGAACCGTGAGGATCATTTGGTTGCCGCTCTCGCTGTTCGAGGGTCGCCCGTTCTTGATCGAGGCGCTCTCGTTCAGCAAGGAGGGCTCGCCGAGAGGCTTCCAAGGCCCTCTCGGCCTCCGACTGTCCGACAATGCGCGTATGCAAGTGCTCGTGCGTCGCCCTGGCCGCTGTGGCAGATGTACCCACATCATCTGTGGCGCCGTCTCCAACCACGTACACCTCTGCCGAGGCGGTATGGCTGTGCGAACTCTCGTCCCCCTCAGATTTAGAATCCAAAAGGGAGAGGAGAGACTCGGCGCCCACCATGGCGATGAACTGGGAGTGTCCATCGCCCTTGCCTGGAGCAGAAGGAGATCCGAGCCGGAGCTCAGGCTGCACTTCCTCCGCGGGGCAGGGACGCGGATCTTGAAGATGCAGTTGGCCAAAAGCATCGGCCACGAAGTGAAGGCTGCCGAAGATAAACTCCGAGCCTTCGGGATGTGCCATGAACGGCACTTTGCCGGTGACAAGCTTGCCGCCAGCTGCTGGAGAAGATCCCGCCTTGATAATTGCTCCAATGCACACTTCCCCTACCTGGCGCGCCAACTGTCGTGGGGAATTCGCGGCAATATCCATTTGTAATAGGATTAGGAAAGCGTGTATGGAAAATCTAGGCGGTGCACACAAGAGTTTTACCCAGGTTCAGGCTCTCCAATGGCGGAGATAATACCCTACTCCTGCTGTATGTATTTGGTGATCTTGCGTGAGAAAAAGTACAAGAGGTTGAAGATGAAGCTAGCTAAAAGCTCAGAGTCTAGAATCTAGAGTCCAGCCCTTTCTGCATGGGGGGTTCGGCCTTATATAGGCCTATACGATAGCCGACTCAGTCACTCGGCTAATGCTACAGTGACTGCCTAAATTAATTGAGGCATTTATATGTTGTAACCGTTCGAGTAACGCCAGTCTTCATGTTGAACGAAACGTATGTCTTGATGAGTTGTAACGCCTGTCTTGATGGCACCCAGACGTTGCACTGTTTGCAGGCCTTTCTTGGGCCTTCATCCGAGTGGGCCTACCCAAGCTTGTTGGGCCGACTCGTGGTGCTAGGCCTACCCGGATGGGCTCCCCTCGTCAGATATTTAAACCAGCATGTATGCATGATGAGCTATACTAGATATGCATTTCTAAGGTGACCTAACGATGTTAAGAAGCTAGAGCATCGAGCATTTCTTAATTCAGTGTTGTCCTATCATGCATGCATGTCAAGTTTCATGCGATTGTGTATTAGGGTTTGAGGGTTGTTATTCACTATGGATGGTCGCGACCTAAAGCCTGTGTAGTAACATAGTGCTCTGAATTACGAAACTAACGCTACTGAAATCGTTTGATTCGGAGCTTTATTCATCAAAGTAGGGTTTGTCGAGGAATCGCATGCGATATGAGATGTAGTAGGGCTAAAGGTGGTGGTGCTTAGTAGGTGATCTCATTCTAAAGGTTGATATCTCAAAAGTATGCGAGGACACAAACCTAACGCCACTGAACTCAATGGAATCGAAGTTATCGTCGTCGCATTAGGGTTTATCGAAGGATGTCTCCTCGAACGGGGCTAGTATCTTTAGGTTCAAAAATACCCTACAGTGCATTTGCTCAAATTTAGTTTTTGATTCGACCAAGTTGTATAGATCTTCACGAGGTTTCCAAATATATAAAATTTATTGAAATCCGACGTACGGTTCAAAAGTTATGCACATTCGAAGTTTTGTCGGATTTTAAAATCTAACCCTAACCCTAACTGCGCCGGATCTAAATGCTAGATCCACCCGAGGACTACCCCGAGCTAAAACCTAAATCCTACGCGTACCCGAGCTAACCCACCCCGGATTCCTAATCCTTAACCGCACCCGCTGACATGCGGGTCCCGCATGAGCACCCGTGGCCAAGTAAAAAGAGGCCACGTGGCCTCCTCACTCTCTCACCCACTCTCTCACTTCTCTCTCCCCTGGACCCGACCGGAGAACAGGCCAGCGGCGGCGCCCTCGTCGGAACATCGCCGGAGGAGGCTCGGGTGTGAGCTAGGGCACCCGAGCTGGGGAGAGAAGGGCAGGAGCATCGGGGCCTCACCCCGAATCCAATGCGCCGGTGCAGAGAGGCGGAGGGCCACTGGAGACGGCTGGCGACGGTGACCGGCGGCGAGAAGCTTCGGGTGGTGGTGGCGGGGCTACTCCGGGCGTAGATCTGCGAAGGGGAGAACACGGGGATGTTAGGGAGGAGATGGAGAGGCTCAGGGAAGAAGAAGTGGAGCTCGGGGACCGCTAGAACCACAAGGGGAGCTCGCCGGAGTTGTGACCGCACGCGGAGAAGAAGAAGATGGCGGGGAGCTTCCGGGCACTGATCTGCGGAAAAGAAGAGTGGAGGAGGTGAGGAAGGATGTGCATGAGCTCGGGGAGAAGAGGTAGGGGGTCAAGGCTCACCGGAGGGAGCGGGATTGCTCACCGGAGGTGAGGAGGCTGGCGGCACCGGTGAGCAATTGCGCTCGGGAGAAGGGGAGAATGGGGCTAGGGTTTCTGGAAGGGGAGGAAGGAGAGGAGGCCGGTCGGGAGGGCGTATTTATGGGGCGGCGGCGCTCGGACAGCCGTGGTCGGGATGGGGGCACCGCCCACCCCGGCCAGCCATCGGCGGCGACGTGGAGGGAAAGGCCTGACAGGCGGGGCCCGGCGACAGGGAGAGAGGAGAGGGCGCGGGAGGTGAGACCGACGGGCGGGGCCCGCGTGCAGGGGAAAACCGGCGGGATGATTGGGCCGGCCGAGGCGGCCCAAAAGGGCCTCGGGCCTTCTTTTTCTTTTAACATTTTTATTTTTCTTATTTCTTTAGTACAGAGATAGTAATTGCGTCATTTTATGAATCAAAATAGCTCCAAAAATTATGAAATTTTTACAGGGGCTTCAACATATTACTTGGGACCCACTGTAAGGATTTGAATCAATTTGGGCATTGTTTGGCCTATATTCATATTCAAATTTGAATTAGGGCTTTATTTTGAATTTGCACTATAACTAAGCCCTAGTCATATCCAAACATTCTAAAAATTGGCCAGGGGTTAGGGTTTCCACTTTGGAAGATATTCATGGAATTTGGAGACTTTTCATCTACTAGGGATTGCTCTATCGTCGAAACCCTAATTCTGGCTCTTTTAGGGTTTTGGGGTTAGGGGTGATGATTCATCGAAGTGTTCGATGATTCCTCCACTTATATTGATAATATGATTATGTTGAATACTTCGAATAAGTTGATTGGTGTTTGTATAATTTCCACTGAGATTGACAATATGGTTATGTTGAATACTTCGAATAAGTTGATTGGTGTTTGTTTAGTTTCCACCGAGAATGAGATATGTACATATTCTATAAAATATAATCATATTGCAATTAAGTTTAAATAAGGTGTGTGGGGATGATGACATGTATGCATGAATGCAGGGCAAAACCCTAATCGTTGAATTTGGGTATTACACCTCGCTCATGACTTGATGGATGAAGAAGCACAAGAGATCCGTGCTCTCAACAAGCCAAGCTCAAGCTCAAGGAAGAATGACATAGCTTTGAAGGCCAAGCAAGTCGTTGAAGAAAGCTCAAGCAAAGATGAAGAAGAAGATCAAATGGAGCAACTTCAACAAGGGATGCAAGAGATGGCTCTCTTCGTCAAGAGATTTGGAAAAGTCTTGAAGAGAAGCGATTTTGGTCAAAAAGGCAACAAGTGGAAGAACTTTGGGAAGACCAAGACAAGAAGACCAAAGAGGGCTTGCTTTGAATGTGGTGAGGTTGATCACTTCATTGCAAGTTGCCCAAACAAGAAAGGTGACAAGAATGGAGAGAAGGAGAAGAAGTTCAAGAAAAAGGAATTCCACAAGAAGAGCAAGTTCTCGAAGAAGGACTCCAAGGCTCAAGCTCATATTGGTGAAGAATGGAATTCCGACTCCGACTCCGACTCCTCCTCAAGCGATGATGATGATGGTGTTGCCGGAATAGCTATTGAAGCCTCTCCTCCACCACCAAAGTCACTCTTCGACAACTCAAGTGATGAAGAATCGCCCATGTGTCTTATGGCAAAAGGGCCTAAGGTATCACCTCTCAAAAAGTCTTCTCTTGCATTATTCAATGTAGGTAGTGATATTGATAATGATAGTGAGGATGATTTGCTAGGCGATGATATGATTACTTCACTTGATAAAAATACCATGCTTAAAATCTCTCATTTGCTAACCACTATTGAAGCTCTTGAGGAAACAATAGATAAGCAAATGGATACTCTAGATAAACAAGAAGAATTGCTTATCTATGAAAAAGAGAAGAATATTAATCTTGAGAAAGAACTCACTAAAGAAAGATTAAAAAGTGATGCAATGGTGAAAATTGTTAATGACAACAAAGAAATCAAAAAGAAACTTGAGAAAACCAACGATTGCTTAAAAGAAGATTATGCTCAATTAGAACTTGGCTATCTCAAGACTAAGAATTTGCTTGACAATATTGTCATTGAGAATAAGAAGCTTAAAGCATCAAAAGTTGATCACATACATATACCATGCTCAAAATGTGCTTCTAACTCAAATGCCAACAATGAAGAATTGAAGATTGAAAATGCTAAACTAAAGTCTCAACTTCATTTTGGCTTATTGAAATGTCACAAGGGTAGTAAGGCCCTCAAGGAATTGTTGAGCAACCAAGTGGAGAACTTTAACCATGAAGGTCTTGGATTCACTCCAAAATTCAATGACAAAGGGAAGGCTTGGTTGCCTCAACAATATCCGAAGACGAAGTTTGTGCATGGCAAAGGTAAGCAAGTGGAGGGACTTCACTTCAATGGCCATGAGACGAAGAAGCGCCAAATGAGTAAGACATTTGGCGGTGGATCTTTTGACGCTTCCTATGTCCTAAGGAAAGGCAAAGATGGAAACATCCACGCCAAGTACGTAGGACCTAGGAATAGCGGTCTTAAGAAGAGCACTATTTGGGTGCCCAAGATTCTAATGACTAACATGCAAGGACCCATCCAAAAATGGGTACCTAAATCAAAGATATAAACTTGTTTTGTAGGACTACTCCTCCGGTGGAAGAAGTTGGGTAATTGATAGTGGTTGCACTAATCATATGACCGGAGAAGCGAGTATGTTCTCACAATTAACAAGTGAAGGATCCCCC
This sequence comes from Stipa capillata, assembly GCA_019208055.1. Lineage (NCBI taxonomy): Eukaryota > Viridiplantae > Streptophyta > Magnoliopsida > Poales > Poaceae > Stipa > Stipa capillata. The sequence goes on along the minus strand of JAGXJF010001976.1, from coordinate 176,425 downwards.
CATGAGAACATCATTTTTGGCGATAACGCCAAAGGAAAGGTAATGGGGCTTGGTAAGGTAGCAATTTCAAATGATTTGTCAATTTCAAATGTGCTACATGTCAAGTCTCTAAATTATAATTTGCTTTCCGTATCTCAATTATGCTCTCTAGGGTTTAATTGCTTATTTACCGATGTTGATGTGACCGTCTTTAGAAGAGATAATTCCTCAATAGTCTTCAAGGGTCATATGAAAGGCAAGCTTTATCTTGTGGATTTTTCCTCGGATAAATCTCGTCTTGAGACTTGCTTGATGGCTAAATCTAGCATGGGTTGGTTATGGCATCGCCGACTAGCTCATGTTGGTATGAGGAATTTGAGCAAACTTCTAAAAGGCGAGCACGTTTTAGGACTAACGGGTGTTACTTTTGATAAGAATAGAATTTGTAGCGCTTGTCAAGCCGGGAAGCAAGTTGGAACCCATCATCCCGCAAAGAACATAATGACCACCTCAAGACCTTTGGAGCTTCTTCATATGGATCTCTTCGGACCCGTTGCTTACATTAGCATCGGAGGTAACAAATATGGTCTTGTAATTGTTGATGATTATTCTAGATATACTTGGGTATTTTTCTTGAGTGATAAAGGTGACACGCAAAAGAAGTTCAAGAAATTTGTGAAGCGTGCCCAAAATGAGTTCAAGCTCAAGATCAAGAACATTCGAAGTGATAATGGAACGGAGTTCAAGAACACGCAAGTTGAAGAATATCTTGATGAGGAAGGAATCAAACACGAGTTTTCATCACCTTATACTCCTCAACAAAATGGCGTGGCGGAAAGGAAGAATCGAACCTTGATAGAGATGGCAAGGACGATGTTGGACGAATACAAGACTTCGGATCGCTTTTGGGCGGAAGCCGTCAACACCGCTTGCCATGCTACTAACCGGTTGTATCTTCACCGCCTCTTGAAGAAAACTCCATATGAGCTTCTCACCAAAGATAAGCCAAATATCTCTTACTTTCGAGTCTTTGGTAGTAAATGCTTCATTCTCAATAAGAAAAATAGATTATCAAAATTTGCACCTAAATGTGATGAAGGTTTTCTATTGGGGTATGGATCAAATTCGCATACTTACCGAGTCTTCAACAAAACCACCGGTTGTGTTGAAGAGTCGTGTGATGTGCAATTTGATGAATCTAATGGCTCTCAAGTAGAGCAAGTTGATTTAAACGATGTAGGTGATATTGATCCTTCACAAGCAATCAAGACTCTATCTATTGGAGAGATCAAGCCAACGGAAGGTGTGGAAGCTCAACCCAATCCAACTTCATCTTTACAAGTTGAGCCATCCACATCCGTTCAAGATTCAAATACAACAATGGAGCAAGAAGAAGGAATAGGAACATCTCAAGCTCCGCTCCATCCAAGGGTTCATCAATGCGTTCAAAGGGATCATCCCGTTGACAACATCCTTGGTGATATGAACAAAGGGGTAACGACTCGATCTCGTGTTGCAAACTTTTGTGAGCATTACTCCTTTGTCTCTTGTGTTGAACCCTCTAAGGTCCAAGAAGCACTTGATGATCCGGATTGGGTGAATGCGATGCACGAAGAACTCAACAACTTCACCCGCAACAAGGTTTGGTCCTTGGTGGAAAGACCCAAGCAAAATGTCATAGGAACAAAATGGGTCTTCCGGAACAAGCAAGATGAGGATGGGCAAGTAATCCGAAACAAAGCAAGGTTAGTGGCACAAGGTTTCACCCAAGTCGAAGGTTTGGACTTCGGTGAGACCTATGCCCCCGTTGCTCGCTTAGAAGCTATCCGCATATTGCTTGCTTTTGCATCTCATCATAATTTTAAATTATATCAAATGGATGTTAAAAGTGCTTTTCTCAATGGACCCATAAATGAACTTGTATTTGTTGAACAACCACCGGGCTTTGAAGATATAAAATTTCCAAATCATGTTTATAAACTTCATAAGGCTTTATATGGATTGAAACAAGCTCCTAGAGCTTGGTACGAATGCCTTAGAGATTTTCTAGTCAAAAAGGGGTTTGAAGTTGGAAAAGTTGATACAACATTATTCACTAAGAAAGTAGACGATGATTTGTTTGTATGTCAAATATACGTTGATGATATTATATTCGGTTCTACTAACAAATCTTTTAGTGAAGAATTTGGTAAGATGATGGCTAGGAAATTCGAGATGTCAATGATGGGGGAGTTGCAATTCTTCCTCGGATTTCAAATCAAGCAACTCAAGGAGGGGACGTTCATATGTCAAACCAAGTACGTCAAAGATATGTTGAAGAGGTTTGACATGGAGAGCGCCAAGCCCATCCGAACCCCCATGCAAACTAACGGCCATCTCGACCTCAACATTGATGGAAAATCGGTGGATCAAAAGGTATATCGCTCCATGATTGGTTCTTTATTATACCTTTGTGCATCTAGGCCCGATATCATGCTTAGCGTATGTATGTGTGCAAGGTTTCAAGCCGCTCCTAAGGAGTGCCACTTAGTGGCGGTTAAAAGAATTCTTAGATATCTTGTTCATTCCTCAAACTTAGGGCTTTGGTATCCCAAGGGTTCTAATTTTGATCTTATTGGATATTCGGATTCGGATTATGCGGGTTGCAAGGTTGATAGGAAGAGTACCTCCGGAACATGCCAATTCCTAGGTAGATCATTAGTTTCGTGGGCCTCCAAGAAACAAAATTCCGTAGCCCTATCCACCGCCGAAGCCGAATACATATCCGCCGGTAGTTGTTGCGCTCAATTGTTGTGGATGAGGCAAACATTGAAGGATTATGGAATTAATTATGATAGAGTGCCTCTTTTATGTGATAATGAAAGCGCAATAAAAATTGCCAACAACCCCGTCCAACATTCCCGAACCAAGCATATAGACATCCGTCATCATTTTCTTAGGGATCATGTTGCCAAGGGAGATATTGAGATAAGCCATGTTAGAACCGAAAAACAATTAGCGGATATCTTCACCAAACCCCTAGATGAAAATAGATTTTGTGAGTTAAGGAATGAACTTAATATCATTGATTCAAGAAACTTGGCTTGACCTCTTGCACTAAACATATATGCAATGCTTTGATGATTTCATGCTCTAGATGTAATTACACATATAGGGGGAGTGTCAAAATTGTCAATATATTGACACATCTCTATACATGTGAATAAATCAATATTTTGTAATTATATCATGTCCATATTGATTAAATTACAAAAATCGAGTCTATGCCTATTGGAGTCCTATTCTAAAATGAATAAGTGACTTTGGTACTTAAATTGACTCATATATGGTGGCAACACCACCGTATCTTTTTTTTGGGCATTGAATTGATCTTAAATTTCAACTCAAAAACTAGACAAATATCCTATATATATTGCCTATTTTCTCTTGATTTACCCAAATCACATCCATATGTAGCTTTATTTGATTTGATGTTGACCATTGGATGTGGTAAAGGTCCATAAGGATATCCCTAGTGTTTCTCTCTAAATATCCTCATCTTCATTCACATCTTCTAGCTATCTCATGAGCATTTGAAACTGCCATATCGGAACATCCGGTCATATGGTCGGAACTTCCGATCAGTGCTGACCGGAACATCCGGTAAATCGTATACGGAACTTCCGATTTCAGAATATCGGAACTTCCGATTCCCTATATCGGAACCTCCGATATAGGTTTCACCTCAGTTAAAAAGGGTCGCACGTGAAAAGGTTGAGATCTATTCTCACTTTTTTACCTCTCTCTCTCAACGGAACTTCCGGACCGGCGTTTTCCTCTCCTCCGGAGCTTCCGATCGAAGATCCGACGATTTGCCGCCGCCTCCACGTGGTTGCAAGGAGTCCTCCTCGCCGTCCCCACGCATCCAAGCCTCGTGGGCCGCCGTAGGATCCTCCTCGCCAAGTTAGGGCAAGAGGATCTCCCCCGCGAACTCCATCCTTCAAATCCTCGCGGGATTCTCCACATTGTTTGGTAAATCTTGTTCCTAACATCTCTAGTGGTTAAGATTCCTTTATTCCACACGTAGATCTAGAGGTTGCACCGCGGATCCGTTAGTTGAAGTTCTAAATCGTGAAAATCGGAACATCCGATGTGTATATCGGAACTTCCGATGTGACCGGAACTTCCGGATATTCGTATCCGGAGTATCCGACACAACCGGAACTTCCGATATATTAGTCGGAACTTCCGATCATCACATAAACTGAACTTCAATCAATTGATTTTCGCCCATCCATCCGATGCTCATGAGAACTTACCTTATGCTACTTATCTCCATTCATTCACAGGGAATTAATGGCAGGAAGGTCAAAGGGAATCAGTATTAGGGAAAGTGAGATTGAAAGTGAGGAAGAGTATGATTATGGTCCTGACTCCAGTGATGAAGGAGAAAGGGCTCTAAGAGCTGAGAGGGAAAGGAGAAAGAAGAGAAGGCATGAGGGTGATCATGATGATATCCCATACTTGCCAGAGGAAGATGAAGACAACATTCCTTTGTCCTCAAAACAAAGGCATGCTGTCAGGAAAATCAAAGAAACAAGATCCAGGAAGGAACAGGGACAGAGAGAGTCCTCCAAAGCAAGAACAGTGCATGTCAAGGAAAGAGGAGGCAAGCTTCCAACTCGGAAGAGCAGGAGCTCAAGGCCTCAACCATCTCAGGCTCCCAATGCACCACCTCCCTCAAATAGGGTTCAGCAGGAGCAGGCTCAACAGCCAGATGTCATTGGTCCTCTCAGGCTTGCTTTGCCAACTGCCAACAGTGATCATCCAAGACATGCAACAAGCTATAGAGGCAAGAGAGCTCAAGTTCAAAAGGAGAGGAAAGAGAACCCTTGGAAATACGCCCAACTCTCCTCAGACAGAAGGTTCTGGAACTATTTCCAGCAAGATTTCTATGAGACAGTAATCTTTCCAAGGAAGAATCCAATCATTCAGATGCAGTGGATTGACTGGGCTTACATGGCTCATCAAGAGGATCCTATCTTTGATGAAGTAATTTCTACATGTGAGGCTCATGGCATGTCTCGTATTATGGCATTCAAATATGATTGGTGTGATGAGCTCATTGCTCAATTCTATGCCACAGTCTACTTTGATCAGGACACTGCCAAGACCATTCACTGGATGTCAGATGGGACAGAGTATCAAGTCACATATAATCAGTTTGCACAGATTCTCGGTTTCACTCAGGATGATCTTCGAGGCAAGACAAGGATTCACAATGAAAAGGTGATCAATGCAAATGCTCTCATCTACATGTATGACCCAAATCAGAGAGGACAAGTAGGAGGGACAAAAGGCTTGCTCCCCTTCTACACCTATATGAACAGGATCTTTCGCAAGACCTTAACGCCTAAGGAGGGAGATGCCACAAGCATAATGGCCTACACTCTGAACCTCCTCCACTTCATGAGAATCACCGATCGCCAATTCAATGTATTTGATTTCATTTGGGAAGAGATTCGTCTGTCAAGTGGTGACCCAAAGAGGTGTTGTGCATATGCTCCTTACATTCAGTGCATGATAGATGCCGTGTCAGGGCTCAATTTCATTAAGGAAAACAAGCATCTGGGCTATCAGTTGAGGCCACTTAAGGAGGTTCCAGTGAGCAAGAAAAAGGACCACTCTCACTCCGGTATGTTGGGAAATTCTTTTGAGTACCTCAAGTCCATCTTCAACATGTGCAAGAAAAACTCTGTCAACATTGAGAAGATTCGCAAATCTCAGAAGAGGATCATTTTGAGGCAGAAGAAGATCATGGAGAAGCTAGATATGGAAGTTAGTGGTCAAGGCTCTGAGTGCATTCCCAGTGATTCTGAAGCAGTCGACAACCCCTTTGATTCTCCTCCTCTTTCGCCAGATGATGATCAAGGCCAAAATCTCCAACAAGACTCTGAGCATTCTGATTAGCTCTTCATCTTCTCCCTTTCTTTTTGGGTGTCTTGATGCCAAAGGGGGAGTGTTTAAGATTAAGGCTCAGGGGAGTTTTGAAGGGAAGGGATAGGGGGAGTTTGCAGAAGATTAAGGACTATCTCTATCTAGTTTGTCGAGTCTTCAAGTTTTTTTTGTTTGTTGTGTTATTTCTTGGCTTGTATGAACTCTATTACCTTATGCCAGTTATGCATGGTCGTATGAACTAATGAACATCTATATCGAGTCATGGGTCAATGTAAATTTCTATCATATTCTATGACTTGCTATTACTTCATGTTGATATTATGCAAATGTTCATAGACCTCATGAATACCTTTAGGGGGAGCTCCTTCTATTCATGCTCTAATATGCCATTGAATATCTCAATATGCATATCTCTAGGGGGAGATCTATTCCTTAGTATTCAAACTTTATATCAATGCATTTAAATCCTTTTGTGAGCCTTAATCGTGTTGTCATCAATCACCAAAAAGGGGGAGATTGAAAGTGCATCTAGGCCCCTTAATCTGGTTTTGATGATTGACGACAAGCGGTTAAGGGACTAACAGGTTTACCGAGTTTATAAACAGATATTAGTCCCAAAGAAAAGGCTCAAAGGACATCGGCGACCCCTAAAAAGAAGAAAAGAGTGGCGACTTCGGAATTCCTATTTTGAGTAAAGTATTTCGCATTTATTTGAGTAGTAGGAAAGCCGTTCTATTAAGAGGGGTGCGTTGTAGTGGCAATTAGTTGACCTAAGTGCTCAGAGATCATTGAACTCTTTTCTAGAGAGAGCAAAACATTTGTTTTCCGAACTCAAAGTCTTAAATAAGCTACATCGGAAGTTCCGGTCCCTATACCGGATATTCCGGTCCAACCGGAAGGTCCGGTGTAGCCCCTATTTTGAGAGTTCTGGAAAAACCGGAAGTTCCGGTTCCTGGATCGGATGTTCCGATCTGGCGGAAGTTCCGGACCACCCTTGGTTTTGAGAGTTCTGGAAAAACCGGAAGTTTCGGTTCCTGGATCGGATGTTCCATCTGGCCGGAAGTTCCGGACCACCCTGGTTTTGAGAGTTCTGAAAAAACCGGATGTTCCGATATTGTGATCGGATGTTCCGATGTGCCTATAAAGTGTGCTGCGAGGAAGAGAAGTAGCCGTTTTATTTGAACATATCGGAAGTTCCGATGTGGATATCGGAAGTTCCGATGTGGGTGTTTTGTGTGCATAACGGCTAGTTTTTGGAGGGTGCTATATATAGCCCCCATCCCTCTTCCTCAACCAACCTTTTGCAAAATCCATTCCTGCACACTCAAGAGCACTCACTCCTCCTCTCTCAAGTTTCCAAACCACCCTTTGTGAGAGAAAAGAAAGGAAGCATCTTTGTGAGGATTTGAGTGGAGAGAAAGGTCAAGATCTTTGAGCACTAGGTTCACCTCCTTGCGACTTCATCGCGCTTGTTACTCTTGGAGGTTGAGGACTCCTAGACGGTTAGGAGTTGCTCACGAGCTCCCAAACCGTGTGGTGAGCCGTGGGAAGTTTGTGAAGGCCCAGGATTCGCCTCCGCAAGGAAAGGATCACCAAGAGCAAGTCAAGGAGGCTCCGGAGAGTCCTCGAGAGGAAGTGGCTTGAGAGGGAGCCCACCCTTGATCACGTGTGATCGGGTCCTCAAACGGAGACGTAGGATTCCCTCAAGGATCCGAACTCCGAGAACAAATCCTTTGTCTCTCTTGTTCATATATTCCGTATTTACTTTGCAAGTACTTTGCTATTGCTTATGTTTATCTTGCTTAGTGCTATTGCTTAGTCATTGTGGTTGTCATATTAAGAATTGCTATATTAGTTAATCAATCAATTAAATTCCGCATTTTGTAAGAATTGATTAACTTTGAAGAAAATTTGATTAGTCGCCTATTCACCCCTCCCCTCTAGGCCGACATCTTGATCCTTTAGTTTTACCCCCAGTCAGTTGCCTGTGGTGTGGCATATTGATGGGCAGACTTCCGTGTATCTTATTCCGCTGCGGTTTCTATTCGGCCGGTAGGCCTGGCTTGTATTATTAAAGACCTTTTATGGCTATTGTGTAATTATCATGGTAATGTATGACAACGTTATCAAGTGCTTGTGTGTGCTAGCCACTGATCATGGAACTAGCACGATAAACACAAGGGTTTATCCGGCTTCAAAACCGGGTACGCCACAGCTTGGTATCAGAGCGATGACTGTAGGAAAACCCTAGATAGCATGGCCGTTAGTTAGTTAGGATCTAGATAGCATGGTCGTTAGTTTTCTAACTTCAAAAATCAGCCTTAGCTAATAAGATGAGCGGAAATCAAATCCTTGATTCCTAGGACCTTGTGAGGTATGTTGATAAGGAATTAACACGAAATCATCTCACATATCCTAGCAACATATTCCAAGCCCCAAAGGACAAGATTGAAACCTCAAAGAGAATCAAAATTGAAAACCCCAAGAACTTGTCTTTCCTCCAATATAGATCTGAAATCAAGATGGGAATGAGATATTCTTCGGGTATGCTAGGATGGAATTAACATGAACATGATCTTTCATCACTAACTTGCCATATTCAAGAGATCTCAAAAAGAGAAAGACAAGAAAATGAAAAACCAAAGAAAGAAAGAGAGAGAAACTCAAGAACACGTACTAACACGTACTCTCTTCTTGGAACTCTTCTTGTATTGATTTTATTGATGTTTTAAAAGCCTCTTGACTTAGGCCAAAGCTCTCTTGAGCAGCTTTACAAAGGATTGTCAAAATGTTTGGATTCCACAAACCTACCATCTCCTATTTATAGTGGAAGGGGCATACCCCTCTCCACTTGGGCCTCAAGGCCCACATTAGGGCATAGGATTTTAGCACGCATCCCAAAGCATCTAAATCACATATCCACCCTCAAACCTCCTTACCACCACAAGCCTAATCCGCATCATTTGCCGCCGCCACGATTTCTTTGATTTTGCTTCGATGGTGTCTGCACTTTTACCAAAGTGCCCTCGCACCAAATTGGTCTTTACGTCTTGTCTCCACCTTTGCCTTGTCCGATAAGGCTCCGTCTTGAGCCGCCCGATGTCGACGCCACCAACTTGATCGCATCTTTGCCCTCCAGGCGTCATGCCGATCCTCGTGACCGAGCCATCGTCGAACTCATTAACCCTGCACACTAGTAGACAAGCAAACCGGTTGCGAGCACAAGTTTTCTACTTGACCCAAGTTAGTCGAGAAAACAATTCCATCAACTTTTACGAAACAAATTGACCAAACTCTAATTCATCAAAAAACACATGGTCAAAATGTTTTCACTATCGGAACATCCGGTTCTTGGATTAGAACCTCCGGTTCTCCCATACACGATCTAAAAGCCGAGTCCAGACTTCGAACTCGGTCCCTCCGGAATTGCAAGTCGAAGCCTCCGACTTCAGTTCCGACTCCTTGCATACAATCTGGAAAACCGCCGGGCACTCATAAAACGCCGAGTCCAGAACTCAAAGCCTTCGAAAATTGAAGTCGGAGCCTCCGACTTCAAGCTTAGAAATTCTGACTTCAACAATCGAACTTCCGAAACACTTTGGACCATCCGGTTCACACAGACCTCGGAGCTTCCGGAAAAACTCAGAGCTTCCGGAGATGAAGGTCCGAACCTCTGAATTCAAATTCGGAACATCCGAAACACATCGGACTTACCGATCATTAAATCGGAGACTCCGGTTTTTCCAGAGCTCTAAAAACATAGTCGAGATCGGATCTTCCGAAATACATCGGGAGTTCCGATCAAAATGCTAGAAAATCTGATATACACATTTCAAACGTGAACGTTGAATTCTTACAACCTAACATTCAACTCCAATAACAAACTCTATAGCAAAGTATTCATCATCTGAAACCTAGAAAAGCAGTACAACTCCATCTAGGTTCTACAAGGGGGGGGTGACCGGTAAGCACCGTGCGAAGAAGGCGAAACAATGCTTCTGCTGCAAAGATAAGGGACACAAGGTCTCAGATTGTCGAACAAAATTTTTGTGTGGCATCTCTGAAAGCCTAGCTCATTTGGCACCCATGTGTCCTTTGCTACAGGTTCCGAAGCCGATGGTGAGCCTATGTGGGTACGGAGCTAATGGGCTGGGATTCTTTTTGGTCCCCCTATCGGAGGCGCCAAGGGTTACAAGTGATAGTAGCAAGCAGGTGTTGTGCAAATGATCGAAGGGGATATAGAAAGGAACCAGATTGATTCTGAGCTACGACGTGTCATCCTAGTGATTTTTACCTACGAGGTTGCTGACCATGGTCCCCGTGGTTTCCTAATATAGCGCTTGTCAGAGGTGGAGCTTCTGCGTCTACAAACTATTGGTGAAATAAAGGCCAAAACTTATGGCATGGCTCGCAAGCTAAGCAGTTCATGTATTAGATTGAGGCAAAGCAAGAGTTGGTGAAAGTATGGGTCAACGTATATGGGGTTCCTTATGCGATATGGGACTACCTGAGCCTCTGTGCTATCGATCGATCTTAGGGATCACTACGGTGGTTGATATGGTGTCTACTTGCTGGCATGGTATTGTGCGGATCCAGGTGGCAATGGTTGATGCTCAGCTCATACCCCCTACGACAGAGATTGTTGCTAGGGCAAAACTATGTGATATTGACTTCCAAAATGACTTGATGGCAATGATTGAAGACTTCAATGAAAGTAGGTGGTCACTGAGCAGGAGGAGGTAGCAGGATAGCTCGCGGTCCAGGTTGCTGCAATGGCAAGGCCTGCTATGCTGCCTATCGCGGTAGTGCTGCCTGCCGCAGCAACAGCTAACCCTGTCGCAGCAGCAGTGGCGAAGCTTTTCGCGGTAATTGGGATAGATCCTGATGCGGAGGAGGTGGCAACGGAGGCAACCATCAAACAGTTATGGCAGCGTCGGCAGACCTTTATGCTGTCATGGAGACCAACTTGATGGAGATGCAGGACAGGTGCGTTGGATATCGACGTCCTAGAGCCTGCAGTGGCAAGCAATCCCCTTGCCTCGATAGAACAGGTGGCTGTAGTGATGGCCACAACTATGTTCTCCACGCTGAAGGTAGGCACTGTGTTGGTGATGCTGGCTGGAGTGACAGGCTCTGCAAGCTACCGGACGCGGACCTTGACACCATGGAGCAGGCCATGTTGTTGGCGAAAATCAAGAATCTGGAGGACGTCGCAGGTATGTCTGTTGCTAAGGTTACAACAATTTTAGATATGCTAGATGATCGTTTTGTTTATACTATTTCAATGGGTAACACTGAACGCGATATTACTCGGTCAATAACACACCTTAAATCTATAGAGGTAGATCGGCTTGTGATGTTGATAAAAGTTAAAAAGAAGGGAATTGTGCAGGACTCTGCTGGGGAATCTCGGGAATGTCTTGATGTGCCTCAACTTAACCCTCTATGTTCTAACCTCCAAGGTAATTTGACATGGAGGACGCTAATTTAGATGTAGCATCAATTCATTTGAAGGACAGACCTACTACCAAAGTTTAAAAAGTGGTAGTTAAAAGGCCAAAGTTCAAGAAACAACATTTTAAGGGTAAACAATAAAAGGGATATTTTGGAATAGTAGAGGAATGGGCCATCAAGTTAAACAAGGATGCATCCTATATTTAATTAAATAGAATCACTTATATTTTATTGCCATTTTTGGAAACAGTAAAGCAAGATTTCGTGTCGTCGAGTTTGCAACACCTTTGTGGTGGGCAGACTTCGGGTGGCACTGTAAGCCCACTCAAGGGAGATCTAGGGGGATCTTGCTCAGTGTTAATAATTTAAAGATTGACATTGAAATTGTCATGGAGGAGGCGTTCTTTTTTAAGTTCAACCCATAAAATAGAGAAGACGGATCCCAATGGTGTTTAATGACAGTCTGTGGGGCTGCACAGCCCGAGTTCAAAGAATAGTTCCTAACGGAGTTTGTACGCTCATGTAGTGCTGAGCAACAGCCCATGCTGATTGGGGGAGATTTTAATATAACTAGCTGAAGATTCGCACGATAGCGCGACAGAGTGTAACTCATCCTATGTATTATGTTTAGCACATATATGTAGAGACTATGACATTAATTTTAGAATTTGTATGGTGAGTTGATATGTTAATTGGTCTCCAGATAGAGTATTGCATGGTCTAGTAAAGAGGAAAAGATGCTTAGCATAATTTAAAAGTTTTTCTAAATAGTGAGATGAACAGGCAATGACTCAGCAAATGGCAAAGAAATATTCAGTAGTTGGAAGCTTCATTTCTTTGATTACTGAGAGAGCAAAGGCCACAGAAGGAAACACAGGTAGTATAACATTGCTCTGAAACTCTTAACTTACTGGCAAACTGAGAGTGTTTGTGGCCTTGCCACTAAAATTTATGAAAAGGAAGCAGAAGGCTTGCTAAAGAAGAAACATATTACCTCAGCACAGGCTTTTGGAAGAACAAGGCGTCGTATGCAGCCTGCGTCACTAGCGCTTAGACGGCATGGGGCAGCGGTGGAGGTCTCTCTCATCGCCGGTGACGTGATGCCTCATGGTTTTAAATCACAGGAAGTGTATGACCGATGATGAGACCGATGATGAGCAATGACAAAACAAGATTACATACCCTGATCTCAAATAAATACGGTAATCTATTCGATTATTTACCAATTTCCATTATTGCTTATAAGACAAAAATCATTATGATAATCCAGCTCAAACTGTGAAATCTAAAAAATCAACACAAACTTCTTAATTAGAACAAACCTAGAATACAGAATGTACCACCAAATAGAAGATAACATCAACCTTGATGCAAGCCAACATACATCACCATACCATTGACACCACAGTACCATATCACTGACAGCGATTGAAGCGACCGAGGGGGTTAACGAGTGACCAATGCAAATGACTCTTTTATTGTTCGTATATTTCAAGGCACTTGAAAATCAAGCAAATTCTTTGACTCATGGTCTCTGCAAATGAGCTTAATTGAGAGACATAAAAATGAAGCTGGAAGCGATGTCCGTGCGTATCCATAAAAGGCAATTACACATCAAATGGCTCCAAGAATGCATTAGGTTAAAAGTCTTTGCAAGGATCCAGTATGAACAGGACTGCTGCCAGCAGGATCAGAGAAGATGCAATCTGGAGATCAGATTCTTTCCTGATTTTTACTAGTTCATGTAGGACTTTCTGAACACTAAATTGCACAGATTGCTCAGGAACCTAATGAAATCATGTATTGCAGTTGCTCCTATTATTTTTCAAATGAGTGCTCTCACCCTTGCCACGCCTAGGGATCGAACCCAGGTCGCGACACGTGAGGCATGATCTCCAGTGGTACCCTGCCTGTAGGACACACTTATATTGGAACATGCAAGCTCATCATTCTAATTTTTTTAGATAATGCTTATCATTTTAAATGTTGGGTGAATACCAATCAGTTCTCTTTTTTCTACATTCGCTAAGATGTCAAACTGATATGCCAGCAAAAAATGCTATAAGACCATTTCCTCATTTCACCATCACAGCCTCTTTGCAAGTGAAATTTTTTTCTTGGCTATCACAGCCTCATATGCCAGCACAAAATGCTATGAACCTAGACGCTGGGCGACCTTAGTGACAAAATATACTCTACCAATTACCATGAATCGTGCAATTAAGCTCAAAAACTAGCAACCCCAACAGTGATCTATAAATCGACCTGCTATTGTTATATACTGAAATTTTTCAACAGGGCTCCATTAATTTGAAGCACTACAAAACTAACCGCACAACTAATCAAGAACAAGATGGGGATTCAATTGGAAATCGGGAGCAATAGCATGCTGACATCCAACGAAACTGGTGGAGGCCGCATTTGGTGGCGAGGCAAGCCAGGATCAAACTATGCGTGATTTCAACTCGATGCAATGCAACCCCCATACAGGGACGGTAAATGCATGGGAACCATGTGGAATGCGGGTGGGTGGATTGGGACGTGGAGCGCGTGGTGGGCAGGCCGCAAGGAGTAGTAGGGGCTCCTCATCTCCATCACCCTGTACCGCCGCGGCTTCTCCGGCCGGTCCTCGTCCCCGTCGCCACGGGAGCGACTGCGGCGTGGTGCAGTCCGGGCAGATGAACTCCATCAGGTCCGGCTGCACCTCGGGATGACAGCGGCGGCGAGTGGCGAGCGGGAGCGGCGGCGAGCAAGAAGAGGCGACGCGAGCTGAGGAGGGGGTGCAAGGGAGGGGGATGACAGCGGCGGCGAGCGTAGAGAAGCAGAGCGAGCCGGGCAGGAGCCGCCCAGGGTCAGGGGCTGGGAAGGTTTTGGGAAGAAAAGGAGAATTTGATTGTAAAAGAAAATTCTTGCAGGACATAAATGATATTTCTCAATGCTGAGATCTGACGGCTTGTATGAACTGGTGGAAGGATCTAACGGATGAAGTGTTGCCACGTTGTTAAGAATGACGTGGCACGATATTTGCAGGAAACCCTAACAGCTTCCTAATATATAGATAAGACATCAGGAAGATAAAAATAACTCTAATTTTAATGTGAAGTGGCATTTCCTTTTAATGCCGTCATCGAAAGTCTCAAATTACATGAGGTCACGTTATCTGGCAGAAAATTTACCTGGGCCAGCTCTGGTGACAATTCAACTTTTAAAAGATTGGACCGAGTGCTTATGAGCGCCAAATGGGAGTTCAAATATCCATTAATCCCATTGACAGCTCTAGAGAGGTCTTTATCGGATCATATAAACCCCTACTGTTACCACGAGAGGGGTTTTATGAGCTCGTCGCAGATGTATGGCGCAAGCTAGTCCGGGTGTGTTCAGCAATAGAGCATTGGCAAAATATGATAAGGAATCTCCGCCAGTTTTTAAGCGGATGGGCCAACCATATTAATGGTGTTAATAAGCAGGAGAAACATCGGCTATTGGCTGCTATAGATCAATTAATAAGATAGCTGAGATGTGATGGTTCTCTGCTGCTGAATTAGACACGAAGAGGACAGCCGATGATAAACTTGTTCATCTCTTGTGAGAAGAACAACTTAAGTGGCATCAACAGTCAAAAGCTAAGTTCATAACGCAAGGTGATGATAACACTAAATTTTTCACTAACTTGTGAACGGTTAATCTATTGGCACTCTTTTCACGATTTTTTTAATGGCTCTCTTCCTTTGCATCGACTGAACTTTGGTATTATTACGTTGCTACCAAAGAAAGCAGATGCTAACCAAGCAGTGTATGAGCATTCATTAAATAAGATATAAAAGAAAAACCATGCAGTGCACCATCTATGTAAATTTGAGTACAATATACACTATTACCTAGCCAAACTTGTATCTCCTAAGGTGCAGTTTAGTTTGGTTCTCATTTCATGTCGATTTGGTACTCAAACAAAATGGTTTGCATGATTGCACCTAGCTCACAGTTTGCACTAGATTTGTCACAGCAAGTTGAAAGAAACTGAACTCTATGTCAAAGACAAACAGAAGTTCACAAGCATTGCTGAGGTAGCAATTGTTGGCTCCTAATCTCGTTTCATCTGTCAGTAGTGTTTCTGAACCTGTTGTCAATAAGTTTCAGTTAGTTCAGTTAGCAGACAGGTTCAGACTTAGGTATTGTTTTCAGTTTCGTCAGTTTGGACACCGAGCATGAGTCTGTTCATTGCCGGGTCAATAACAGTTAGTGGTTAGCTAGAGTTAGCTCGCCGCCACGATCGGATCATGGGATGGCATGGTCAATACGCTCGTGGCGGCGCTCGTGGGCATGCAGGGGATCGTGGGATGGCACGGTCGCTCTGCCCGCCATTTTCGTTCTTCAGTTAGTAGCTGTTTAGGCTCAGTATTAGAGGAATAACAGAAAACAGAAAACGCTGCAATTCCGCACGCAGCACCCAAAAACTCTCGTGTGTTCATCGTGTTCGCAAGAGCTTGTGAGAGTGTGTGCAACGACAAGTGGTATCAGAGCCATGTCGAGAACACCGTCGGCATCCGGGAAGAACAAGGGGGCAAGTGGTGAGGGGAGTGGCTCCGTGCCGCCGGCGGCCAACAGGCGTCGTCCCTCTCTGTCTCCGGCTCCGCGGCGTGGCCGCAGCCCTCCTCGACGCGGCGGTGGCGAGATGATCGTGCGGGAGCGCGTCGTTCGGGAGAACACCGGCTCCATGCAGTTACCGACCCTGACCCGCACAAATTATGCAGAATGGGCGATGGTGATGCGCGTGCAGCTCCAAGCTGCGCGCCTCTGGGATGTCATAGAGTTTGGCGCCGAGGACGAGCAGGATGATCGTGCGGCGCTGGCGGCTCTGCTCCGGGCTGTGCCGCCGGAGCTGGTGCGCACTCTGGGCATGAAGGACAGCGCCAAGACGGCGTGGGAAACCCTCAAGACAATGAGGCTCGGGTGCGAGCGCATCCGGGAGGCAAAGGCACAAACACGCCGGAGGGAACTCGAGGATCTCCGTTTCCGCGCCGGTGAGTCAATCGAGGATTTCGCAATTCGTCTCACCTCCATCCTCAGCGACCTTGAGCTTCTCGGCGATCCGTACGACGAGTACAAGGCCGTGATGAAGTACATCCGGGTGGTGCCCAAGAAGTACCAGGCCGATGGTGATGGCGATCGAGCAGATGGTGAACCTCCGCGAGCTGACGATTGAAGATCTTACCGGGCGTCTTCTCACGGCTGAGGAAGGCTACGACCTCGACGATGCCGCGGACGGCTGTCAACAAACTTCTCCTCACGGAGGAGGAGTGGGCTGCTCGGCAACGCCAGCACGCGCCCGGCTCGTCTTCAAGCGGCGACAAGGGCGGCAAGCCGGCGAACAAGCCGAAGAACGCCGGTACTGGCGCGGGCGCGCACGGCGCCGGCGAGCGCCGAAAGGGAAACTGTCGCTACTGCGGCAAGGAGGGCCACTGGGCCAAGGAGTGCCGTAAGGCAAAACGCGACCGTGAGCAACGCGGCGAGGCCGCGAACCTTGCGCAAGGCGAGGAAGAAGAAGCACCGGGCCTGCTCCTGGCTCAGGTGTGCACGCTCGGCGAGATCGACGTCGACGCGCCCCCAGGCGGTGTACCTCAACGAGGAACGGGTCATTCCCGTGCCTTCCGTCGACGGCCTGTGGTACTTGGACTCAGGTGCCTCCAGTCACATGACTGGGGAGCGTGGCATGTTCACCACTCTGGACGAGGGTGTACGCGGCAAGGTCAGGTTCGGCGACGGCTCCGTCGTCGAGATCTGTGGGCGCGGGGACCGTCGTGTTCCAGTGCCTCACGGGTGACCAGCGCGTGCTCGGCGACGTGTACTTCATCCCCAACCTCCGCAGCAACATCATCTCGCTGGGGGCAGCTCGATGAAAACGGCTGCAAGATCACCATCTGCGACGGCGTGATGTGCATCCTCGACCGCCCGCGGAAGATCCTCGCCCGCGTGAACCGTACGCGCAAACCGCCTGTACACGGCGCGTCTGCAGCTTGCCACTCCGGTGAGCCTGCTCGCGCAGCATGACGACGAGGCGTGGCTATGGCATGGCCGCTACGGCCACCTGCACTTCCGCGCGCTCCAGACTCTGTCTCGCAGGAGGATGGTGCGTGGCATGCGCACGATCCATCACGTGGAGGAGTTCTGCAGCGGATGTGCACTGGGCAAGCAGCACCGCACCCCGTTCCCGCAGGCGACGACGTACCGGGCGAGCCGCGCGCTGGAGCTGGTACACGGCGATTTGTGTGGGCCGATCATGCCGCCGACGGCCGGCGGTAAGAAATTTTTCTTGTTGATCGTCGATGATTTCTCACGGTTCATGTGGCTCGAGGTGCTGCGATCAAAGGATGAGGCTCTGCAGTTCTTCAAGAAGGTCAAGGCACGGGCCGAAGCTGAACGCGACTGCAAGTTGCTGGCATTCCGTTCTGATCGCGGAGGCGAGTTCAACTCGCTGGACTTCACGGACTTCTGCGATGGGAGCGGCATCAAGCATCACACCACTGCGCCTTACTCGCCACAACAAAATGGCGTGGTGGAGAGGCGCAACCAGACGGTCGTCGAGATGGCTCGCTGCTTGCTCAAGGCGGTGGGCATGCCAGGGCCGTTCTGGGGCGAGGCCGTCAAGACAGCAGTCTATCTGCTCAACCGTGCGCCGTCCCGGAGCATGAACGGGGTCATGCCGTATGAGGCATGGCACGGCCGTGCACCAAGCGTGCATCACCTGAGGATCTTCGGCTGTTGTCGCCCACGTCAAGCGCCTTGGCCCAGGCATCAACAAGCTGGCAGACCGCTCTGTGCCCGGCGTGTTTCGTCGGGTATGAGGAGGGTTCGAAGGCCTACAGGGTGTACGATCCTGTGGGCAAACGTCTCTACATCACGCGTGACGTCGCCTTCGAGGAGAATCGTGCATGGGATTGGAGCACAGCTACAGCGGATGGAAACATCGCCGGCTCGCCATCGTTCACACGTGGAGTACTCCACACAGGAGGCTGGGCAGAGTTCTGCCGTGGCGCTGACGCTGCTGCAGGGGAGGTCTCGCCGCCACGCAATGAGGAGCCAAAGAACTCCGTCTCCGGCCGCAATTCAGTTCGCGACGCCGCCGACACATGACTCCAACCTAGACACGGACTCCGGCAGTCAGCATCGATATCGCCGGCTCGAGAACATCCTCGACCACTAACCGTGCCCGTTCAGAACCTGGAGGAGAGCAGCTCTTGTCTCCTTGCAGCAGAAGAGCCAGGGAGCGTGGAGGAAGCGCTGGAGGATGAACATTGGCGCGAGGCGATGCGTGAGGAGCTGCACTCGATCGTCGACAACAACACCTGGCAGCTCACTACCCTTCCCGGCGGCCACCGCGCCATTGGGTTAAAGTGGTTTTCAAGGTTAAGAAAGATCCCTCGGGCGAGATCGTGAAGTACAAAGCTCGTCTCGTCGCGAAGGGATACGCGCAGCGTCAGGGGGTGGATTTCGAGGAAGTCTTCGCCCCTGTTGCGAGGATGGAGAACGGTGCGCGCGCGCTGCTCGCTCTGGCCGCGCACAGTGGCTGGCGCGTCCATCACATGGATGTGAAGTCGGCGTTCTTGAACGGCAATCTAGTGGAGGAGGTGTACGTTGCTCAACCTCCCGGCTTCATCGACGACACGCAGCCACGGCATGTTCTGAAGCTGAACAAGGCATTGTACGGACTTCGTCAGGCTCCACGCGCATGGTATGCAAAATTGGATGCTTCCTTGTCAAATCTCGGTTTCTCTCGCAGTCCATTGGAGCATGCAGTGTACAAGAGGGAGACAGCCACCGGATTTCTGCTGGTGGGCGTGTACGTGGATGACCTGATCATCACGGGCACAAATGACGAAGACATTCAGACGTTCAAAACCGAGATGCATCACTTGTTCAAGATGAGTGATCTCGGTTTGCTCTCGTACTATCTTGGCATCGAGGTGAAGCAAGAAGAGGGCAGGATCACACTGTGTCAGCAGAGCTATGCAGCAAAGATCTTGGAACGTGCTGGGATGGGGAGCTGCAATCCCTGTCACACACCGATGGAGTGTCGTCTGAAGCTGTCCAAGCAGGATGGTGCCGGAGCCGTGGATGCAGCGTTGTACCGCAGTGTTATTGGAAGCCTCCGTTATCTGGTGAATACCAGGCCTGACATCGCACACGCTGTGGGCATCGCGAGCAGGTACATGGAGGCACCAAGCACCCAACACTGGGCTGCTGTCAAGCAAATTCTGAGATACCTGCAGGGTACTCTGAATTTTGGTTGCTGCTACAAGTCTGGAGGGAAGTCTGAACTCACTGGTTACAGCGACAGTGACTTTGCTGGAGATTCAGATGACAGGAAGAGCACCACAGGGATCGTGTTCTTCCTTGGAGGCAACCTGATTACCTGGTCCTCGCAAAAGCAGAAGATGGTGGCATTGTCTTCTTGCGAGGCGGAGTACGTCGCGGCATCCGCCGCGGCATGTCAAGGCGTCTGGCTGAATCGCCTCATAGGTGATCTTGCTGGGCGCGCTCAATCCAAGTTCCAGCTGTTGGTCGACAACAAGTCCGCCATTGCTCTGTGCAAGAACCCGGTGCAGCATGGGAGAAGCAAGCACATTGACACGAAGTTTCATCATATCCGGGAGTGCATTGAGAACGGCGAGCTAGATGTTGATCATGTGGGCACCGATGGACAGCTCGCAGATATGCTGACGAAGGCGCTCGGGAGAACCAAGTTCATCGAGATGCGTCAGAAGCTGGGCGTGCAAGAAATTGGTGAACGGGAACGAGATTAAGGGGGTGATTTGTTGGCTCCTAATCTCGTTTCATCTGTCAGTAGTGTTTCTGAACCTGTTGTCAATAAGTTTCAGTTAGTTCAGTTAGCAGACAGGTTCAAACTTAGGTGTTGTTTTCAGTTTCGTCAGTTTGGACACCGAGCATGAGTCTGTTCATTGCCAGGTCAATAACAGTTAGTGGTTAGCTAGAGTTAGCTCGCCACCACGATCGGATCATGGGATGGCATGGTCAATACGCTCGTGGCGGCGCTCGTGGGCATGCAGGGGATCGTGGGATGGCACGGTCGCTCTGCCCGCCATTTTCGTTCTTCAGTTAGTAGCTGTTTAGGCTCAGTATTAGAGGAATAACAGAAAACAGAAAACGCTGCAATTCCGCACGCAACACCCAAAAACTCTCGTGTGTTCATCGTGTTCGCAAGAGCTTGTGAGAGTGTGTGCAACGACAGCAATCGCTGAGGTGTGCCATAGCAAGTGAAAAGAGACAGAATTCCTATCTAAGGTATATACAGTTTGCGTATACAGAAATAAGACATTATCCAAAGAAAAGCATCTGAGAGATAGAATTCAAGATAACTAGCAGAAGGCCAACCTCCAAAGATCTACCACCTACTAGGCTTCCACTTGCATCCTGGAAGGGCAGCAACCTTTTTCCAATCTGGACCTTCCTTCCGCTGAAACTGCTCCTGCAGTGCTTGATGGCATTCAGACAGGAAAATTGTTTCAAGTGATACAGGAAGACCACTCCGTGGTAGTGACATCAAACGGGGGCACCGAACAATCTTCAGATCCCGGAGTGAATAAAAGCCATCCATGTCAGGAAGCCACAATAAATCCGAGCAATCTGTGACCGATAGTATCAGAAGGGAAACAAGGTCACTCAACTGTTGCAGAGATGATAGTGAGCTGCAAGATCTTACAACCAATTCTTTCAATGTTGTCTGGTGGCCTCCTTTGGACAGTCGCATCACTTGAGGGCAATGAGATAAATGTAGTTTCTGAAGAGATGGCATGCCATCTACGTCTGGTACAGATTCCAGGTCATAACATTGATCTATCTTCATCTCTTCAAGGGACAATAGTGCTTCTGATCCCTCAAAAGATGATATCCAATCGCATTTATAAATGTCCAACGTTTTCAGCATCCTCAAGTGGTGCAGGCGTACAGGTGGACCGGGTGTCTCAACAGTGTCACAATCTGCTAGGTGCAGTGTTTCAAGAGATGAGAGGTTATTCACGAACTTGGAGAAAGAGGATGGTTGCAGGTAGCACCTTTGTAACTGTAGGCATCTAAGTGATGAAGGAAGAACAGTGCCCCCATTCTCATCCCATAATGTAGTAATTACTGAGCAAGTATTGGCCCGGTGGATGCCATATATGTTCAACCTTTTGAGTGTTTTCAGATTGTTAAACACTGCTATGGACGTGTCTACCAAACTGTTCACATAGATCTCCAGATTTTCTACAAACTCTAGGTGATGAGCATGCAAGGCATGGATGGAGCTTGATACCACGCAACAAAATGAACTCGATAGGTTAAGACTACCGATGTATAACTTACATTGGATATGTTCCTCATCAAGTACAGCTATATGGTTGAGTGTACGAGGATGAGTGGGATATGATCTTAGCCGAGGACAGCCAGCAACAGAAAAATGTCTGAGATTATGTAACACTTGATCATTGTCTACAAGACAGCACTCCAATTTTGGTAAGCGTTCCAGTAGCAACCTCTCCAAGGAGGGAAATCCAGCATGGCCAAAGAACTCCTGACCAAGTGTTTTTAGTTCTTTCATTCGCCGTATTTCAAGAGTTTTGAGTAATGGCAGATCCCCTAAAGGTGGAAGTACCTCCCATCTTTCACAATCTCGTAGACAAATCAATTTCAATCTTCGCAGCCAACCAGACTCCAGCCAAGAAGGAGACCTCACACCCGGGTACCCACTTATAGTTAGCTCATCAAGATTGCAGTGTGGCTTTAATACATCAAGCACCTCGAAGCCCCTGTCAACATCACAAGCACTATCACATGATCCCCATTGTAGCTCCAGCTTAGATATGTGCTCCTTCAAATCTAGATGAGACTTGGCAGCCTCCTCCTTATTTTTTACATTCTCCAGCAACCTAACAGCAAGATCTCCTCTAATCTTGTTGAGGTCCTTCAGTTGGACCAAACTTTGCTCCTTCTTGTCAACAAGGAATTCTCCTGAACCCTCAATACAAGGAAGCTGATGTGTACCTGATAACATGACAGTGTAAGCTTTCTCTACATCAACATGCACCAAGTTAACAAGCCTGCTAATGCTTCCAGGAAGACTGAAATGACCTCCAGTACTGTTCACTTTCCCCCTCGAGTATTTCAGATGTTTTCTCTCATTTGAGCAAGATATCCTAGAGGAATGACATGAATGATACTGCACAAATAAGGCCTGTAGATGATTGAGTCTAGAGATTGTTGTAGGGAGTGGGTAATAAGTGTGTCCGATGGCTAGGTAACGTAGGTGGATCAGATCACTGACACGTTTAGGGAAGCTTTCAAAGCAGCATCCGCTTATGTCAAGCACCCGCACACTCTTGAGCTTATTGAGTATATCATAACTCAGACAGACTTTGGAGCAGAACCAAGATGTGTTCAGAACTATCAATGTACGCAATCTTCTAATATCATCAGTGTTCACAAGATTCTCCAGTTGTTCAGCGGACACACACAAATGCCTAATATAATGAGGTAACATAATTGTGCTGCCATGGTCAACCCTAAGCATTCTCCCTGAGAAACATGAAGTGCCAGCTCATTCATTGAATCATGCATAATATAATATGTTTGATCTCCACAGCGGAGCACTTGGAAAAATGACCGAGCTAACAAATCATTGAAATAGCCCCTACCAATATCTTCCAAGCTCCTATTGATGTTTCCTACTAGATGAACAAAGCCCTGAGCTATCCACATTCGGATCAATCTGTTTGGATAAATATGATAACCTTTCGGGAATAAACCACAATATGCAAAGCACTGCTGGAGGTGTTCTGGCAAACTTTCATAACTTAAGCGTAAGATGGTCAAAATATCATTTGGATTGAGTACATCTTTGTGAAGAACATCCTCCCACTCCGCATCACTGTACTTGCCATTTAAATGCCCTCCGATAACCTTTAATGCTAAAGCTGATCCTTTAAGTTTCTGAACAATTTGGTCTCCGATTCTCTTCAACTCTGGGTAATCTTCTGGGTTTCTGATGCCAAATGCGCATTGTCTGAACAGTAACCAGCTATCATCTCTTCCAAGACCCTCTAAAAATAATGAGCTTCTGGAGTCCAGCATTTTTTGCTACCAATTCTGTTCGGGTTGTCACTAGAATCTTGCTTCCTGTCATCGTTGAATTTAGTCTTCCTGAAATTTTAAAGGGAGCCATTAATTCCATCCACATTTCTTTGTTGATGTGTTCTCCATTTTTCTCATCGTACCACACATCATCCAACACTAAAAGAAACCTCTTGTCATGAAGTCTCCATTTAAGTTTTTCCTGGAGCTTACTGAAAGTAAAATTGGCTAAATCAGCATTCTCACCCTCAGTTGTGCATGCTATAATCTCTTTGATAAGTCTAGTTTTGTTAAAATTATTGGAAACACAAACCCACATTCTCAGTTCAAAAGAATCTGCTATTCGCTCATCGTTATAGATCAGTTGAGCTAGCGTAGTCTTGCCAATCCCCCCAACGCCAACAATAGTGTGCACCTCCGCCTTAAGTCTGTGTTCATCATTCAGTGAACATTCATAAAAATGAGGCACCAGCTGACCCACTAGCTTACCAACCTCCTTTTCTCGCCCAAAAACTACATCTTCATGCAAAAGAGATCCTGTTGCTCTTTCTGGGACAAACTGAAGAGACTGAATGGGGTTAGAGCCCTCCAATGCCATCACTCGGACAAACATCTCTGCAGAGGCTCTAATCCTTTCCAAGCTTTTGAGGACCTTCTGCAAATTTGACCTGAACTTGTCAATTTTGATCAATCGCTTACCAATAGAGAGGGAAGATGAGGCTAGCCGTCTGAGCATGCCATTCTGCTCAACCTTTTCTTTTAGAAGCATATAGTCAAACTCATCCAAGACATCTTCTGCATCACAGACTGCTTTTTTCATTTGATGCAACAACAGTATCTGATTTGTGTCCACTACATGCTGCCTTTCAGCAGCACCAACTATGATGAGTATATCCATTAAAGTGGCCTCCAAATTCTTGAGATCAGATACTATCTCAGATTTCCAGTTGTACTGGCTTGACATATAGGACTGCACCAAAGAAACCATTCTTCTAATAATAGGAGAAACAACCCATCCTACAGCACTGGCTGCTGATACCATAGCCATGTAATCCAGGAATATTCCTGTACAACATAACAGCATATTCAGGAACTTGTCTACAACTGAGGATCAAGTAAGTTGAAGCTTGGTACGCCCAACATAAGCTAGTAGGAAATTAACCAATGATCATCCGTAGATACCAGACAAGTTCTGAAATGTGCTCGAGCTATTGATACTTAACAAGTTAATTCATATTGTGAATACATTTTTGACAGTCTCTATCCAGTTTGTGATTTTTTTTATTTAATAAATAAATAAAAGAGATGCCTTCTTATGTTGCAACATTCCAGTTTTGACATATCATTGTAAAACTACCTTTTTTTTCCAAGCCTATTAAGAAAGATGGCTTTGTTGCCATGTTTCACCAAACTGGAAAAACATCCTACTACTTCAGTATTCATTAACAACTTAACATTAGTGATCCAAACTTCTAAGCTCTAACATCACACTTCATTAAGGAGAATGGAAAGAAAACAGAAGATTGCTGACCTGATATCTCTAATCAGATCAACATCTCTAATCTCTTATCTTCCTCAAACAAGAACAGCCGGTTAAACTAAAAGTGACATCAACATCGCCTGCCCTTTTCTTGCACCAGGAAGAACTCAGTGAAGAAATGGTGAATCCAACAGAAATGTTGTCTATGACACAGATGGCCTATCAATCTTGCCCCAAAAGAATCCTCATTTTCTTGAACTAATATTGCGAATTCCAAGATTGCTTCACACCCAACAGCAACATAGTATTACTCCACCTTTTTTTTTAGATTTCTTTGCAAGAAAAATCGAATCTGACGTATTACACCTAATAAATAAAACTAGAAAATGAGCTCCTTGCAGAAAAGGAAAAACATGAAGAGAGGAAACCGAAATGATCTAGAAAGTTTCAGCGACTTCAGTACAAGAGTACCAAAGCGGGAACCAGATCGATGATTTAAGCAAAAAATATATATATTGCACTAGGTTAACGACTTCTTGCATCTAAACGAACATTGACTCCAAGATTGCAGGCCAAACACAGCATACGCTAGCTAGTAAAATGTGCGAGAGAGTACCTGATATCAGAAGTCTGAACAAGAGGAGCTCTCGATTTAGCCGATGAAACGCGACGCTGGGTGGAGAAAGAGACGAGGAGCAGGATGAAGGAAGAGCAAGGAAATGGGGACGAAGTTTGGGAGAAGAGTAGGAGACCGACCTTACTAGTTGACTTCCGACCTCCACGCGAAAGAGAGAGCGGAGAACATTCAACCACGTGACAAATCAGCGCCTATCAGGCCACCAACCCAGCAAATCTGGTCCACAACAGACGTGCGGCGCGAGGCTTATGGCACGGCAACGCGGCGCTGCCGAACGAGCCGTCGGCCCGGTATGGCCTGCTCCATCCCTCCTGAGTCCTGCCGCCGTACGTGGATACATCGTCCCGCCTCGGCGCCAGCGAGACGAGACCCGCCCGCCGGGCGCCGGCCAACCGGTGAACTGACGTCGTGTCCGGCCGCTCGCCATCGGTGGCCTGGCTAGCATCTACGGCGAGTGGCGCCGCTCCCGAGCACCCGACCTGGCTCGACTGATAGAACGTGACCCGCCCAGCACCCAAGCCAAGCCTATCTAGCCTGGCATGAGATGAGCCCAGCCATCCGGATAGATTCTTAAAGAGATAGAGAAAAATCGGATAAAGGTCAAACTATCTCACAATCTAATAAGACTAGATCCAAGACATTATCGAACAACAAGAGCCACGACAGCACTAACGAACCCAAACTTGATATACATCACCGAGGAGTCCCATCCATCAACACTGTCACAAACGTCATCATCGTCATCTATCATGTCCACGATCTGACAACTCTGACTCCGCCACAGAAGGCCACCAATATGTCGAATGCTATAACGGTTGCACCGATCCCACATTCGGCAAGATCGTCAGCCGGCCCACAACACCAGCGCCCAGCCGTGCATCCATGTCGACGGGCGACGAGCATCTTGCAACCCATAGCTCTAACTTCACGATGACAAGTCATCATTACCGTCTGATGTGCACCACCATCAGCCAGTCCAATCCCGCCACATACATCAAATGTGCCGCCCATTGACACCATCATCTCGTGTCATCGTTGCCGCTAGTCCCACGATCACCCCCACAAGTGGGACGGTAGCTCTGACTTCACAGCAATAATCATGCCAAATGTGTAGATTGCACCACACGCTGCGCCAAGGATACACAAACCACTGGAGGGGGCTTAGAGAGCACCATACATCACGCGTCAAAGGTAGGATTGACGCCTGCCTCCTGTGAACATCGACCACCTCAAACTACACACGGTCACTAGCAGGAGTCGCTGCATTTGCGCCACCCCATGCGAGCACGACGTAGGGCAGCCACCAAGCGATAAGCATTACTGAACCCCTCCGCTCCTGGAATCTTCCATCGCACCCCGCACCAAGCTGTCAGTCGTCCTACCCTAAATTACCAGGCACCCATAACCTCTACATGCAGCTCCACTGGGCATCCATGTCCTCAACACCGCCCACACCCAAGGGGCTCTCCCGATCGCACAAATCCAGTCAGCACCCACGGCATATATGCATCGGTTGCCATAACCACGCATACCGGCCATTACATCTACGCGCTCAATGGCCGCTAGCATTTCACGTGCCGACCGAAGCTACCGGAGTCGTGCGTTGTGCCTCCGATGGTTGCCCACAATGCGAGGCACCTGCCCGAGCACGCTGTTGGGAACCATGCTCTCGCCTCCACCGGCGCAGCCACCGTGCAGCGCACACAACCAGGCAGCTGGCCGCCAAAACCCCACCGCGACGCCACCCTAGGTAGGCTACCACCACGACCAGGACCTGGGGCCGCCGCCTCAACTTCTAGGCTCCACCCCATGAGCCACGATGGTCAGAGGACCTCCATCCCCTTTGGGAAGAGGGCTGCTGCCACTGCAATCGGGACTGACAGCAGCGATGGTGAGGAGATGGAGAGAGGGGGAGGGTCCTCTGCGGTGGTGCTAGGGTTCGCCCTCAGGTCTCCTTGAGGGAACGACATGAGGAATGGCTTAAATGGACCGGAGACACCCAATGTATTGTAACTGGGCCATTTCTTCTCTCTCCCATCAAAAAAGTCCATTTTCACCCTAGACTTTGGGTGTCCGGAGCAATAACCCCATAAAGTAAGTTTTGGTCTAATTTGTACCCTGAAGTTGTTAGACCTGGTTAAATCATGATCCAAAGCGGTATTAGAGGCTAGTTTTTTGCTGATGTGGACACCAATTAGGCGGTTTTGCACATATAAGCTATTGATTAGGACTGTGAGTATTTTCTTGACTAGCGATGGTGTAGCATAAGTGGTTGGGGGACTTAATTGGGTTGCGCCACCCATTCTCCAACATACATCTACCTTGTATCTATTTCTCTCGCTACTGTTGTCAAGGAGAAGAGCGCTGCCCAACCTTGGCCGTCCGGTCCCCTCCACCGCCCTCCTCTGCATGCGTGTGCAGCGCGCGTCTCTACCTCCCACCTATCTGCAGCAAGCTCGCGCGGCCCTCGATCGACCAGCCTCCAGCCAACGACATCGCTCCATCTGTGACCGGTGGAGCGACCCCGCCCTCATGCCCTCTCCCGCGAGCCCCACCACCACACCCTCCCTCCCCCGCAAACGCGGCACCGCCTACTATATGTCTAGGTCGGCAAATCTAGCCTCTAATTCCACTTTGGGGGAGTGATTTAACCTGATTTAATAACTTCATGATATGAATTAAACCAAAACTTACTTTAGGGTGTTATTGCTCCGAAGGCCCAAAATTCAGGATGAAAAATAGAATTTTTTCCTCTCCCATCGCATCATAGCCTAGCCTGATGAAGGTGAGATTGGTTCCTTCTACCATCTCACCTTGGCTCGTTGGGACAGGCTGGCCTCAAGAAAAATATCTGTTGACGTAGGTTGCCAAATGCAAGTCTAGATTGTTTTGGTTGGTAGTGCAAGCAACTATAAAATATATTATGATTAAGAATAATATTAAGACTAGTCAAATATTTTCTACTTTAATAATAATTACATATTAATAATTCTTAATATGCCTTAATCCCTATTTAAAATGCATAATGTATGCTACGTAATTAGCACACACTTCAAGGTTGCACCATGGAGAAACTCGGATTGGCTTTCTCCTGCATCCATGCCTACAAGAGCCTTGAGGTTTGAGCTGACTCATGCAACCCAGGCAGCCAACGACTGTCAACGACTCAGCATGCTTTGGAATTTGTGCTAGCCTGGCTGGCTCATCAGCCTAGACGACCAATCACCCAGGTGAGGTTGTTTAGTTCTTTTACCCTTGAATACCATACCATAATTTGGTAACTCCAATGGGATATAGGCTGTGTTTGATTGAGACACTTTTACATGTTTTAGGTATAATTTACAGAAAAAGAGTTTAAAATCACATCTTGGTTAACAGAAAAACAGAAGAGATGTGTCAATTCTTGTGATAAGTGTGGGTGTTTTTATTTTGGCATGTGAGTCATGTGATGACGTGGACAATTTAAGTGATGAATATTTTGCCATATTTTGTGGAGTTGAATAATTTGGTTGCATGAATTCAAGATTGAAATTACTTGCAAAATGATTGATTGTTGAGTTTCTCAATTGTCTCAAAGAAAAATTGAGTGTTTGAAGGATTTTTCTCGGCTCGACTTGGGTCAAGTGGAAAACTTGTGCTCGCAACGCTTTGCTTGGTCTATTGGTGTGCAGGTGCGAGTTGGGTGCGATGATGGTTCGGCCATATGGACCGCATGATAGCCTAGAGGGCTAAGATGCGGTCAAGGAGATGGCGACGACATCGTGCGGCTTAAAGCATGTACGTGGACGACAAGAAAACGGGTGGGAGACTGGCGGCGGAGGCCGGGAAGCGGTTTAGGGTTAGATGCTTAGGGTGGAAGGAAAGAATAGATGGTGGATGGGTCACTAGACGCTTTGTGATGCGTGCTAGTGCCCATGCCATCTAAGTGGGCTTTGAGACTCAAGTGGAGAGGGGGATGCCCCTTCACTATAAATAGGTGGGAGAGGGTTTCTTAACCCTTAACCCTTTTGATTAGTTTGTGAGAGCTGCACTTTGAAGAGCGCTTTGCCTAGATGAGAGGCTTGTAAACTCCAAAGAAAACCCACGAAAATCCAATACAAAAAGATTTCTCCAATGCCTATGTGTTCTTGAGCCATTCATTCTTCGAATCTTTTTTATTTTCATTTTCTTGCTTTCTTGGTGGTTTGATTCATGGTATGGCAAGTAAGTGATGGGGAGATCACCTCTGGACTGATCCCATCCAAGCATATCCAAGGATCAACCCTTTTCCTTCTTGATTTTGAGTTTTCTTGAAGAAGAAGCCAAGAAGTGGGGTTTTGTGATTGAGCCTTGAAGAGGTTTTGGATTCGTGATTGGAGGGGTGGATTAGATTGCTGTGACATGTGAGAGCTTGTCTTATTGAGTTCATATCAAGAATCCTCACGAGCAACAAGAAATTGAAGATTTTCTTTTCGTTCAACTTTTGAGGTGTTCTAGGAAGATCATGAAAAAGGTTGTGCCTTGAGATATTTCTATGAGGATCAACACTTGATTCATAGTCACAAGGCATCTCTAAACTCATCTGGAAAGTTTCACTTCTTTTGGTTGGACGGATTTTGAAATAGGTCAAAAGTTGCACCGATTTATCACGTGCTGGAAATCGAGATCCGGAGGGTCCGGTTTTGACCTGGAGGGTCCGGATTTACAAACCCGGAGGGTCTGGGTGAACATCCGGGCATTCCAGTAGAGATCCAGACATTAACCCGGAGGGTCCGGGCTGCAAAATCCGGAGGGTCCGGATTTGCATTTTTCAGCCTGCGTTGCTTCGCTGTTTTGGTCGTATCTTTTGCATCCGGACTCCGTTTTCAGTGATCTTGGACTCGTTTCGAAGGTATTGATGAGCTCCACATCATCACAAACTTTCTAGGGCTTTTCTGCTGAGTCTTCTTTGTCATTTACAGTAGTATCTCAGTTGCTATCTGTATTTGAATTTGAAGAAGAATTTTAACCGACATTCACCCCCTCTGTCGGGAAGCCTCCGATCCAACAAAGACCATATTTCTAAATGCAGGGATGACTTGACGGGAGAGGCGGGGAACAATTTGGCTGAAATATTGAGGGACAGTCACATGGCGGACCAGGTGGTCGAAGACCCCGAGGATGAAAGAGAGGTCGCAAAGTTTGCGAAACTGATGGAAGACTCGACAAAACCGCTGTATCCCAGCTGCGATCCAGAGCACACGCATCTGTCAGTCATGCTAGAACTTCTAAGGATCAAGGCAGCCCACAACTATCCGGACACAAGCTTCGATGAGACACTGGCTTACCTTGTGACGATTTTTTCAAAGGAGAACGTGTTGCCTACGAGCACCGAGAAAGCCAAGAAGGTGGTCTGCCCCCTTGGATTGGATGTAGAGAGACTCCATGTTTGTCAGAACGACTGCATTATTTATCGCAAGGAGTATAGAGAGCTGCACAAATGTCCGGTGTGCAACACATCTCGATATAAGCGGGGCAGAAACCAAGATGATGATGAGGAAGAAGTGACGAGTGGTGCCCCTGCAAAGGTTGTATGGTACCTTCCAGTCCTCCCCCGTCTGAAGCGTTTATTTGGTAACAAGAAGGAGGCAAGGCTTATGCGTTGGCACGAAGAGGGGAGAAGAAAGGATGGGGTGTTGAGACACCCAGCCGATGCTTGTCAGTGGAGGGCAATCGACGTCGAATACCCAGATTTCGGTAGTGATCCAAGGAATATCAGGTTCGATATGAGTACGGACGGAATAAATCCATTTGGTAACATGAGCAGCAGACACAGCACATGGCCCGTTGTTCTTTGGATCTATAACCTCCCTCCATGGTTGTGCATGAAGCGGAAGTACATGCACCTGTCTATTCTCATTCAAGGGCCAAAACAACCTGGAATGGATCTTAACATGTATCAACACCTACTGAAGGACAAACTAGCTACGCAGTGGGAGGACGGGGCTCAGGTTTGGGACGCGGACAGAGAAGAGTTCTTCACTCTGAAAGGCCTGTTGTTCACAACGGTGCAAGATTATCCCGCGTACGGGAACAATGCGTGTCAGTGCACCAAAGGATACGAAGCATGTGTTAAGTGCATGGAAGAAATGACGAGTGTTTTCTTAGAGGGCTCTAGAAAAATCATGTTCATGGGACATCGAAGGTGGCTGACCATGAATGACCCATGGAGAGAGGACACGGAAAGGTTCGACGGAACAAAAGAAATCCGTCCAAAGCCTCGCGAGAAGACCGGACAAGAAATCTATGATCTCTTGAATGAAATGGACGACATCGAGCCAGGAAGAGGAAAGAAACAACCGCCGGTAAAGGGCGTCTGGAAAAGGAAATCTGTTTTCTGGGAATTGCCTTACTGGCGTCACCTAGACACACGTCACAGCATTGATGTAATGCATGTCGAGAAAAATTTCTGTGACAGCTTGCTTGGTCTCTTGCTCAACATTCCGGACAAGACAAAAGATGGGCCGAAGGCACGAGCAGACATGCAACACATGAATATAAGACCTGAGCTGTGGGCAGCCAGAGAAACGACCAAGATGGGGAAGAATGGTATCAGAGTCAAGACTAGCTGTCCTGCTACGTGCTACACTCTAAGTAGAGACGAGCTCCATAGCCTTTGCGAATGCCTCCATGGTGTCAAAGTTTCTTCGGGTTACTCCGCAAACATCCGAAAACTTGTTGACATGAAGACTCACCGACTAATTGGTATGAAGTCTCATGACTGCCACGTGATGATCACACAGATACTGCCTGTTGCAATTAGAGGTATCATGGAACCAGGTGTCTGCAAGACGATCATGGATCTTTGTAACTGCTTCAACACTATCTGTCAGAAGTCAATCACGGTGCAACGCTGCCTGAAACTAAAGGCCGAGATCACTGTCATTCTATGTGAACTTGAGATGTATTTCCCTCCAGCATTTTACGATGTCATGGTACATCTCATGATCCATATCGTCTAGGAGATACTGGACCTCGGTCCCGTGTTTTTGCACAACATGTACCTGTTTGAAAGGTACAACGGGGTTATCAAGCACTACATTCGTAACAGAGCGCATCCGGAAGGAAGCATCATCCAAGGCTATGCTACCGAAGAGGGTGTCGAGTTCTGCATAGATTACATGCATGATCAAAAATCTATAGGTGTTCCAGTTTCGTAGCACACAGGCAGGCTCGACGGTAAAGGTGCGATCGGACATAAAAATTTACATGTGTATCGATCGGAAAGATCAGATGACTACAACAGAGCACATTTCATGGTGCTGCAACACTTGGCTGTGGTACGGCCTTATATTCAGATCCACATGAAACAGTTGCGCGAAGCGAATCCAAAAAAGGGCAGAGTTGCACTCACGAAAGAGCATAACGCAAAGTTCTCCGAGTGGCTAAAGGACTACTGGTATGAAAGGGAGCTGTCAAATGGAGAAGAAGAAACCGTCCGAATGTTGTCACAAGAACCCGATAGCAAAGTCGTGACGTGGCAATCGTATGATATCAACGGATACACATTCTACACCGAGGCTCAAGACCGGCGCAGTATGTACCAGAACTACGGTGTAATGTAGGAGTCTAGAACTGGTCATCATAGCAAGAAGTGTAGGTACTACGGCGTGATCGAAGAGATCTGGGAACTTGACTAAACCGTGACCAAGATCCCGATGTTTCGTGTCAGATGGGCGAAAGACGTCAGAATCAAAGATATGAACACCAGTACCATGGTGATACCTCCACCGATCCCTATGGAGTCACGACAAGTCAAATCAATCAGTCCCAAAGATGAGTCATGGGTATTAGCCAAACAACTCGCCCAAGTCTTCTACATAACCGACCCAAATAATAAGAAGCGCGTTGTCATGAGGAAAGGGAAAACGAGTATTGTCGGAGTCGATGGTGTAGTTGACGAAGAGGATTACGACCAGTTCGATGATCCGGACACAGAAGAAGAAGATATTGATGATCGAACGAGCAAGAGGCGCAAAGGTTCTTAGGATGCGTGCCCCTACATAAGACACAGTCACGATGAAGGTCTAACATATACCAGCAAGAAGATCAGAAGTACTATTGAGAAGCGTGTCGAAGACGACGAAACCTAACTTTCCAATCAATTCAGAACGAACCTCAATATGTAATAATATCATTTTAATGAATTGATTATTGATTATATATGTTCGGGACTTGGTGAAATAGCTAGGCACATGTCGCATGTATGCTTTAAGTCACTCCGTAAATCCTAAAATCAGCCGCAAACTGGAAATCTCCGCAAAACTGGAAATGAGGCAAACCAGCAAAAAACCCTAAAAGAACTACACTGATGGGCAATTACACGTGGGCCGTCAGTGGAAGCACATTCACTGACGGGCACCATGTGAACGCCCGTCAGTGGAAGTTCTTAAGCGCCCTTTGTCCACAAACTTTCACTGACGGGCACCATTTACGCGCCCATCAGTGGAAGTACTTCGGGCCCCAGCAGTTGGAAATCTAATCCATTGACGGGCACCTATAAAGGGCCCGTCAGTGGAAGTACCTCCTCTGATGGGCAGTGTATGGGTGCCCGTCAGTGGAGGCTTGACCGGTGCCATAAAGTTGGGACTTCGCGAAATTTTGCATTCATCGTGCATTCTAATTTGAACCAACCGCAAGCCGTAGTTCCGCTGCCAGGCTGCCGCGCCACCCCGAGCCCCCGCGCCGTCGCCCTGAGCCCCCGCACAGCCGCCCCGAGCCCCCGTGCCACCGGCCGTCGCCCCGAGCCCCCGCGCCGCCGGTCGCCGCCCCGAGCCCCCTCTCCAGCCGCCGTTCTCCCCCATCCTCCATCCTCTCCTCCCCGGCGCCGTTCTCCCCCGGTAAACTCCTCGAAGAAGATCATTTTGAGTTGGATGATGACTGAGCATGGTATGGTGAGTGAGCTGGAATGCGTACTGGAAATCAACGGAATTGTTCGAGCAGATTTTGTGCAGGACATGAGGAGTGTTTAATGTAATTTTTTGTGATTGTGATGATCAATAGATCCAAGTCTGTAAGAAGAATATGATGCATGCTATGAGCATCTTTATCTAGGTTTATTGAATTTATGGTTTCAGATGTGGGCACTTGAATCAGTCAAAGAGTACTTAGACTGGTTTTCTGGAATTTATGGTTGCTCTTGTTTGGTTGCATATTTGTATGGTATCTTATATTGCATTGCTGTGAAGGTGACCTCAATTCGATTTCTACCCTTTTTCTTTGCGCGAGGTTTGTACTTTCTACTGATATTGTTCATAGGGTTGTTTATGGTATGCTTACCAGGTAATTTAGGACATACCATGTGGGTATCCATATCAAAGTTTAGAGCTTATCTGCAATTTGTATTATACTCTTGCCTACTTAATAGTTCTGATGTGTTAGTGAATCATGCGTTATAGCTACCTGTATAGGAGCACTCCTTGAAAACTCAAGGTGTGAAAAACAATTACTATAATGCTTGCATTTGGCATTGAGCTTTCCAATACATCCAGTGGAAAACAAGAATTTCCCCCCCGGTTTTTGCACAATTTACACATCATTTTCAACCTTTCTACACCATAAGGGAGTGGTGTGGATGTGAAGCCTGGAAGAGGGTAGAGGAATTTTATTTTTATATCTTAGTAGTGTTCGTGCTATAGGCATTACTTCTAAAATTTAAATAGGCTTTATATGTTCTAATTATAATTCACCTTCTGATGTCATGACTTTTACATGTTCTGCGGGTTCTGCATACTTGCAATCAAAACTGCAGGCGCAATGCCTTTTTAATCTTGTCAGCGTCTTCTCATCCCAAGTCCATATATGCCAGTCTGCCCTTAAGAACATGTTCGCACACGAACACGTCACCGTGTACCCCCGACGCCGAGCGCGATGCGCAGGACACGGAGTCGGGGGAGACTCGCCGGGAGCGCGATACGCAAGACACACCGGCGAGTGCTTTTGGGAACCCGAAACCCCACACCCCCGGGAGGGACCCCGTCAGGGAGTGCGGCGGCTATGGGCTGCTCTAAGTCGGCCTGACCGCCCTTAGAGCTTCGAAGTTCGCTGCCGTTGAACACGAAGAACAGCGAAGAACGAAAAGCATAAAACAAGGATGAGAAGAAAATAGTAGATGAAAAGATAATAGATTGATTGTTTCGATTGTGTGTTGTTTTCAATCGGCCACATACCCTTCATATTTATAGGGTACGCCCGGTCTTAGGGCTAGAATACAACTCTGTGTCGTACGTGATACAGCTTTCCATGTAAACAAAGATTGCTTCCTAATCTGATAATCCTGCTGCAACAGAGACTCCATCTCGCACACGGGGTATCTTTCCTAATCTGATCAATTTAACTGCCGCGATCTGAACTCCGCCTTGTATACGAGACATCTTTCCATAACGACCGGGAGTCTTTCCAAATCTCGCACTTTCCTTTAAACACCATGATCAGCCGCTATTCCTTGTATCCCAAGTTTAGGGTTCCTGGCACCAAAAAGAGACTTCACAACAAACAACTTGGTGCCTCGACTCCCCTGCGAGATAACTTGGGAATATCACAACTCAGACGAGCCGCCACTGCTGGAACTTGGTCGTGCTATTTAGAACCCGCCTTGGACCTACTCGGGACTGCGCACACTTGGGTACGCGAGTACTCAGAGACACGAGTGCTCGGGAACACAAGTACTCAGGGCACAAGTGCTCGGGAATGCCAGTACTCGGGGATGGGAGTACTCGGAAGCTACAGATCACTCGGGCACACTGTTCAGGAATGCGAGTACTCGGGAACCCAGGAACTCGAGTGCTTGGGAAATGAGTACTCGGGGATGCGAGAACTCGAGATCCAGTACTCGGACTTTACCATGCTTGGTACTCGGGAGCTCTGCTCGGGATCTTCTGATTGGGGACGCTGCAAATTACTCGGCATGGGCCACAATTTGGTAACGCTATAAACCTTACCCGATGCACTTGGGCCATTTTGGGGTACTGCCAAATTTGGTCGTCAACACATGCCCCCCTGTTTTCGGTACAAAGATGTATTTTTACCGAAAATAATAAGACGTGTCCTTAGGATGATTCGAATCATCCCATCGGCCACTTCTTTTCCTTAGGGCGATATGACATATCGGCCACAGCACTTGTTATGCTTCTTGCCACACGCTCGGGTGAAACTTCTTCAGATATTTGCCATTGAGAGCTCGCGGCAACAAAGTACCCTGCACGGATTCCACCAGATATGAATTTCCAGGAATCACCCTTGCAACTCTAAAAAGGCCTTCCCAACTCGGCGACCGTTTACCAAACTTGTTATCCTTCGAGCCGACTGGTAGGATTACCTTCCACACTAAGTCGCCGACTTGAAAGCTCTTCGACTTGACTTTTTTGTTGTAGGCTCTGGCTACTCTCAATTTGTCCCTTTCTATGGCCCTTAAAGCAACCAAACGCTTACCGGTGACTTCATCAAGACTATCCATCATCAAATTAATTATAAAAGTCTACGGCCGATAAGTCATTCTGTTTGGCTAATCTTAAAGCACTCAGATTTACCTCACGGGTAAAACGGCCTCTTGTCCATACACGAGTTCATAGGGAGTCACCTTTGTAGCACTGTGTCTTGAAATTCTATGTGCCCACAACGCCTCGGACAACACTTCATGCCATCTCCTTGGATTATCTTCGATCTTCTTCTTGATAAGCTTGATCAACACCTTATTGCTGGACTCGGCTTGTCCATTGGCTTGGGCATAATACGGAGAAAAATTGAGCAACTTTATTTTATAAGACTCGGCAAACTCCTTTACTTGTCCCACCATAAATGAAGTACCTTGATTCGTAGTCAGCGTTTGAGGGATGCTGAACCTATGTATAATGTGCTCGGTTATAAATCGAATTACTTTCACATGTGTCATATTCTTGAGAGGTACTGCTTCGGACCACTTGGTGAAATAATCAGTTGCCACCAGCACGAACCGATGCCCCTTTGAGGAAGAAGGATAGATTTATCCAATGAAGTCTAGCCCCCAACCTCTGAATGGCCACGGCTTGATAATAGGATGTAACATGGTAGCAGGAGCGAGTTGAATGTCATCAAACTTCTGGCAGGCTTCACACCCCCTGTAATACCTGAAGCAATCATTGATCATAGTCAGCCAATAGAACCCTGCACGCCGCAACAACCATTTCATCTTGTGCGCCGACTGATGGGTGCCACAAATGCCTTCATGTACCTCTCCCATTGCAACTCTTGCTTGGTCCTCATCCAAGCATTTCAAAAGAACTCCGTCGACCGTTCGGTGATAAAGAGCATCATCGATCAAAATGTACTTGAAAGCCATCCGCCAAACAATTCGGTCTGCCCTCTTACTCGGATCTTGCAAGTAATCAATGATCGACTTCCTCCAGTCTTCTTTGCTATCCACACTCGGTTTTTTTACTGGCGACCAAGTCGGTGAGTTCCGACTCGGCCCTTCCTACCAAGTCGGGCCCAAGCATCGGCTCTTGAGAAATATGAAAGACACCACGATTAACATGGTAGCCGGATGCTTGTTGTGCCAACTCGTTTGCAACCCAATTTTCTTGTCTAGGTATATGAGTAATACTAAAATAATCCAAGGTAGATATTATATCTAGACATTTATCGAGATAAATATTAAGTGATTTGTCAAGACATTGATAAACCTTGGATACTTGTTGGACTACTAACAACAAATCACCGAAGGCCTCAATATGTGTGGCACCTATGGCAATTAAAAGCTATAAGCCGAATAGCAGTGCTTCGTACTCGTCTTGATTATTTGGGCAAAAATATTCCAAGCGGCATGATGCTTCGCGAGTAGCACCATATGGAGATATTTAAACAACACCGACACCTTGGCCATTGCTACAAACTGAACCATCAAAGTATAATCTCCATGGTACTAAAGAGACAAAATCAATGTCAATGCTATGCTTGTCGTCGACCCGATGTTCAGCAATAAAATTAGCAACGATTTGGCCTCTCATAGACTTCAAGGGTTCATAAGCCAAGTCGTACTCGATCAGAGCATAAGCCCACTTGCCAACTCTACCGCTAAGAATCAGTCTATGTAGCATGTACTTGATGACATCGGTTTGACAAGCTACAGTGCAAGCACTAGACAGCAAGTAGTGTCTCGACTTCGTGCAAGCGTAATATAGGCACAAGCATAATTTCTCAACGAAAGAGTACCTTGTCTCGGCATCGAGTAGTCGCCGAATCAAGTAAGTGATAGCATGTTCTTTTCCTTCGGCTTCTTGGGTTAACACGGCTCCGATGACGCCTTCCTCTGCTGCGATGTAAAGTCGGAAGGGTTCCCCATGCTTGGGCGCCTTCAATACTAGAGGGGTAGATAAATAGCCTTTGATCAATTCGAACGCCTCTTGCTGCTTTGCCCCCCAAGTAAAATCAACATCATTCTTCAACCGAAGGATAGGAGTGAACGCGTTGACCTTTCCCGATAAGTTAGCTATGAACCTCCTTAGATAATTGACTTTGCCAAGGAATCGTTGCATGTCCCTTTTGCATGTCGGAGCTTATAATTTCTGAATTGCTTCTATCTTCTTAGGGTCAATCTCTACACCATGCTGATGTATGATGAAGCTTAAGAACTTGCCAGCCGATACGCCAAAAGCACACTTCAAAGGATTCATCTTCAAGCCGTACCTCTTCATCCTCTCAAAAGCTAAGCGCAAGTCGGCCAGATGAGATTCAAAGGCGTCCGACTTGACAACAATGTCATCAATATAGACCTCTAGTACGACGCCGAGTAGATCATGGAAAATTAAATTCATAGCTCTTTGGTACGTAGCTCTGGTGTTCTTCAACCCGAAGGTCATCACTGTCCACTCGAATAAGCCAAGGAACCTGGGGCAACGGAAGGCCGTTTTGGACATGTCCTCTTCGGCCATGAAGATTTGATTGTACCCCGCGTTGCCATCGAGAAAGCTAATGACCTCGTGTCCAGAAGCATTATTAATAAGCATATCGGCTATAGGCATAGGGTACTCATCTTTGGGTGAGGCTCTGTTCAAGTCTCTGAAGTCGATGCACACTCTCAACTTGCCGGACCCTTTCTTTTCCACGGGCACAATGTTAGAGATCCAGTCGGCATACCTGCAAGGCCTAATAAAATTAGCTTTAAGCAGTCGACCGATCTCTTCTTTGATCCGGTCATACATCTCGGGGTTAAATCTCCTGGCCGGTTGTTTGAAAGGTCTGAAACCGGCTTTGATAGGCAACCGATGCTCTACTAGCTCTCGGCTCAACCCGGGCATCTCATGGTATTCCCATGCGAAACAGCAAACATACTCTTTCAGCAAGCCGACTAGCTTAAGTTTGCAGTCGACTTCTAAATTCTTGTTTACAAATGTCGGCCTAGAACTCGATCCGTCCCCTATGTCTACTTCCTCTAATGGATCGGCCGATGTGAAACCTTGTCCCAACTTATCCATATCATCTAACACTTCTATGGACTCGTGCATATCGTTCTTATTGGACCGATACTCCGCGAGTCGCTTTTGTAACCAATCCGAGTTGGGATCCATCTGATTATTCTATGTCTTGGAGCCTATTGCCATTAACCGGCTTTGAAGGCGCGGGTACCCGGCTATTCCCTGTAGCACTAGAGAAGTCGGCTCCCGATGAGTTGCCGGGTCGTTGCTGACTCGCCAGCGCATCGGCTAAGGCAATGAAAGCCGAGTTGCCCTGAAGTCGGTCGCTGCCGACTGGCTTTAAAGATACGGGCACGAACCCGCTCCTTGTGGTGCTAAGGAAGTCGAACTCGGAGAGGTCATGCCCTGTCAGACACGTCACGTTGGGGTGCTGCCAATCCACCAATGCGTCGGCTAAAGCGACACAAGCCGAGTTGTCTGCGTGAATGATTTCGACTTCTTCATCAATCCATTGTATCAGGCATTGGTGCATCGTAGATGGCACGCATTGGTTGGCGTGGACCCAATCGCGGCCCAGTATGACATTGTAATTTCCTTGCACCTCAGCGACGAAGAACGCAGTGGCCAAAGTCTTGCTTCCGATGGTGAGCTCTACGTACATCACACCTTTGGCCTCTGTCTTCTCTTTGCCTTCAAACCCGTTGAGCACCATATTGGTCTTCATCAACTCCTCATCATGCAGACCTAATTTCTTGAAGACCGAGTATGGCGTAAGATTTACTACGGCATTGCTATCTACGAGCATCCTAGCCACCGGCGATCCGTTGATATGACCCTTGACATATAACGGTTTCAAGTGCTTCACCGGTTCTGTCAGCTTCTCGAAGATGGCATTCTTGGGGCCGAAGTCGAACTGGGC
The DNA here is from genome assembly GCA_019208055.1 of Stipa capillata. NCBI lineage: Eukaryota > Viridiplantae > Streptophyta > Magnoliopsida > Poales > Poaceae > Stipa > Stipa capillata. The sequence goes on along the minus strand of JAGXJF010001976.1, from coordinate 135,488 downwards.
TACTCCCCTGTTTTCATCTACAGCACAGAACTCGGCAGGTAAGTAATATACCATGTTTATGTCCATACCTCCATGAACTGGCGTAGACTCGTAGTCCACCATTTCTTCTTCGTCGCCTTCCGTGGTGGCTGTCGACTTCGGGGATCTTCCGAGTAGAGGAGATGCGTCTTCGGGAGTTGTTGTGTCCTCTGCTCGCTTAGACTTCCACACCTGCTTCACGGGTTCCATGGGCCGGATCTCATTAAAAGATTCGTCCCTCAGCTTCTCGGCTTCTCGCTCTGCCTTCTCCTGATTTCTCATGTGCTGCAGCCTTCTTTTCTTGGTTTTAGTCAACCCGGGAGGGCACCATGTGGGTTGAGTGTACTTGGGATCTCTAGGCCTGCCCTTGCTCGTACCAGCCTCATGATCGTTGGCCATGGACCCCTGCTGAACAGTGATTACATTATTATTAGAATTGACCAGATTGCTGATAGTAATCGGTCCTTTGCCGAGTCCGTTGATCTCCATCTTTTGCCCGCCGTCCGTTGGAGCATTAGTACTCGGCGATTTAGCACGCCACACCTTTCTGGCCAGTCGGCCCGAAGAAGTCGGTGATGACCGACTAGTAGTGTCACCTAGTCGGTCCCGAGTAAGGTGGTTGAACTTTTGTGTCGGCCGACTAGTATCATCACCTAGTCGGCCCCGAGTAGGATGAGTGAGCCTCTCATGGATGGGCCTTCTCAATGTCGTCCATCCTGGATGGAAGGCGTAAGGAACCATTGGGTGCTGCCCCCACCTTCCGCTAAAGTCGTTCATGTAGGGCATGCACGGAGGTGGTGCCATCCATGGAGTCAGCATCCATGGCCCATGTGGTCTAGCTTGATGCTGAAATCCTGGTCTTAGAGGTGATCTTGGGTGCTTTAAGCGTGATGGCTGGTTAGGGATGACACTGGCCGCTTGATTAGCATATTTGGAAAGCGACATACCGAAAGTCGGCTTTACTCGTTTATATTGTACTTCGGCTCCATTTGTCTTCCACTTGCCGACTTCCGGACTCTTGAGTTTGATGAACTTGGTCCGGGTATTTTCTGTCGTCTGCGGTTGCCCCCCGAGTGCGCTTGCATGGGCGCCTTCTTGTACTCAGGTTTGCCCCCCGAGGGCATGATTTCTAATAGTGATTTTCAACGTTTCTTTGCCATCGGGTTGTTTCTCGAGTACGACTTCTCTTCCCGGGACCTTGTCGACTTCCTTCTTCCGGGGTTCACCAATGACCACATTGTCTTTGTTAGCTGATTCGGCTATGTCGGGCCGAATTAACACCTTCTTCCCTTCCAAACCCATAACGTTTATTGGGAAGGGCTGCTTGTTGACTTGCATTTCGGCAAAATTCAATCGTCCATCATTAATAGTCGATTGTATCTGTCGCCGAAAAACATTACAGTCATTAGTCGCATGAGAGAAAGAGTTGTGATACTTGCAATAAGCTCACCGTTTTAGCTCTTCAAACGGCGATAAGGAATGAGATATTCTAATGACCCTGTCTTGCAGCAAAGAATCAAATATCTTATCACACTTAGCTATATCAAAGGTAAATTTCATCTCTTCTTCATGATTCTTGCGAGCCGGCTTGAGGGCATCACAAGTATGCGGCTTGGCTTTGGAGGACCAAACGAACTCGGTGGTATATACATTACCCGCATCGCCCGAACTATTACTATCGTATTCAACCATGTGCATCTTGGGACGATCAGGTTTGGATCTGTGGATTTCCTTGAAATCTATGCTTCGGCTTTCCTGAGCCAAAGCTTTTTACAAAACTTGGTTGACACTCAAGAGTTTATAACCTTCTAGCCGCTCTCTAATGTGAGTTCTTAAGCCGGCAAGCACCAGGTCAGCTAAGTCTCTTTCGGTTATCACCAAGCTATAACATCGATTTTTTACATCCCTAAACCTTTTGACATAATCGGTGACCGATTCGTCATGTTTTTGTCTAACCGATGTAAGATGTGACAACTTGAGCTCATTGTCACCGCTATAAAAATGATCATGGAATTTCTGTTCTAATTGTGACCATAAAAGTATAGAGCCAGGCGGTAAAGCAGAAAACCATGAGAATGCGGTGCCAGTTAAAGATAAAGGAAATAAACGTACCTTCAACTCGTTTATGGAATTCACTTCACCTAACTGTGCTAGGTACTGACTGACATGCTCCCATGTAGTCTTCGTTCCTTCACCGCTAAACTTAGCAAAGTCGGGAACCTTGTAACCCGGAGGGTATATGATTACATCAAAGTAGTCTGGATACGGTTTTTGGTACAGCCGACTTCTAAACTTCGGCTCGAGTCCGAAGGATTCTGAGAACATCTTCTTAACATCCTCCTTGAGCATGGCTAAAATTTCGTCCGAGGCGGACGAAGTCAGCGAGGGAGCGACATGATGACTGGTTATGGGTGCGACTTGTGACACATACGCCGAGTTGAGACTCGGCACTGGCCTAATCACGCTCGTGCTTATGGGTGGTGCAATCAGGCTCTGGTTCGGTGCTACCGCCGAACCAGGTACACTCATGATCGGACTAGGGCTTGTGGGTAGATCTACGAGTTGGCCGGTTTGGCTAGGACGTAAATCCAATGGCACGGGAAGCGCCGATGAATCTACTACCGAAGTCGGACCAGGGTTTACCATACCTGCAGTCGTACCAGCATTACCACTAGAAGACGGACACGTGTTCCCCTTAGCGTTTTTGTTTTCCATGAACGAGTTGTAAACAAGGATATTGCTTTCTGAAATATAACTCTGTATTTCGGCTATCTGTTCTGGAGAAAACGTGCTACTTACCGAGGTCTGAGCCTTCTTGTCGTGTAGAAGAGGGAGCTTGATTTCTCCAACTAGAGTAATGTTTCCTTGACGATCTTTCTTGAAGTTGGCAAGGAACGCCTGTAGATCTTCCTCCTCTCGCTTCTTCTTGTATGCTTCAAAAGCTTGGCGATGTTCCTCCGATAGCTCATCGTAGCCTAGCTTGATGATGTTATCGGTGCTGATCTCGCCGAGTTGTGGGATCTGATTGTTAGACATGACGATTTCGTCCCCAGCGGAGTCGCCAAAAAGTGTGTTCGCACACGAACACGTCACCGTGTACCCCCGACGCCGAGCGCGATGCGCAGGACACGGAGCCGGGGGAGACTCGCCGGGAGCGCGATACGCAAGACACGCCGGCGAGTGCTTTTGGGAACCCGAAACCCCACACCCCCGGGAGGGAACCCGTCAGGGAGTGCGGTGGCTATGGGCTGCTCTAAGTCGGCCTGACCGCCCTTAGAGCTTTGAGGTTCGCTGCCGTTGAACACGAAGAACAGCGAAGAACGAAAAGCATAAAACAAGAATAAGAAGAAAATAGTAGATGAAAAGATAATAGATTGATTGTTTCGATTGTGTGTTGTTTTCAATCGGCCACATACCCTTCATATTTATAGGGTACGCCCGGTCTTAGGGCTAGAATACAACTCTGTGTCATACGTGATACAGCTTTCCATGTAAACAAAGATTGCTTCCTAATCTGATAATCCTGCCGCAACCGAGACTCCATCTCGCACACGGGGTATCTTTCCTAATCTGATCAATTTAACTGATGCGATCTGAACTCCGCCTTGTATACGAGACATCTTTCCATAACGACCGGGAGTCTTTCCAAATCTCGCACTTTCCTTTAAACACCATGATCAGCCCGCTGTTCCTTGTATCCCAAGTTTAGGGTTCCTGGCACCAAAAGAGACTTCACAACAAACAACTTGGTGCCTCGACTCCCCTGTGAGATAACTCGGGAACATCACAACTCGGACGAGCCGCCACCGCTGGAACTCGGTCATGCTATTCAGAACCCGCCTTGGACCTACTCGGGACTACGCACGCTTGGGTACGCGAGTACTCAGAGACACGAGTGCTCGGGAACACGAGTACTCGGGGCACAAGTGCTCGGGAATGCCAGTACTCGGGGATGGGAGTACTCGGAAGCTGCAGATCACTCGGGCACACTGTTCGGGAATGCGAGTACTCGGGAACCCAGGAACTCGAGTGCTTGGGAAATGAGTACTCGGGGACGCGAGAACTCGAGATCCAGTACTCGGACTTTACCATGCTTGGTACTCGGGAGCGCTGCTTGGGATCTTCTGATTGGGGACGCTGCAAATTACTCGGCACGGGCCACAATTTGGTAACGCTATAAACCTTACCCGATGCACTTGGGCCATTTTGGGGTACTGCCAAATTTGGTCATCAACAGAACACATCTTAGCAATTGCACTAGCTCAACCTTTCATTCGTTTGCTGAGGGCAGAAACTGTAACAGAGTATCTAACTAACTCTGTTTATTTTTATAAGGTGCCCACGCACTTCAAGTTGTATACTTTGTAATGTTTGACTAGAAATTAGCTGAACTTTATATAGGCTTAGGACAGAAAAGTAGTACAGTTAGATTTCTTTATAAAAGTGCTTTTTATATGATCATGTTTTGTGATTATTAACGAATTTGTCGTAAATGGAATTTGATAATTTGATATGATAGAAAAGTGTGTGTTTTCATATTATATATAGTCGGCTCGATTGAAGCGACGAGGACAAATATTTGAGAAATGCTTGACTCCAAGAAATGAGCAACTTGGTTACATTGAGGCCCATATATATGCACGGACTGATCTTATGTATGTATGCGTTGGTTTCTAAATTTTTGCATTGAGCAGTGAGCAGTGAGCAAATTTCTAGTTACTTGTTCTGATACATGGTTTTCACTTTTCAAGTTTCTTAATATATCGGAAATGGATTCTTCGCCAACCCGGGAACTAGCCCGCGTAGATGATGACATGGCGGCGCACCTAGACGTGGCGGCCCCTATTGACGCCCCGCTCCTAACCGATAGAAACAGCCCCCGAGCCGGCCAGTGAACCTGTCGTCGAGCCGGAGAATGTAACTTCGGCACCTGCATCTCCCACGGCGTCTGGCTCGTCAGACGCTTCTCGGTCTAGCGAGTCGGGATCGGAGGAATAGGAGGCGCCGAAGCCGTCGTCAGCAGCAGAGAAGCCGAAGAGACGGTACAAACCCTAGAGGTGGCAACAGCTGATGAATGACACATTCGTCGTCACTCGAGTCGGCGTAACAGGTGTTCCAGCAAGTCCCGAGAAGGCTGCGAGATCGTTCAGCAACACCTGCGGGTGCATTTTCCGCGAGCATGTCAGGATCACATGCCGGGACTTCAAGAAAATGACAGACGGCCAGAAAAAGGTCCTCTTCGACAAGCTCTGGGATAAGTACGCTATCCCAGAGGCTGACAAGGAAAGAGTGCAGAGGAAAGCCGACAGCATCATGTGTGCTGCGCTAAGGACTTGGCGATACGAAGCAGTGAAGCTGGTAGACACCGATTTCAAAACTGTTATCAAAACTAAATGGCCAAAGATAGAACTTGAACACTGGGAGGAGTTCGTAGCTGACAAAAAGAGTGACGCATTCAAGGAGAAGAGTCACCGGGCGAAGGAGCTGCGCACGAAGAACAAATTCCCCCACCACCTTGGCAGCCGAGGTGTTCCTGGGAAGAGACCGATCTGGGCGAAAGAGGACGCCGCGCTGGTAGTGGCTGGCAAACCAGTTCCCTTCGCTGATATCGAGCAGGAATGCACGTAGATCTAGATGAAGGCGCACACAGCTTCTAACCCAGCCACTGGGTCACCAATTATCACGGACCCCGAGCTTCAGGCGGTGTCCGAACGTTTGGTATGATCTAAACCGCTTGGTCTCTTCAAATATACTGTTGTGCTTCCAATATGCTAACGGCCGGTACCTTGTATCGTTTCCCTTGTAGAGGCAGCTGTCCCCAGCAGCCTGAGAGCTCCCAGGACTCCGTCCAAAGTGAGAGGTGGGAAGACCATCTCTCGAAGGCTCTAGGAACGCGGGAGAAGACAAGGCGTGTCCGAGGGATCGGGGAGAAGGGCTATTTAGGACGAAGTCTTTCCGCAAGACCGCGAGGCTGCCCGCCAAAGGAGGAGAGGAAGGCAAACATCTCTTATGAAAGAGATGATAAGGGCAGCCCAAGAGGCTGGCAAGCTTGCGGCGCAAGAATTTTTAGCGTCTAGAGGCTACGACGCCCGCAATGCATCTCGTCCACCTGTGCATCCTCATGGACATCAAGGATCCTATCCAGCTGGATGGAGCAGCTGTGCCTCAGCCTCTGATGTCGCCCTCGAGTCACCAAATCCCGTCGAAGACATCAGCGTAAGCTTCGTCACCACCATGAATCACTTGTGTGATGTCTCTAATTCACACCAGAACTGCGGATAACAATGGGTACCTTTATTATGCAGGGCCCCACGAAATGCCACCTCACCATCCCTTTGCCCGGTGTGAAGAAGACGGTTGCGCACAGCCTAGTCTTCCCAACAGTGGGGGGCACGACATGCCACAACGTTCACTACTGCAGAATGGGCTACCAGTGACGGGCCTAAAAAGCCCATTAGTGACGAGCGGGCCGGCCCGTCACTGGTAACTCGTCACTGGTAATGGGCTACCAGTGACGGGCGGCTCGCCCGTCACTGGTATTTTACATACCAGTGACGAGCTCTAAATTCTGCTCGTCACTAGTCTGCTCACACTAGTGACGTGCATGTAATTTCCGCCCGCCACTAATATTTATATACTAGTGACGAGCTCTCTCATTCTGCCCGTCACTAGTAACGTTTTTAGGATTTAAAAAAAATTACACGGTATTTCAGCACATTTACATTAATTACAAATACACATACATACAGTAATATACATCCCATATACACATTGCTCGTATACACATTGCTCGGGTTCGTCGGAGCGGAGCGGAGCTCAGCCGAGGATGGCGGTAGACGCAAGCTCTTCTTTCCAGCGGTGGTGGTGGTGGCCGTGGTCACGCGCCACCGCACGCACCAGATCTTGGCGGGATCCAGCAGCGCCGACCCTTCTCGTGGCCGGATCTGGCGCTGACGGCGACGGGGGAGGATGAGCACGAGCGTGATGGCCTTGGATCTGTGTGCCCTCGGTCAACTATAGGGATGCGAAGCCAGCTGCGAGGACGACGATGAGATCAGGAATAAGGATGCGAAGCCAGCTGCGAGGACGACGATGAATGTGTCCGTGGCCATGTACCAGGTGTAGCTGGCCCTCCTCGATGGCACGATGTCCTGCAGCCAGCCCCTCTCCATGCGATATGGATCTCATGCAGCACAACAAAATGAATTCGTCAATATTTTCTAGAAGGGAAGGGGAGAGGGCAGCATGCAAGAATTCTAGCATCGGAATAAGCAAGATAGGCAGCAAGACTGACCCGATTGGCCTTCATAATTATCAAAGAATCATCAGCCAAAACATGATTAATCTGTGGCGCAAGAGGGACGGATCCGTAGGAGAAGAAGATAGATAAACAGGATAGGTACCTCATCGTCGGCGCAGCCTCCCCACCGGCCTCGCCTCTCCCTGCCTCTGTTCCTCTAGGACCTCGCCGTGCTCCCCACCTGTGACCTCGCTGCACTCCCCATGGCCTCCAAGGATCTGGATCTGGAGTCGCTCGGCTACCACCGCGTTGCTCCCGCTGCCACCGCATCGCTCGGCTACTAGCTAGGGCGGAGGATTGAAGAAGGGAAAGGGAGAGAGGGGCGGCAGCGGAGGATTGAAGAAGCGGTTGAGAAGGGGATTGGAGAAGAGGTTGAGAATGTTGAGAAGGACGCGCCGCGGCGGAGGATTGACAAGGGGAGGAGTTCGGTTGGTAGAGTTGAGAAGGATCAAGAAGGGTAGGGTTCAGCCGGTATTTGGGCTGGCAAAAATATCTCAGCTTTTGGGCTAAAATACTAGTGACGAGCACGAAAAAACGCCCGTCACTAGTAACTTATTACCAGTGACGAGCCCAATAAAAGGCCCGTCACTGGTAAGAGGGACATACCGGTGACGAGCGACCATAAGAGCCCGCCACTGGTATAGTACATACCAGTGACGAGCACCCGTAAGTGCCCGCCATTGGTAATTGCAAAGTTACCTGTGACGAGCGCAAATTTCTGCCCGCCACTGGTAATGGGTTACCAGTGATGAGCACGAATTTTTACCCGTCGCTGATAATTTTTTTAGTTACCAGTGACGATCTTTTTGTGTGCTCGTCACTAGTAAAGTGGCGGCTATAGCCGTTTCTGCAGTAGTGGTTGCAATACCTCCCCACATGGCGAGGGTGTAGGTGGACCGCGTCGTCACCGAGTTCAGTGACGTCGCAGTCCCTGTCACCCCTGCAGAGGATGTCATGAAGCTAGGAGACTGCAAGGGGTACTACATCCTGTAGCCGAAGAGCCAGATAACTATCCCCGGGGTGTCCTCTCCTAGTACGTCAACCGTCCCCTCTCCATCAGCCGGAGCCGGCCCATCTCCGCTCGGCCTGTGCAGTACGCCGGTTTTCGTTCGATGATAGGGATGACGATCTTACCGGGCAGCAGCACACGACGATCCTTCCGTCCCAGGAGGAGGAGCAACCCAAGACGGACTCGCCACCCCGTGAAAAGTGCTCCAAGCATCGCCATGACCCGAATGCAGCAGGAAAGAAGGTCTTATCTCCAAGCACGCTCCATGCCATAGTGGGCGAAGCGTTGACGGGAGGCAAGAGGGCCTACTCTCTAGAGCTGGAGAGGAAAAGAAAAGGACCACACAGACGAGGCGGCACCGCTGTGAAGGAGGCAAGCAAGGAGAATAATAAAAAGGCATTATCCTTCCAGACATCTGCCGAAACTGTCAAGAAGACTCGACGATTAGTGTACGAGGCAGGTGAGCCCTTGCTCCCAGACGATGAGGTGCAGAGGTTGCCCGCACAGATGAAACTTCTCAATGACACGATCATGATGAGTTCAAGGAATCGAGATGATTATGAGCTACACTTTAAGGTCAAGGTGCCAAAAGATTTCGGTTTCTTCCTGGACAAACAGCATGACACCTTCGACATCAATTTTGAAGATATCTTTAATTTGTTCAACCTCTTCCGGCTTGACACCATGCTCGTCAGGCTGAGGGCGCTTTACCAAGCCCCAGAGTCTAGGTGTCTGCCCAACTGCTCTTTTGGAATAGTGGATCCGGTCGTCATGAACGAGTACTATGTACGAGAAGCGAAGCCGGTCCTAATAAATTTCCTCACGGAGTCATTGATATACCATAAGGACAAGGACTACGTACTCATGCCCTACAACCCCCCGTAAGTACCGTCCCTAGTTCGTTTTTCTTAAGCACGTATCCCCGTCTGTTTATATTCCTTCGTTACCTTTTACGTAGTGATCATTGGATCCTCATTGTCATCCACAAGCCTTCCAGAATGATATACTATTTTGATTCCCAAAGAAGTGCCAAGCGGGACTACTCCAAAATTAAGGAAGTTCTGGAAGTCGCCTTTTGGGAATACAACTTGCGAGGGGGAGGAGCAGAAAGCAAGAGCAAGAAGTTGATCCACAAATTTAACTTCCCTTGCAGGCAACAGCCGGAAAATAGCGTTACATGTGGGTACTACGTCTGCGCTCACATAGACGCGTTTGTCGTATCCCACAACCCGCAATGGAGCCAGGATCAGTTCAATAACTTCATACACGACCTGGCCGATGATAAGTACGACTGGAGGAATGACTTTGCCCACATCCAGAAGACCTTCGCGTACGTTATCAACAACGAAGTCATCCGGCCAAGCGGCGATTTCTACGTGGGAGTCCAATTACCCGCTTACCGCCACACTGGAAGTACTAGCCAAGCGTCGTAGATGTAGATTAGTAGGGCTAGTGAGAATAAACATTGTTAAATTCATTTGTTTGTTGTTTTAAATCGTTTTCAATCATTGTAAACTTGCTTGAATGTACTTAATATGTGTGATATTAATTGCTATATATATATATATGCTTCATATTTGTGATGCTAATTGCTATATTTAGATATGAATACTAATTGCTTCATATTGCTATATTCAGATATGAATACTAATTGCTATATTCAGATATTCAGATATTAAAAAAAAGTATGATAACACTTTCTCTGACGGGCGCTTCTAATATGCCTGTCAGAGAAGACATACACCGCTGACGGGCGGGATCTCATCACCCGTCAGTGGAAGTCGGCTCAAGGTGCGGCCAGGGCAGAGCTGGACGGCTTTCCACTGACGGGCGATTCGCGTCCGTCAGTGAAAGTATGTATCTACTGACGGGCCGTGTGCTTGTCAGTAGAAGTGTTACTTCCACTGACGGGAGCTTGTTGACGGGCTCGAGACCCGTCAGAGATGCCCGTTTTGCGCCCGTCAGTGGTGCTGTTTCCTGAGGTAGTGTTCAAAAATACCTACGGTGCCGCATGTACACTGTCTTGTGCGAGTTCTTGAGGTACACACTTGTCGTATTATCCAAGCATTGACCACAAGCGTTAGGTCTGTGAGTGGTTTGACCAGACAGGTTACCATAGGCAGGATAGTCATTTATGGTGCAAAACAAGAGGCCGCGTAAGGTAAAGTGTTCCCTTTTGTCGGTATCCCATACCTCGTCAACCCCTTCATTCCATAGAGTCTGAAGATCTTCCATCAAGATTGCTAGATATACATCAATATCATTTCCAGGTTGCTTCAGGCCTTGAATTAGCATGGCCATCATGATGTACTTTCGCTTCATACAAAGCCAAGGAGGGACATTGTACACGTACATAGCCACCAGCCAGGTGCTATGTCGACAGGTCATGCTACCAAAGGGATTCATTCCGTCCGTACTCAACCCGAACCTTACATTTCGCGTCTCGGCTCCAAAAGTTGGATACCTAGTGTCGATGTTTCTCCACTGGATTGAATCAGTGGGGTGTCTTAGCATGAAATCTTTCTTGCGATCGTCGGCATGCCATCTCATAAGTTTCGCGTGCTTTTTGTTTGCAAACAAACGCTTCAGACTCGGAATTATAGGAAGATACCACACTACCTTAGCCGGCGGTCCTTTCGTGTCTTTGACACCCTCTGATTCATCACCTTGAATATCGAGCTACTTGTATCTGGATGTCTTGCATATTAGACATACATGTACATTCGCATACTCTTTACGGAAGAGGATACAGTCGTTCTTACAAGCATAGAGTTTTTCTATTTCTAGAACTAGAGGACAAAGAATCTTTTTCACTTTGTATGTGCTCGTGGGCATCTCGTTTCCCTGTGGAAGCAAGTCTGCCATGAGTACTAGGAGAGAGGTGAAACTTTTGTCGGAACAACCATTGCTTGCCATCAATTTGAATAGTTCAAGAATAGTTGATAATCTTGTGTATTTTGTCTTGCAACCCGAAAAAAAAAGTTTTCTCTGAGTCCTCCATCAAGCCCAGGAATTGCTTGTATTGTCTCCCCTCTAGGTCGTTTCCTTCTGCGTCACGCAACATTTCCTCCAATTCATTATTGGCCGGCTGCATATCTTCATCCTCCTCGCAATCGGACTCACCGTCGACATCATCTTCATTGCTAGTCGCCTCATCTCCACCCGGTAAAATTATGTGCGCCTCGCCATGATTGGTCCACCGTGTATAACCACTTACAAAACCCCTACGAATCAAATGATCTTGTATCTGCATTCTATCGTTGAACATCTTCTCGTTCTTACAATCATAGCACGGGCAACACATAAATTTGGGTTCCTTTGCCAACATATCGTCTCGTGCTACTAATAGAAAATCATCTACAACATTAATGTACTCTTGGGTCGCATGGTTCTTGGGATACATCCAACTTCGATCCATCTCACACATACTGCTACACAATACATGTGCAAGAGACTTATTAACCTACCACATACTAACAGATCCTAACTATATGATTAATTTTCACTTCATCATCTCTAAACAACTAAACCTAATTATCTCATCCAACCAAATGAAAGCAAAATAGGGAGAGAGGGGCCAGTAGTACTAACCTTCTTCAATGTCCAATGCAATTACTCCTCACTATCCACTCTCCCTCCCTTCAAAATCGCCCCTAGCCGAACCAGCCGCCACCCAACAGAACAGATCTGGGAAACCCTAAAAGACTTCCCGACTCCCCTGCTTATGAAGGCGACATATATCACAGTCGGTTGGGTCACTTAAACCGACTGCGATGTAACATCACAAGCGGTTCAGCTCAGATTCGTCTGTGATATATCCTACATCTAAGTTGGTTCATCAACGAACCGCCTCAGATGACTCATTTCAGTCGGGTTGTATACCAACCGACTGAGATCTGTTTAGACATCACAATCGGCTTCCTTTGTAAACCGCCTCAGATGACTCATCTGAGGCGGTTTATCTCTCAACCGACTCGGGTGTTTCCATCGTGGGGACACAGCGTCAACATCGGAGACGGTGCCTGTGGCAACTCGCTTGTGATGAGTAAATCAGAGGCGGTTGAACTTTGCCCGACTGAGATGACATGTCCCGGATGAGCCTTTCTGTAGTAGTGAAAGCACTACTGGTATGAAAGGGAGCCGACAAATGGAGAAGAAGAAACCGTCCAAATGTTGTCACAAGAACCCGATAGCAAAGTCGTGACATGGCAATCGTATGATATCAACGGATACACATTCTATGTGGAGGCTCAAGACCGGCGCAGTACGTACCAGAACAGTGGTGTAACGCAGGAGTCTAGAACTGGTCATCAGGGCAAGAAGTGTATGTACTACGTCGTAATCGAAGAGATCTGGGAACTTGACTACATCGTGACCAAGATCCCCATGTTTCATGTCAGATGGGCGAAAGACGTCAGAATCGAAGATATGAACACCAATACCATGGTGATACCTCCACCGATCCCTATGGAGTCACGACAAGTCAAATCAATCAGTCCCAAAGATGAGCCATGGGTATTAGCCAAACAACTCGCCCAAGTCTTCTACATAACTGACCCAAAGAATAAGAAGCGCGTTGTCGTGAGGAAAGGGAAAAGGAGTATTGTCGGAGTCGATGGTGTAGTTGATGAAGAGGACTGCGACCAATTCGACGATCCAGACATAGAAGAAGAAGATGTTGACGATCGAACGAGCAAAAGGTGCAAAGGTACTCAGGATGCGTGTCCATACATAAGACGCAGTCACGCCGAAGCACTGACGTATACCAGCAAAAAGATCAAAACTACTATTGAGAAGCGTGTCAAAGACGACGAAACCTAGCTTTTCGATCAATTCAAAACAAACCTCAATGTGTAATAATATCATTTTGATGAATTGAATAGTTATGTTCGGGACTTGGTGAAATAGGCATGTGTTGCATGTATTCTCTGAGTCTGCTCCATGAACCCTAAAATCAGCCCCTAAGTCCACTCCGCAAACCCTAAAATCAGCCTCTATTTTTACTCTGCAAAATGAAATCAGGCTCTAAGTCTCAAACACTAAAACAACTCCACTGACGGGCAATTACACCGGGCCCGTCAGTGGTACTATACTTTCACTGACGGGCCATGACACCGGGCCCGTCGGTGGTACCGTAGTTTCAATGACGAGTGCCTTGTTGTCGCCCGTCAGTGATTGACGGAGGACTTCCACTGATGGGTGCTTACTATGTGCCCGTCAATGGTTACGTTACACTACATAACGGAGACTTGACGAAATTTCAATCAGGTTCTCGCACGTTCATTCGAACCAGCAGTGAAACCTACCCTAGCCCTGCCGCCAAGCTGCCGCGCCTCCACCCGAGCCCCCGTCCGCGCCACCGCCCGAGTCCCCGTCACGCCCGAGCCCCAGTGCCGCCTGAGGCCCCGTTCGTGCTGCTGCCGCCCACGGTCGCCTCCCGCTGCCGCCGGCCCCGCCTCCCTCGGCAAGCCGCCCGACGCCTCCCCTCGCCGCCGGACACCGCCTCCCTCCAGTGGTCGCCGCCGCTGCCGTCCGACGCCTCCTTTCGCTGGTCGCCGCTGCTGCTACCCAACACCTCCCTCCGCTGGACAGTGCCGCCTTCCTCTCATAAGTATGCAATAATCCTAGTCTTTGATTGCTTATGTGGTGCTAATGTATTATTGATTCATGGTACTAATGAAAGTAGAAATCCCTATTATTGTTCTTGTACTAATTCTTGAGTATGTGGTGCGCTTTTGCTAACAAGAATGGAGTATTAGAATGATGAAGTTGAGTGTATATGTACTGAGCAACTCTTATCTATTATTCATATTTGAATCGAAGGAGAAGTTGTCTACTTGATATTTGATTACCGTAGTGAGGAATGAATGAGGCGATGGACCTAAGCATAGTTTTTCCTTGACCTTTTGCATATATGTTGTGTTCTAGATCTTCTCCTAAGCTGATCATTGCCATGTGAGCTGGAGCCTTCTTGCATGTACGCTGGGAGACCTAGGGTTTGGATCCTCTTCTTTAGCTGTTTAATTCTAGGATTGAAACTATATTGTCAATGAATCAAATGCTGTTGTTGCTGATGCCTGGGATGGGGAACAACTCAAATGCACCTTTAGAAGAACTTTCTCCCAGCATATGATGCCGTTGTGGTATGAGTTGGAAGCCACTGCCCAAAGCATTTCTTTGTCAGGAGATGATGATGCTTTGGTGTGGCAGGATGAAAGTAGTGGTCTATTCCTCTAAATATTTATATGCTATAATCAGTAATAGAGGGGTTATTCCTGTGTATCTTCCCGTAGTTTGGAAACCGAAAGTTCCTCTTAGAATACACATTTTCTTATGGCTGATGACACAGAACAAAATTATGGCTAGGGATAATTTGAGGAAAAAGAAAATTATTAGGCCCCTAGAGTGTGTGTTTTGTTCTGAGCATGAGTCTGTCCATCATCTGTTGTTTGATTACATTATTGCTAGTCCCGCTGCCCACGGATTGAATTGTTTTCTGAAGTTTTTCTTATGATCGGATAGTTAGGAATAGAACACTAATTCAAAAACTGTGACTAAACCATGGAAAATTTTGAGTGGTAGCATCCACTAGTGTGATTCAAGGTTTCCCCTTCGCTCCACTAAAATAAATAATTTATATTTCTTGCTTCACTTCATGGCAGTTCTGAAACAGAACAACAAATTGTTTTCATTTCTAGTTACTTGTTCACATTGTTTTCATTTCTAGTTACTTGTTCTGATACATGGTTTATATTTTTTAAGTTTCTTAATCAGAAATGGACTCGTCGCCAACCCGGGAACTAGCCCGCGTAGATGATGACAAGGCAGCGCCCCTAGACGTGGCGGCCCCGATTGATGCCTCGCCCCGAACCGATCAAACAGCCCCCGAGCCGCTAGTGAACCTGCCGTCGAGCCGGCCAATGTAACTTCAGCACCTGCACCTCCCTCGGCGTGAGATGAAGAGAGTGCGTCTGACGATTCTCGGTCTAGGGAGTCAGGATCGGAAGAACAAGAGGCGCCCGAGCTGTCGTCAGTGACACCATCGAAGCCAAAGAGACGGTACAACCCTAGAGGAGGCAACCAGCTGATGAATGAGACATTCGTCGTCATTCGAGTCAGCATAACCGGTGTTCCTTCAAGTCCCGAGAAGGTTGGGAGGTCGTTCAGCAACACCTGTGGGTGCATTGTCCGTGAGCATGTCAGGATCACATGCTGGGACTTCAAAAAAATGACCGACGCCTAGAAAAAGGTCCTGTTCGACAAGCTGTGGGATAAGTACGCTATCCCAGAGACTGACAAGGAAAGAGTGCAAAAGTAAGCCGACAGCATCATGTGTGCTGCTCTAAGGACATGGCGATATGAAGCAACAAAACTGCTAGATGCCGATTTCGAAACTGAAATTAAAACTAAATGGCCAAAGGTAGAACTCGAACACTGGGAGGAGTTTGTTGCTGGCAAGAAGAGTGACGCATTCAAGGAGAAGAGTCACCGAGGGAAGGAGCTGCGCGCGAAGAACAAATTCCCCCACCACCTTGGCAGCCGAGGTGTTGCAGGGAAGTGACCGATCTGGGCCAAAGAGGATGCCGCGCTAATAGCGACTGGCAAACCGATTCCTTTCACCAATATCGAGCAGGAACGCGCCCAGATTTGGATGAGGGCGCACACAGTTCCTGACCCAGCTACTAGGTGATCAATTATCACGGACCCCGAGCTTCAGGAGGTTCCCGAACGTTTGTTATAATCTAAACGCAATGTCCTCTTGAAATATACTATTATGCTTCCAATACACTAATGGCCCCTACCTTGTGCCGTTTCCCTTGCAGAGGCAGCTGTCCCAGCAGCCTGCAAGCTCCCAGGTCCGTCCAGAGTGAGAGGTGGGAAGACCATCGCTCGAAAGCTTTAGGAATGAGGGAGAAGACAGGGCGTGTCCGAGGGATCGGGAGCGGTGCTATCTGGGACAAAGTCTTTCCTCAAGACTGTGAGGCTGCCCACCAGAGGATGAGAGGAAGGCAAGCGTCTCTTATGCAAGAGACGATAAGGGCAGCCCAGGAGGCTGGCAAGCTGGCGGTGCAACAATTTTTAGAGTCTAGAGGCTACGACGCCCGCGATGCAACTCGTCCACCTTTGCATCCTCATGGACATCAGAGCTCCTATCCTTCTGGATGGAGTAGCTACGCCTCAGCCTCCAACGTCGCCCCTAAGTCGCCAAATCCCATCGACGACATCACTGTAAGCTTCATTTATTATGCAGGTGGACCACGTCGTCGCCGAGTTCAATGACGTCGCAGTCCCTGTCGCCCCTGAAGAGGATGTCACAAAGCTAGGAGACTGTAAGGGGTACTACATCCTGTGGCTGAAGAATCAGATAATTATCTCCGGGGTGTCCTCTCCTATTACATCAACCATCCCCTCTCCATCAACCAGAACCGGCCCATCTTTGCTCGGCCTGTGCACTACGCCCGTTTCGTTTGATGATCGGGACAACGATCTTGCCGAGCAGCAACACATGCCGATCCTTCCGTCCCGGGAGGAGGAGCAACCCAAGATGGACTCACCGCCCCGTGAAAGGCGCTCCAAGCATCACCATGACCCGAAGGCAGCAGGAAAGAAGGTCTTGTCTCCAAACACACTCAATGCCGCAATGGGCGAAGCGTTGATGGGAGGCAAGAGGGCCTCCTCTCTAGAGCCGGAGAGAAAAAGAAAAAGAACACACAAACGGGGCGGCACCACTGCGAAGGAGGCAAGCAAGGAAAGCAAGAAAAAAGCCTTATCCTTCCAGACATCTACCGAAACTATCAAGAAGCCTCGATGAATAGTGTATGATGCAGGTGAGCCTTTGCTCCCAGATGATGAGGTGGAGAGGTTGCTCGTACAGATGAAACTACTGCATGACACAATCATGATGACGTCACAGAATCAGGACGAATATGAACTACATTTTAAGGTCCAGGTGCCAAAAGATTATGGTTTCTTCTTGGACAAACAGCATGACACCTTTGACATCAATTTTGAAGATATCTTTATGTTGTTCAACCACTTCTGGCTCGACACCATGCTCGTTAGGCTGTGGGCGCTTCACCAAGCCCAAGAGTGTAGGCGTCTGCCCAACTGCGTTTTTGGAATAATGGATCCGGTCATCATGAATGACTACTATGTACGAGAAGCGACGCCGGTCCTAATAAATTACGTCTTGGAGTCATTGATATACCATAAGGATAAGGACTACGTACTCCTGCCCTACAACCCCCGTAAGTTACTTACTACCGTGCCAAGTTTGCTTTTCTTAAGCACGTATCCCTGTCTGTTTATATTGATTCATTACCTTTTATGCAGCGACCACTGGATCCTCATTGTCATCCACAAGCCTTCAAGAATGATATACTATTTTGATTCCCAAAGAAGTGCCAAGCGGGACTACTCAGGAATTAAGGAAGTTTTGGAAGCCACCTTTTGGGAATACAACTTGCGAGGGGGAGGAGCAGAATGCAAGAGCAAAGAGCTGATCCAAAAATTCAACTTCTCTTGCAGGTAACAGCCGAAAGGTAGCGTGACATGTGGGTACTACGTCTGCGCTCACATAAACGCGTTCGTCATATCCCATAACCCACAATGGAGCTAGGATCAATTCAATAATTTCATACACGATCTGGCCAATGAGAAGTACGACTGGAGGAAGGACTTTGCCCGCATCCAGAAGACCTTCACGTACATTATCAACAACGAAGTCATTTGGCCAAGTGGTGATTTCTACGCGGGAGTCCAATTACCCGCTTACCGCCGCCATGCAAGTACTAGCCAAGCATCATAGACCTAGAGTTGGGCTAGTGAAAATAAACATTGATAAATTCATATCTTTGTCGTTTTAATTTGTTGTAAACTAGCTTGTATATACTTAATATTTGTGACATTAATTGCTCTATATGCTTAATATTTGTGATATTAATTGCTATATATGCTTAATATTTCTAATATTAATTGCTATGTATGCTTAATATTGTCTATTCAGATATGTTTAAAAAATGTCTGAATAATACTTCCACTGAAGGGCACAGGCTATGTACCTGTCAGAGAAAATTGTTACCGCCGACGGACGGAAGTTTCCCACCCGTTAGTGAAAGTCCTCTCAGGATGCCGTGCAGGCAGCGCTGGAAGGCTTTTCACTGACGGGCCAGATCCACCCGTCAGTGAAAATCTGTCTCTACTGACGGGCCATCCGCCCGTCAGTGGAAGTAGCACTTCCACTGACAAGAGCTTACTAACGGGCACAGAACCCGTCAGTGATTGCTGTTTTTTGCCCGTCAGTGCTGGTGTTTCCTGAGGTAGTGAAATATGTGGTCGACAAATGGCCTTAGGGTCTAATCCATTGCTTGGAAGGGAAAAACTTAGGGTTTGCATATACGCATATATACAGATATGCATGGGTACATATGTAAGTGATTGATGTGTGCACTACCAAGGGGTTCCGGGAGTGTCAAGGGAGAACAAGGGGAAGCTAGGGTGTTAGACTTCCCACTTGCTCGAAGAAATTGAGTTAGGGTTCAGGGTGTATGTGCCCACATACACTTAGAAATTGAGTGTATATGTGGTCGTTATGTGGTGAAAAGAAACATGGGAGGTCACGGTGGGTTGGGGTTAGAGTGGTGCCATTAGTAAACTCATATATATGCATAGGGGTGGTGGCATAAGAAAATGGAGAGTGCCGAGGACATCGGAGAAGTAGATTAGGGTTAGACATTGTCTGGAAAGAGAAAAGGTGGCAATGGCATAAGGCTAAATTTCAAAGATATTTTCATAGAAGGAATGCAAGTCCGAGTGAATATGCATGTAGGTGAGATTTAAATATCTTACCGGCTAGGGTCTCAGAAGAGATTAGGCTTACGGCAAAACAGGGGTGGAGGGATACAAGAATACATGTTTGTCATAGCTTGCCGGTGAGACTGTTGAGAAGGAAAAGGGGAGAAGTTTTAGCTTTGTATTATTCTTAAGATTTAGCGCACACACAACTCTTCAACAAAAGTTTTAGTTAGGTTCACCTTGGTTACCATTATTAGCACATAAAGTTTTTATAAACCCTAATTTTTGAGTATTAGAAATCAGGGTGTTATAGGCCCCCATTCCTCTTCTCCCTCCCTTCGCCGTGTTACTCTCTTTAGTTCCATGGCAGTAGTGGGGCTCCTCTCGCTTGTCCTTGTATGCGGTGGTCTCGACAGTGTCTCTCCCCTTTTCAAGATGGGGCTGCATACGTGAGGCCATGAGGATGTGACGATCGACCTTGGTGGCCAGCATGCAAATGTTGCGGCTCTGATCTATTGTTCGTACCTAGAGCTTGTGGCAGCTGTGCTTTGCTAGCCAAACCTATCTGATCAAATCAGGGTGACCGACGTCCAGTTGATTGGTCCACGTCTACTCCTCGCCGGCACCAGCAGATGATGACGGTTCAAAAGTGGCTACGCGGGTGGTAGCCTTTGACTACTAGTTGGGATGGTCGGTTCGACCCCTTGCGTGCATATTGCGTGGTATCATCACCGATCTGGCTGACATGTTGGCGTAGATCAGTGCTATGACGGGCGGAGACCATTGTAGTTTGACAACTATAGCAGGTGGTGGTGGCGACGACTATTCAGGCTGCACTGCATTGGGTGCTTTGTGTGGTTGTCGGCTCCTCCCCAGTATGCTACGGCTTTCTAGCTCAATACGTGTTCTTTACTAGACTGCAGCCTCCCCCCAGACACTCCTACATGCTTGACCATTCTCTAGCAAAGTCATCGTTCGTGGTGGTAGCCAAGTCAATCCTTCATTGTTCGTGTTGAGACGTATGAGTGGAGGCGACATGTGGTTGGGACTTCGTGGCCATGTCGATGACAACCAGCCAAGAGATGTGGTGGATGGCAACATGCAACGGTGCTATAGCCTCTTTTGTTGGTTCCAGCAATGATATCGTGTTGAGGTTTGTTTGGGAGCTTCTGTACCTACACTCTGAGGTGAAAGCCCTAGGTTCGGCCTCCACTGGATAGACTTGATGAAGACGTTGTTTCCTTCTTGAAGGCGTCATGGTGGAGCACCCAATACCTCATCCCTGAGTGAAAACCCTGGATTTGACCTTCACTGATTGAACCCAGCAACGACAATGAGAGCCACATCCCTCATTGGAGGTGTTGCTTTGAAGTCTGGGCCCTCTTGCTTCTTGTTGTTTCGCAACTACTGTACTTGTGTGGGCGGTCTCTTGGTAGCCTGACGGCCTGCAAGTGCACATAATCAAAGTAGTAATTTTCGATGAGATCGAACCCACAGGGAAGAGGTGATTGATCTCACTTGGCTCCAAATCTGAAATCACACTAAACACAATTGAAAGTGAAGAGTTGAGATGCACGACTACCTTTCTCAAATAGCAGTGAACCTCAATTATGCAATGGAGAACTGAAATATGCAATTACTTGACCTAATGCAATTTATATTTTTAGAATAAATAAAAACCAGAAAATAAACTAAACCTAAAAGTGCTAGAAAGGATGTTCTAGTAGCAAAAATTGTGACATGTCATACGTACATTAACTAGTAGCAATTCTCAAGTGAGCAATAGAGGTTATACAACAATAAAATATTAACTATGATTTTGCAAGAATTAAAGAGATAGACTAATATTATTAGAATAGATAGATGCAATCTACCCTTTGTCCAACCACCAATAAAAGTCGTTCATTAAGGCATAGCTCGAACAATACTAATAATTTCTCTAGCAAAAACCATAAGATCACACAGTTGGCTGCTCTACCCTATCCCTCATGCTCAATAACAAGTGCATCTCTAAGTGTTGTGCATGGCCAATTCACAACACACAATCAGTAATCTATTAAAAACATAGCATGCATAAGATTAATTCCAAACACATAGTTGATTACGTTGAAGTTGGGTGGTAATCATAATAAGAAAACTGATGACACTGAAGATGGCTGGCCATCATAATAATCACGAGAACGCTACATAGTTACTACTACACACTGTAGCCTCGATGGGACTACTCAAAAATCATGAATGACATAAAGAACGAATAATAGATTCACTACTACAAAACAGGGTATCCTGGACCCCTCATCTCAGCCGGTGCAATGAAAA
The DNA here is from genome assembly GCA_019208055.1 of Stipa capillata. NCBI lineage: Eukaryota > Viridiplantae > Streptophyta > Magnoliopsida > Poales > Poaceae > Stipa > Stipa capillata. Next base: position 114,048 of record JAGXJF010001976.1, on the reverse strand, counting down.
CCGACTGTAAGAACTCAAGTCTCAGTCGGTTAGTGCGAAAAAACTGATTGAACTCAAGGAACCGGCTGAAATAACACATAGTCTCAGCCAGTTCATCTATGAAAACCGGCTGTAATAAATTAACCGGCTCAGATAATGTGACTTCTCAGTCGGTTTTGAGAACGAACCAACTGTATGAATTATACAACCGATTGATTTTTTCAAACCGACTATAATGTTAGTTCCAATGTAGACGGTTTTGAGAACGAACCGACTGCGTGAATTATACAGCCGATTCATTTTTTCAAACCGACTGTAATGTCCAAAGTCGAGAACCGACTGCGTGAATTAGTATGTTCAAAATTTTAAGGCACATATATTTGCGATATTTGGAACATATGTAGTTGAACATATATTACGAATTAATAGTAATAATTAAATAGTAGAATAATTAACTCTCTAATTAATAAAGTCTACGCCTCTTCCAGCTAGGCGGGCCCGACCGTGCCGTCGTCGCCGTCGAGTCCGCCGCGTCGGCGCTGTCGTCGCCGTGGAGGTCATCGTCGTCGTCGGTCGTGTGCTCCCAGCAATCATCGTCATCCTCCTCGGTCCGCTCCCATTCGTCTTCCGTACAGTAGCCGGTGGTGGCGCCGTGCTGGTCGGTGGCATCGTTGCCATCGGCCTCGTCGTTGTCATTGTCGCTGGCGCCGTTGTCATCATCTTCCTCGTTCTCGTCCTCGTCGGCTTGTTTGTCATCCTCGTCGGCCTCGTCCGCCGATGGTACCATCCAATCGGCGTCCGTCCAATCGGCATCGTCGGAGGAGGACGCGGGGAGCATCCAATCCTCGTCGGAGGAAACAACAACCTTTGGCGAGACCTCCTTGTCGGAGTAGTCGGTGGTGGCGGATGGCCAACTAATCGGCGACGGAGGAGCTCCAAAGCGGGACGGGACGGACGGTGGCGGCGGGAGACTGGCCATGGTGCGCGGAGACGGAATGGATTGGGGGCGCGCGCGGAGGCCGAGGCGGGAGTACTAGTACTAGATGAAGCGACGAAGACGAAGAGACCCTCTGCTTACCGCGTAAATATATTATTACAATCCATTCGCACCGCCGAACCGACTACGATATTTTTTGAAATTTCCTGGACCCCTGATCTCAGTCGGTCCGTCCGCCAAAACCGACTGTGATAGTATTACACTCGGTTGCTCACGCAAAACCGGCTGAGAAAGTGAACCTTTTACAGCTGGTGCCCTTTTCCTAACTGGCTGCGATGACTGTTCGAAATTTCATAACCCCTTATCCCATTCGGTTCGTCCGTAAGAACCGATTGTGATAGTTTTACAGTCGGTTCGTCACCTAAAACCGGCTGCGATGACTGTTCAAGATCCATAAATACAGTCCGAAGCTAGCAGCTCAGCCTTCAATGCAACTATCCATTTTTTGGTACAGTTGATAGGTTGGGGTGTTGCCAAATTTTATGGTAATTTTAATATAATTTTGTGGTACATAATATTTTGATAGTTCTTGCTCAATTTAATAAATATGCATGTTGTTACAGATGGATCGATGGTGGATGTACGCTGAGAATCGTGCTAGCAATGAGTACATCGAAGCGTCTCAGTGTTCTTACGAGTAGCCGAACAGTATAGTTTGAACACAGGGGAGACGTGGATCAGCTGTCCATGCTGTCATTGTGAAAATTTGAAGAGCTTCACAAACCTTGCAGAGATCCAAGCACATCTGATCAAGATGGGATTCATGGAGGGGTATGCATGCTGGACCAGACACGGTGAAGATCAGATTGTAGAGGAAGGTCCGGCAAATATGGATGAAGGCAACGACGTGGCTGGTACTGTCAATAGCACACCACTTGAGCATACGCGTGAGGACGTGTGTGCACCACAGGAGGACGCGTCGCACGACGACACGTCCTCGCATGAAGACAACGAGTTAGATCAGATGATCCGAGACGTCGAAGAGAAATGTGAGACCGATCAGGAGTATAGCAAATTTGTCTGCTTATTGGAAGATTTGGAGAAACCAATGTACCCTGGCTGCAAGTTCACAAAGTTGTCGGGCGTCCTAGAACTGCTGAAACTGAAGGCTAGTAGCGGATGGACCGATAAGAGCTTCACATCGCTGCTAACATTGTTAGGGGACATGCTTCCAAAGGGAAACCAGATGCCGAAGACTACATACAGAGCTAAGAAGGTTATTTGCCCTTTGGGAATGGAGGTAGAGAAAATTAATACATGCTTGTAGGAATGACTGTATCCTATATCGTAAAGAGTACGTGAATCTATGGGCATGTCTGGTGTGCAAAACTTCTCGATATAAGCGTAAGATCGACGGTGATGATGTCGAGGAAAGCATAGAGGTTACGAAGGGGATTCCTGTTAAGGTTGCCTGGTACTTACCCATAATTTCCCGTATGAAGCGCATATTTGCGAACCCGAAGGATGCCAAACTGATGCATTGGCACGCAGACGAGCGTACAGATGATGGGATGTTGAGACACCCAGCAGATTCTTTATAGTGGTGAAATATTGACAGGAGGTATGCTATGTTCGACAATGAGGCTAGGAACATAAGGTTTGGGCTTAGCACCGATGGAATGAACCCATTCGGCAACATGAGTTGCCGACACAGCACATGGCCCGTGAATCTATGCATGTATAACCTTCCACCTTGGCTGTGCATGAAGAGGAAGTACATCATACTGGCAATACTTATCCAAGGTCCGAAACAACCCGGTAACGACATTGATGTGTACTTTGCCCCATTAGTGGATGATCTGAAACTTCTTTGGGTTGAAGGCGTAAGGGTATGGGACGCACACCTAAAGGAAAACTTCACGTTACGCTGCATGTTGTTCATTACCATCAACGATTATCCAGCCAACGGTAACTGTTCGGGGCAAACTATTAAAGGGAGCAATGCGTGTGTTCAGTGCCTTACTGATACAGCAAGCAGGTGGCTAAAACACTCTAAGAGAACGGTCTACATGCGCCATCGTAGGTTCCTTACAAGGGATCACCGTTACCGCAGGATGAGGCACGAATTCGATGGAACCACCGAGAAAGGCTCAGCTCCACATATTTTAAGCGGCACCGAGATCCACGATCTGGTTAAAGACCTGAAAGTCGTGCTTGGAAAGGGGAAGTTTAAAAGGCGAGGTAGAGCGAAGAAAAAGAAGCCCGTTGAGAAGATCATCTGGAAGAAGAGGTCAATATCCTGGGACCTCCCTTACTGGATGCATCCAGAAGTCCATCACAGCATCGATGTGATGCACGTAGAGAAGAATGTGTGCGACAGCATAATAGGTCTCTTATTGAACATGCCTGACAAAACAAAAGATGGTCTGAATGCACGGCTAGACATGGAAGATATGGAATCCAACCAGAGTTATGCTCGCAGAAAACAGCAAACGGAAAGACGTTCCTTCCACCTGCTTGTTACACCCTTTCCAAGCCAGAGAAGACCGAGTTATGTGATTGCCTGCATGGTATCAAGGTTCCATCCGGCTATTCCGCCAACATCAAGAGACTTGTTTTCATGGAAGATCTAAAATTAATTGGCATGAAGTCACATGATTGCCATGTGCTTATGACACAGATGCTCCCGGTTGCAATTAGGAATATTCTTCCACCAAACGTGCGGCGGACTCTCACAAAGCTGTGTGGTTTCTTTAAGACACTTTGGAAGAAGGTCATAAGCCTTGAAGAACTAGATGGTCTGCAAGAAGATGTTGTGAAGACTCTATGCAAGCTCGAGATGTTTTTCCCTCCATCGTTCTCTGATGTCATGGTTCATCTCATAGTCCACCTAGTGCATGAAGTAAGGATGTGCGGCCCTGTGTTTCTTCGCAGCATGTATCCATTTGAACGCTACATGGGAATTCTAAAGCACTATGTTCGGAATCGATCTCACCCTGAGGGAAGTATCATCAAAGGCTACGCAACAGAAGAGGTTATTGAGTTCTGTGTTAATTACATCTCCCATCTTCAACCAGTAGGCATGCCTCGATCTCGTCATGAGGGAAGGCTGCTCGGTGTGGGGACCATTGGAAGGAAAGTGATCAATCCTGTTCAGATTGAGTACACTCAAGCCCATTTCACTGTTTTGCAGCACATGGCCATTGTGTCGCCATATATGAACGATCACAAGGACATTCTACGTCAACAAAATCCGACTCGTGGAAATGGCTGGATCATAAAACGTCACAATGTAGAGTTCAATGAATGGTTCAAAGAGCGATTCTGTGTACTCCATCAAGCGGTGCATTGTCATATTTAGCTAGAGTCCCAGCATGGTCGGTCACCACATGGAAAGGGTACCAAATCAATGGGTACACGTTTTACACAAAAGAACAAGATATGAAAAGCACGGTGCAAAATAGCGGTGTCTGTGTAGAAGCTCTCGAAACATATGGCAACAAGCAACTATACTACGGGTACATAGATGAGATTTGGGAGCTTGACTACGGTGAAACTTTGAAAATCACCTTGTTCCGTTGCCGATGGGTCAATAAGAAACAAGTCATACCTGACGACAAAGGCCATACCACCGTGAACCTTGAACGTGTCGCGTACAAAAACGAGCCTTTCATCCTCAGTCAACTAGTTCATCAAGTCTTCTACATTACTGATCCGTCCAACAAGAAGTGGCACGTAGTAATGCCCTCAAAAAGGAGTATTGTCGGAGTTGAACATGTGGTGGATGAGGAAGATTACAACAACGTCGATGAGTTCCCAAAAGCCGATGATGGAAGAAGGGTCGAAGATGAATTGTAGCATGATCCTGCTCCGTATAAATGAAGTGATCATCAAGAAGGAATTATTTTGTAACATAACTTCTGTACATGTTTTATGAGCTTTTGTACAAAAATAACCTGAATACAAATAAAATAACTTTCGTACATGTTTTACGAGCTTTTGTACAAAAATAACCTGAATACAAAGAAAATAACTTGAATACATAGAAAATAACTTGAATAGAACGAAAATAACCTGAATACAAGGAAAATAACTTAAATACAGAAGCATATTATCTCAGTCGGATTCTAGAGGTTAACCGGCTGTAATGTTGGAGTATCTCAGTCGGTTTCGCGAGACGAACCGGCTGTAATGTAGGAGTATTTCAGTCGGTTTCTCGAGGCTAACCGGCTGCGATGACTTTTGTTAAGGTTTCACTCCCTCCACTAGGACTTCACAAAGTTTTCGTGTCCCACCTTTCTCGCAGGAGCCACCGCCAAGCTTCTTCCGAGATGGCTTCCCCAAGCCGCCGAGCCACCGCCGTCTCTGACGCCCGAGCCGCCGCCTCCGACGCCAATGCCGCCGCCGCCTCCGATGCCTGAGCCGGCGTCTCCGTCCGCAGAGGCACTGCCGCCTCCGTCGACCGAGCCGCCTCCGTCGCCCGAGCCGCCTCCGACGCCCGAGACGCCTCCGACCGCCGAGGAGCCGCCACGTCATCCGCCCGAGCCGCCGCCTCCAACCCCGATGCCGACGCCTCCGACCGGAATGCCGCCGCCGCCGCCGACGCCCGAGCCGCCGCCGCGTCATCCCCGGTCCAGCAATTGAGGTAGGTTACCCTAGCACCCGGCGGAATATGTGTTGGGATTCATTTGGTTCTGTAAATGAAGAATAGGACCGTATGAAAGAGACTTTTTTCTGTGAATGGTTAAAATTTAGGCTTTGTTCTTAGTTTCAGTCACATTAGTACCATAATATCTCCATAATCTAAGGCTCTTAATGCTTGCTCTTTGATGCTCCATAATCCTAAGATCGCCAGACAGTGGCGACTCTCAGTCACCGACGCCACCTAGGCCATCCGGAGACTCAACCGCTACCTCCAGACCTAAGAAAAAGGCCCGTCGAGGAGAAGGAAACGGTCGAAGAGACCCGAATCGAAGTACACCGTCACTCACTTGCACGACTCAGGGGCACCAGACGAGCCTGAGAACGCAAGGAGGAAGTTCAGCACGGTTTGCGGCATCGTAGCAAGAGAGCGGGTCCCAATCACTCTCGAAAGTTGGAAGAGAGTAGGGACAGAACAGCTCGCTGCGATTTCTGCCGAAATCTTGGGATATTTCATATTCCCCGAAGAATGGAAAGCTCGTGTCGAACGAGCTGCTAAGATGACAGCTTGCAAGGCTTGGAAGAACTGGAAGACTGTGCTCGTCAACGAGTACGTCTATGCCGAGGTGGAGCCTTTCGGGAAGTGGCCGATGATTACTCCCGAGGTTTGGACTGAATTCGTCAGGATGAAGACGACGGATGACTTCAAGAGTAAGAGCTTGCTGAACCGGGAGCTCTCTAAGAGGAACAACCACCCGCATCGTCTAGGGACCGCAGGCTACGCGGGAATGAAGAAGAGATGGGAAAGGGAGGATGAGCAGGCATCGCAATCGGATGCCCCTCCCAGATTTGCGAACATCACGGATGAGAGGACCAAGGCGTGGGTTAGAGCAAGGGCATCTGCATCGACATCGGCTTCGGGCCAGCCAGCATTTGAGAACCCAGCTGACGCACAAGTGTACAGACGTTTGGTGAGATATAATTCCCACCTTAGTCATACTAAGAGCTCGCATTCATACCAATTGTAGTAACTATTAATTCTTGCTTTTGCAGCTGGAGCTCGATGCGTCATCCCAGGCTGGCACCTTCGTAGGAGATGTGCTCAAAGAGGGCTTGGGAAACCGCGAGCACCTAGGTCGCACGAGGGGTGTAGGTTTCCTCGTTCCCCACAAGTACGGACTGTCCCAGGCTCTGGAGGCAAAGCGCTCACGCAAAAGGGCGAGGAAAGCCGCTGAAGAACAACGCAAGCGCGAAGAGTTGAAGCAAGAGATACTTCGCGACTTAAGAGCGGAGTTGATTCTAGCTCCGTGACAAGAACAACAAGTTGCTGCCAGCCCTGGGGCTCGACGCAGTAGCTGCGCGTCCATCGACCTCCCTACTCGCCAGGAAGAAACAACTTCTACCTGGCCCTGTGATCAAATCCAGGTATACTTCATGTACCTTGTCTCTTATTGAACTAGCGATTGTTTCTGGCCTGTTGGCTAAAACGATCTCTCATGTAGGCTCCCACGGGATGCACGATTCAAGTGCGGTTGGTGGGCATGGATGATCTCGTGGATGCCGCTTGGGGGCTAGTGTTCCCAACAACGGGCGAGCAGAGGATACATAACGTCCCCATGGACCCTTTGTACACAAAGGTGAGCATCGATGGGGTCAACGACACTTTTGGCAAGCTGAAGCTCCCGATTCCACCCAACGACGAGATCTTAACTCTAAATCAAGCCAAGGGGACGTTCATCCAGTGGCCCAAGAAGGATATCTCCCTCGATGCGTCGCGGCCAACTAAGAATGTTACGAAACGACCGTAACCTGAACCAGTGGAGCATATGGCGATCTCACCACTTGTGCTACCGGCGCTGTCACCAATACAGCTTGTGCTGCCAACAGAAGAATCGCCGAAGAGGTCTCCCAAGGTGGCATCGCCACAGCATGGCCATGGAAAGGAATTAATGAAGGTAGCCGTAGACCGAGAAATGACCATCCAACAAATACAAGCCATATATGATGCTGGAGGGAGTCTCCCTGAGGCTCCGACAGTCTCGACGTACAAGCCTGGGAAGCCGATGCTCAAGAATCATAAAAAGATGCTGTCTGAACTTGGCTGGGCTTGCTTTGCGTTGCACAACCGTTACTTGGCCAATTTTAAGAAACCCAAGGATCAACGGGTCGGTAGCATCGTTGGCAGGTTCAGACGTGAGCACTTCCTCCATGATAAGGGTCGACTTATAAATGTGACTTGGGATGACTTGTTCCTCATGTACAACCTAAGCGCCTTGGACGCGGGCCTCGTAAGGTGCTTCACACTGTAAGTGCTTACAACCCTAAACCATTTAATTTACTATGTTACGTACACAAGTCACAGATACGGAACTCTTCCATCTATGTATATGTAGGTTCGCTTATATCAAGGCGAGAGAAGCAAATAATCCGATAGGATTCGTCGACCCGCACCTTGTCTCCGAGCAATCCATGGATACTGCTGAAAGGGTTGTTGAGGATTATCTCGTTGACATCATGGAGGCCAGCCAGCATAAGAAATTCATCTTCTATCCCTTCAACAAAAAGTAAGCGCTACAAACTTGCTAATGTCTCGAACATGTTCATTTCGCACCTTCGGCGCATCATCAACTAACTTCGGATTAATGACCTTTTAGCACCCATTGGATCCTTATTGTTATCATACTCCCTATCAAGAAGGTGTATTATATGGATTCATACATCCAGAAGATGACCGACTTCGAGAGGGTCAGCAAATTAATCGATAGGTAAACAAATTACCTCATGAAATTCCATGGTAAGAGGTGATTGGTATAAATACGGCTTTTCTTCCACGATTCAGAGCGTACCAAGTATTTTGTAATCACGTGGGGGAAAAGGATGATGCGGGGGCCCCTCCTAAGTTATACCACCACTTCGCCTTTCCGGTATGTTTCCTGTCGCATACTTTTGGACTCCGTGGTATCAGTTCTGCAGAACTACATACCGATAGAATGTATATCTTTGCAGTGCCACCAGCAACCCACTTTTAGCAATTTGTGTGGCTTCTATGTTGGCCATCACATGAACCTTCTCATGTCTCGAGCTTCTGCTCACAAATTCTCGGTTATAGAGGTATGCTAATTATTATTTCGATTTTGTTTTAATCATCTTTTATGTACCATCAGTATGATCTTCATATCAACAGGTTGGTACTATTGCATGCACGGAATTGCTGAAGACGGATCTAGCCAGGATTCAAGAAGACATGGCGCGTTTCCTTCTTAGAGCGTCATTGATCCAAAAGGCGAGTTCTACTCCGACAGATCCGAGGACTGAGACAATTGTTTCAATGAAATGATCAATGTTTAGTTGTCAGGAACATGTTGGAATTCATTAAGATATGTGATGGATGTTGTGTTGTAAATATGAAACTTCCATATACTTTCATTTATGTTTAGCAATCAATTGAGATGTGATGTCAATATGAATCTTTGTTATGAATTCAATCTGGATGTGAAATGTGTTCTGGGGATTATGGGAATCTGGGTATATAAATTGTGTTTTCTGTTTCAAGGCAGGCAGAAATTCAGATAATGGCCGCCCTGTACAAATGAATATCCCAGCCGGTTGATTCCGTAGAACCGGCTGCGATGAGTCCTTCATCGTTGCCTGTTCAATCACGGAAACTGACTGAGATATGATATTATCTCAGTCGGTTCTCCTGTAAAACCGACTACCAAAGTTTACACTTCAGTTGGTTTAGCTGGAAAATAGATTGAGATCGATTTGATATTATCTCAATCGGTTATTCGCGGCGAACCGACTGGGATAGCGTATTATCTCTGTCGGTTCCCATGTGGAAACCGACTAAGAAAGTTTACAGTGCAGTCGGTTTTCCTGGAGGGCCGACTGAGATATGATATTATCTCAGTCGGTTTTTATTTGGGAACGGACTAAGATATTGTAACATCTCTGTCGGTTTTCAAAATAAACCGCGGAGAATGTGTTATCTCAGTCGGTTTTATAACCGGCTGAGAAAATTCGTATTATCACTGCCCCTTGTCTTCAGCCGGATGGGAAACCGGCTGAGAAAGCCATTTGAGCCGGCTGTGATTGTGTTTTCTAGCGTAGTGATTGAATCCATAACTTGAGAAAATACTAAAATTGATGGCGCCAAAGATGGATGAAGATCACAATAATCATCATAACACTACATAGTTACTATCACACACCTCGTAGCCTCGATGAGATTACTCATAAATCATGAACGACATGAAGAACGAGTAGTAGATTGAATCCATAACTTGAGAAAATATATTGTAATGGCATTAAAAGTCTAACCAAATCATCTACCTTTTAATTTAGAGCTTCCATCTCACTCTTTGATTGTGCTTTATCTTGATGACGGGAATATCTCCTTTGTAGATCCGTGTGTAGAATTCGGCCATCTTATCCAAAAGCTCTTTTCCTTCTTTCACAGTTTTTATTCATGAAGGATCTTCCTGCAGATGCATTCAACATAGCTTGGGTTGTTAAATCTAAAGCATGATAAAAAGTATTCAAGATCAACCAATCGGGACGTGGAGGTGGATATTCTTCACTTAATTCCTTCATCCTAATCCAAGCAAAAGTTATGACCTCTTTATATTTTTATTTAAGTTTCAAAACACCTTTAAGTCTAACATTCATGATTCTAGAGGGTCTAGTGAAGTAGCTCAACTTTCTTTCTTTCACCCTTAGTAGCAAGATTGAAATAAGCAACTAGCAACTAATATTTTTATTGTTTTAAAATAAAACTACCTAGATTAGCAATTAAAACTACTCCCTCCATCTGAGAATGTAAGGCGTATTTTGTTTGGTTAAGACAAGGTTTTGATCAATAATTACTCTATTATTATATTATTTATGTGATACAAAGTCACAATCATAAGTAAGTACTTTTTAATATAAACTAATGATATCAATTTTATGTCATATAAACTATGTACTAATATGGTAATTATGGTCAAACTCTTGTCTTAACCAAACAAAATACGCCTTACATTTTGGGACAGAGAGAGTACTAGCAACCTATATAACAATGCAAAAAATAAATAAAATACTACTAATGAACTCCAATGAAATTTTATCATAACAAATTTGAGAGTGAACCATTGTTGGTTCTCCGGCAATGGTGCCAGAAAATAGTTCTTGATGGCCCACAAATGTAGGAGATCAATTGTAGCAATTTTCAATGAGAAAGATCGTCGAATCCACAGGGAAGCATGAAAGGATTGCTTGGTCCAAATATGAAATCAGTCCAAATATGAAATCACACTAAAAGAAATGAAATGTAAAAGTTGAGATGCATGGCTACCTTTCTCAAATAGCCATGTACCTCAATGATGCAATGTGGGAATAAAATATGCAATTACTTGAACTAGCACGCAATTTTGTTTTTAGAATAAATAAAAAACAGAATATAAACTAAACCTAAGAGTGCTAAGAGAGGTATTCTAATAGCTAAAAGTGAAACATGGGGTATGTGGGTTCACTAGTAGAAATTCTCAAGCAAGAAACATGGATTATATAACATATAAAGTACCACTACGAATTTGCAATAACTAATATGAGACGCTAATAGTACTTGCAGTAGATAGATTAATCTACACTTTGTCCAACCAGCATTTAGGCATACATTAAGACATGAGCCTGAACAATACTAATTAATTCATTAGCGAAATAAAAGAGAGTTCCACACGGTTGACTACTCTAACCCATCCCACATGCTTTCCTACTAATGCATCACTAAGTGTCATGCATTGACAACTCACCACACAATCAGTTAACCTATTAAAAACATAGCATGCGAAAGATTAAATCCAAATACATAATTGATTACGTTGAAGATGGATGGTAATCATAATAACAAAATTGATGACGTCAAAAATGGAAGGCCATCACAATAATCATGAGAATGCGACATAATTACTACCATACACCCCGTAGTCTCATGGGACTAGTCACAAATCATGCGCGACATCAAGAATGAGTAGTAGATTGAATCCATAACTTGAGAAAATACCACGATACAAACCAAACCAAATCAATATTGCTAATGATGTAGGTGAAGTACAAGGAGACCTAATCTATGGGTGGTGATGGTAGATCTGAAAATTGTGGATTGATCCCGACGGTGTTTTTGATCCGTCCTGAAATCTTCTGTCTTCTCTATGACAATCTGCCTCCCCAATGAAGGAGAAACTCCATTAGGGGTACATGAGAGTCGAAATGGATCTACTTGCAAAGAAGTGGCAGAGGGAGGCGGCAGAGGGTCCTGCCTCGTCTTGTGGGCCTCCTCCGGTTACTTCCTTTTGCACGAAGTATATCCCCACCCAAATAGGCTTTCGTGATCTTTGCGGAGTTTTTCCTGAATATAGATATTAAAAGGAGAGATAGACAGTCTGGTGGTTTATTTAATAATCCAAAAAATAATTTAAATATATAAAGAAAACATAACAAAAAGGTATTGCTAGACTCAGAAAGCATGATACTTTTTGACGTATCATAACCCTCAACGTAGGGGTTGCATTGACATTTTTAGGTAGGATAGTGTGTTCAATATTTTGCCTTTGGTTACATCTTACGGCCTTTATAATAATTATAGATGTGTGCATCTCGATGTGTAGATATCAGGAGTAATGAAATCTTTTTTGTCTCAAGGAAGTCAAAAAAGAAATCGCTGACCTTCATTCCATTGCTTATGATCTGAAATTGTTGCCACAGGGTTTACAGTCTAAAGTTACTATATACCATAGGTCCTGGCATACTCGTCATCAAACGACTTGTGTTGTTGTCGGACTCGTCATCAGGAGAGAAGCCGCCTAGGTTCACCCGGTCGATCATCAGCTCCTAGTCGATTGGAGGGGCAAAGTTGTCGCAGAACCCCTTGTCCGCGAAGCCAGATTTCGACATGGTTTCTAGGTGGAGCCGGTGATGGCGTTAGTCGAAGGAGTCCCCACGGTCGGTGCCAGCTGTCAACGATCGATAAACTGTCAATCTTACGATTGTACGTGATAAAAAGTATGAGGGTAGGGGACACCTGGTCGTGTCAAGTCCTCGTGAGCCAAGGATATATACAGGTTTGGGTCTCTTTGAGGATAATAAATTCGCCTAGATCATATATGACGGTGCTCCTTATCGGGGCTTTGTAGTCGAGGTGCGCTAGCCGCTACGGTTACACCGATATGCAAGAAAATAACCTTGGATTTGTGTCGGCAGGGTCAAAGAAGGGGTCGTGCTTGTGGTGGCCGTGCAAGATGTTGGCTGTGGCTTAAAAAATGAGCGCTCATGGAACGGCGCGTGCACGATGTTTTGAAGGAGGAGCCGTAACACTACAGAGGCATCTGCAAGAGCCCCTTGCCGAGACAGCCTGGCCCACGTTTGTTGTTGTTGTGTGGCACCTGATGGTGTCGGCCCTCATGAGGGCCCAAGGAGTCTGGATGATGTCGCCCAGGGTGCATGTGCGCCCAATGCGGGTGGGTCCTAGTGTTGTTGACGTCGTCAAGGTGCCTCACTGACAAAGTTGTGACTACCCACACATAGGGAACAAGGCGCGCGTGGGTGAAGTCGCCGATGGCACACCTATACCGAGTAAACATCACACACGAAGACAGCGAGGTGCACGTGGGCGAGTTTCTCTGTAGGCACATGTTCATGAAGATGACATCACTCGCCGGGGCAGCGAGGCGTGTGAAGCAGCCTGGCCCATGCGAGGCAATGAGGGGCACGCGGCACCCAACTCCTGGGGGTTGACGAGGTTAGCGTACCAACCATCCCTCACGAACCGGCGAGGAGCGCGCAGCACACATCCCCGAGAGAGGGCGACAGGATGCACGACAAGAGTCGGGCAACACCTAGCCCACAGGGGTCGACAAGGTGCACATGGGGCAAGGTGTCTGTAGAATAAGCAACACCCGCCGGGAGCGAGGTTATTGGGGAAAGGGTCTGCCATGCAAACAAGGTCTATGCCCAAGTGATGTTGAAGTCGAGGGGCGCACAAACAATTTGTCTTGTCATACATGTCCGAGCATGTCGGTGTTGCTAACTACGCTCGCTATCTTCTTCTTTGGTGCCTTTGTTGACATGGCTTCTCGTCCGAGTCCCCGCGGTCGGTACCAACTATTGTAGGTATGAGCCTAGACAATGTATTAAGGGCACTCCCGTTCGATTACGAGTGCCTACTAGGGTGCGTAAGGGACTCGAGCGAGGGAGGGGCAAGTGTAGCCAAATCCCAAGTGTCTTAATCTTTATTTCTCTGGGGTATTAGGGTTATAAGTGAGAAAAAAATCCCCTCTCCTCCCCATCCATGGGGTCCTATTTATAGAGGAGTTAGGATGGTCATGTGAGATTACAATTTTCTCCCTTAGGTCACAAAGCACCATGAGGGGGTATTCTAGTCTAACTAGGGAATCTAAAAGAATATTTCATAGTAATATGCCAGTGGAATATTCACATGGAATAATCCTACCGCTCTTCGCCCTCCATGGTTTGAGGCCGTAAGGCACCCCTACGGGGTGTACCCTTAACGTTGTGGAGCCCCTGCAAGATGCATCTCAGACGATGTACGTCCCACGCGAAAGGCGTACCCTTAACATCATGGAGCCATCCGCAACATATCCTTGAATTCGTTGCACCCTCAGCGTGGACCGCATCCTTGACGTCAGGATTCCTCCTGTGGAGCACCCTTGACCACACATCACCACCCTACAGAGTTTTGGCTTTGATGGGGATAGTTGGACTAACACCGATCTAAGGTAGCACGGGGACCCTCCTCCAATAAAAATAATAACACTAAAATTTAGGCTATAAAGAAGAAGACTTCCACGATGGAAATCACAGAAAAATGCCATTAAGCCATATTTAATGATATCTTATAATACCCCGTAAAACTCTGCCAAGAATGCATCTTGTACTGGCGCTTATCCTGTTCCAGCTGGAACACCACTGCCTGCATCCCGAACCTCTTTCTCGATAAATGGTTCGACAAGTGTGGCAATGTAGTATAGCTCCGGTGATCTATCTAGAAGAGAGCGAGATCATCAAAGACTAATGCTAACGGATGGTGTCACACATTTTCTAACGAGTCGACATTCACCCACTTGACTTTTACGGTGCATATTACTGTTGTGTAAGGAGAGTAGTATAGGATTAGATCCACCGTCAATTCATATGGGTAATTTAGACATTTTATGGTAGCATTTTTTTCTAGTAATTTAGATTGGATCATGATCATCTTGTACGTAGGCAATAATGAAACAGCGAGCTGATCCTTCCCCCGCCACCTCCCCCGACCTCCCCCGCCCGTCGTCTTCCCCAGCTTCCCTCGCACGCCGCGTCCCTCGGCTTCTGCCACGGCCGCCCAAGCGCAGCCCCCGCCGCCGCCCAGTCGTAGTCGCCGCCCCCGCCCTTGTGCCGGTTTGCTTTCCCATGGATCCACCGCCTCCCCTGGCTTCCCGTGCGGCGGTGGTTGGCACGTTGGGCGATCTCCTCTCCGTGGTCCTCCGGGAGTTCACTGGCGAGGTTAGAGGCGCCGAAGTGCCCCACGTGGGCTCTTGCCGTGCGGCTGTGCGGCAATAACCGCGGCTTCTTCGGTAGGCCCGTCGCCACGGTTGATCTCTGCTCCAAGTGGTAGTGCGACTGGCACGGGCGAGAAGCGCAACCGGCCACCTTGCGCTCCTTGGTTTGCTCCTCCTCTGCCCCCGCCGCGACTGTCTCGGAGGCGGGTGTCATGGCCGAGCCCGTCAGCGCGGCCCCGCTGCCCGTCTGTGTGCCGTGCCGCCTTGTCTGTTCCTGTCCACGGTCGCCAAATCTCACTCATCTTGTATGCCAAGCGCTATTAGGTTTTAGATGCAATGTATTAGCTTTTATGATTGTTTGAGAAGAAAATGTGGCACTGGTTGTTTGAGAAATTCAGATGTGCTTGTCATTTCGATTCGAATGATTAACTCAGCGTAGACCTCAAGTTCGAACAAGAATGTCAGTGAAATTCTGAAAGTGCTGCATTTCTGCTTGTGCTAATTAGCAAGGAAGAACGACCTCCATGCCTAGGTGCTGTGTTTATTTTGTTCATGCATGAATAAGTGTTGTGTTTATTTTGTTCAAGCATCATGAAATCAGTCTTTGGCCGTGTCTTGGTTGTAGTTGTTGGCTCATGATAGAGTGATAGAAATGACGATATGTCTGAAAAAATTGTCAAGAAGCAAATAATTTGGATGTTATAACTTTTTATTCTTTTTTATATGATATAAGATATAGATAGCTAACATGGTTTCATTGCTTTCTTGATGGCAGTTGGACAATAGTGATGGTCATCATGTCAGCTGGGAGGAAGTAGAAGAATATTATAAGGTGATTAGTCAGATGTTCAGAAGCGAGGAAGAAGGTTATGAGTTCTACAACAGATATGCTCTGGCGAAAGGTTTTGGTGTTAGAAAGAGTATTATGAAGCAGAAAGGAGGCACCATAATCCAACGCATGTACGTATGCTGTAAACAAGGATACCGGTCAGAGAAGATTTTTGGAAAGCCTAACCAGAAAAGAAGACCAAGGGCGCTCACCCGTTGTGGATGTGAGGCTCGGTTGCAGATAGAGCTGAATACGGGAACCGGTGAATGGTTCATCGAAGAGTATGTGGACTTCCATAACCATCCTTTCACTAAGCCTAACCCACTAGTACAGAATCGTTTATACGAGGCGCCTTATCTGAGGCGGTTAAGTAGAAGCGCCACGAATAAGAAATGTCGGAAGCGGCTAGTACGAAAAAACCGCCTCAGATAACGAGTCCGGGAACAACCGCCACGGATAACGACCACATCCGAGGCAGTTAGAAATAAGCAACCGCCTCCAATGTTATCCGAGACAGTTACTTATTTATGACCGTCTCGGATGTGGTCGTTATCCGTGGCGGTTATATATTGTCAACCACCTCGGATATGTTAGTACATATCAGAGGCGGTTTCTGATATATAACCGCCTCCATATATGTAATATTCGAGGCGGTTATATGGATTTAACCGCCTCCAATATGATTCACAGTATTAATTGTGCTGCGCGAGCAGACAGACGGCCAGTAGGTAGATATGTCTTGAATGTGGCGATTTGCTGGCAATTTTTTGAGCTGTTTTCTGGCGATTCTTCGGTGGAGAAATTACATTTGGACGAGTATAGTTGGAGATAATACTTCTTTGTTGGTTACCAAAGGTTAGTGCATAGTTTTTTATTCAATTCATCCAATAATTTAGTGATTTTGCTTTGTTTATTGGACATTGAGAATATACAATTATATGATCATAATTAGATCGATAGAGATGTTTGAATTATCGTATGGTTCAATGCATTGCAAGATGTGTTAAGGTATTGAAATATTTAAGGAATTTTGTGGGTAAAAAGAAAAATAATTAATGATGGATTTATTTTTCTGGCTTATTTAATTTTCATATGCAAGAAGTGCTAATTTGGTTAGTTATACATTAGTAATTGAAGAGAGTCGACGCATATAGCTTAGTTATATTAATCAATTAGTACGGTTAGTTATTTATATTAGTTAGTTAAGCGGGTTAGTAATTATTTTGATAATTCAGTTAGGTTAGTAATTGAAGTAATGATAAACTAATGTCACGAAGTCGATGCACTTTATATTTTAAACTAAAATTTCAACTTTCCACATGCACGGCTTAGATGGATCGATCGTGGATGTACGGAGCTCGCAACACAGAGGCGTATAGAGATGGAGTGAGAGCATTTATGACAGCTGCCAAGGCGGACATATTGAAAGAGGGCAGAGCTGACACGTATTGTCTATGCGTAGACTGTGGTAACGTAAGGACTTTCGAGCTCCATCATATTAAGTATCACATCTTCAAGAGAGGTTTTATGGAAGGGTATTCAACTTGGACCAAGCACGGTGAAGATGAAGCCGTAGTATCAGATAATGATATCTGTGCCGATGAAGAAGCAACCGATATGTTATTTGATATCGGTTATGATTCACACCATAAGAGGTCCGATGATCCCGACTCAATGCCTGAGCTGGAACAGATGCTGCGTGATTTCGAAGGGCACGAAACCGAGGGAGAGTATGAACAATTCCTAGGCTTGATGGGGGCCTCGGAGAAACCGCTATTCGCAGGATGCAAGGCTAAGTTCACTTTGTTATATGCCATGCCTAAACTATTGAAGCTGAAGGCGAGCAACAGCTAGTCCGACAAGAGTTTCTACGAGTTATTGGGCCTCCTAGGTGACATGCTTCCGGAGGGGAATGAGTTACCCATAAACACATACAGAGTGAAGAAGGTGCTTTGTCCGTTAGGACTGGAAGTTGAAAAGATACATGCATGTCGGAACGACTGTATCCTATACCGGAAAGAGTTTGCGAAGCTACATTCATGCCATGTGTGCAAGACTTCTTGGTACAAGGGTAAGATTGGAGTAGAAGGAGCTGACGAATTCGTCGAGGCGACGAAGGGGACTCCTGCGAAGGTTGCTTGGTACCTGCCTGTATTCCCACGCCTGAAGTGTTTGTTTGCAAACCCGAAGGAAGCAAAACTATTTCGCTGGCATGAGGAGGAGCGGAAGACATCCGATAGAAAGCTCAGACACCCTGCCGATGCTATCCAGTGGAGAAACATCGATAGGAAGTATCCCCGATTCGCTGCGGAAAGTAGGAACGTAAGGTTTGCGCTAAGTACGGATGGAATGAATCCATTTGGCAACATGAGCAGCCGACATAGCACCTGGCCCGTACTTCTCAGTATGTACAACCTACCTCCCTGGCTTTGTATGAAACGGAAGTATATTATGATGTCCGTACTTATCGAAGGGCCTAAGCAACCTGGTAACGACATCGACGTGTATTTCCAACCGTTGATGGATGATCTAGAAACACTATGGAACACAGGAGTGCAGGTATGGGATGCGGACAAAAGAGAATACTTCACTCTGCGGGCCATGCTGTTCTGCACAATCCAAGACTTTCCCGCTCTCGGCAACACCTCTGGTCAGACGGTGAAAGGACACAAAGGTTGTGTCATATGCATGGAGAATACCGTGAGCCTAAGTCTCAAGAATTACAGGAAAGTCGTGTACATGGGTCACCGGCGGTTCCTGCCTGTAAGGCACCGTTACCGGAGGTGGAAGTCACAGTTCAACGAGAGAACGGAGAACGGTGCGAAACCAAGGCCAATAAGCGGTGCAGAGGTTTTCGAGAAGGTTAATGATGTCGATATCGAGCTGGGAAAGGGTCGGAAAAAGAAGGCCGCAGATGAGTCCACGTACTGGAAGAAGCGATCGGTGTTCTGGGACCTACTGTACTGGAAGGATCTAGACGTCCGGTACTGCATCGATGTGATGCACATAGAGAAGAATGTCTGTGACAGCATGCTGGGTCTACTGCTAAACATGAAGGACAAGACGAAGGATGGCGTCAAGGCCCGACTTGACATGGTTGACATGGGAATCAGGCCAGAGCTGGCGCCTGTACTACTGCCTAACGGGAAGACATACATCCCCCCTGCCTGTTACACTTTATCCAAGGCCGAGAGAACCGAGTTTTGCAACTTCTTGCATGGCGTGAAGGTTTCGTCGGGCTACTCCGCCAACATAAAGAGGCTTGTCTCGATGCAGGACTTGAAACTAATCGACATGAAGTCTCATGATTGCCATGTCATGATGACACAGATGCTCCCAATTGCAATCAGGAATATTCTGCCGCCTAACGTCCGAGAATCAATCACCAACCTCTGCTTCTTCTTCAACAAGATCTCACAGAAGATGATGGACGTGTTCGAACTAGATGATCTGGAGTTAGCGGCGGCGGAGACTATTTGTCAGCTAGAGATGTATTCCCCCCTCTTTCTTCGATATAATGGTGCATCTCATCGTCCACATCGTCCACGAAATCAAGATTGTGGGCCTGTCTTCCTTCGGAGCATGTACCCGTTCGAAAGATTCATGGGAATCTTGAAGCACTACATGCGAAACAGGTATCGACCGGAGGGAAGCATTGTTGAAGGTTACGCTGCGGAGGTGGTGGTCGAGTTCTGTGTTGACTACATGGAGTCGAACCAACCAATTGGCATTCCACGCTCTCAGCACAAAGGCAGGCTTGATGGTGTTGGGAACATCGGAAAGAAATCAATAACGGCCGATCAACCTGGTCACGCTCTCGACCATTTCACAGTGCTGCAACACACGACCGCCATTGCCCCGTACATGGACGAGCACAGGGCAAAGTTAAGGCAGGAGCATCCAGATAGAACCGATGCGTGGAGGACGAGAGAGCATAACAAAGAATTCAACAAGTGGTTCAAGGAGCGTCTTCGTTTAGGTGCCTCTAGCGACATTCTAACCTGGTACGCGAAGGGCCCAACATTTGAAGTCGTCACTTGGCAAGGATATGACATTAACGGATACACATTCTACACTAGAGATCAAGATAACAAAAGCACATTTCAAAATAGTGGGGTCCGCATAGAGGCTTCTGACATGAGCGGTAAACGGAGCTGGTACTATGGGTTCATCGAGGATATTTGGGAGTTGGATTATGTGTACTTCAAATTCCCATTATTCCGTTGCTGTTGGGTCAATCTGCAATCTACGAAGGTCGATAAGTACGGCTTCACAACAGTAGACCTCCAACATGTTGGATTCAAAGATGACCCCTTCATTCTAGCCAATCAAGCTCACCAAGTGTTTTATGTGACCGACCCGGCGAAGAAAAATCTTCATATTACCCTACAGAGTAAAAGGAAGATTGTGGGAGTTCAGGGAGTGGTGGATGAGGACGAATACAAGGTCTTTGAAGATGCACCTCTGATGCAACATAGCATTAGAGACCCGATTACTGATGAACCAAACAAGCGGTGTACGCACGTCAAGATCATCAAGAAGGACTAGAGTTCGAAGAGGGAATGCCTCGCAAGAAGAAAAGGACGAGGAAGCGAAGATAATTTGAGAAGTGCTGATTTTGTTGGTTGAAACATGCAAAGGTTGTAGAATGGTGATATATATATTTGGGATGTCCATGGTAAAGGTTGTAGAGTTGTGCAAACCTTTGAAGCAATGCAATCCTTTGAGATGTTCATGACTTTTTTTGAGGAAGTGTTGATTTTGTTGGTTTGAACATGCAAGAAACATGTATGTGCAAATGGTGATGTATTTATGTTGTTGATATCTGTGTGCTGTCAATGTATATGTGATGTTATATTGGTGTTGTATTTGTGATGTTATATCTGTTTGCTGTCAGTTCTGAAACTGTGAACTGAATTGTGCAGAAAGTTTAGCAAACCTATCCGAGGCGGTTAGAATTAACCAACCGCCTCCTTTATCTATATCCGAGGCGGTTATATCTAAAAAACCGCCTCCGATATGTATATCCGAGGCGGTCAGATAAAAGGAACCGCCTCCGATATATATATATATATATATCCGAGGCAGTCAGATAAAAGTAACCGCCTCCGATATATATATATCCGAGGCGGTCAGATGAAAGTAACCGCCTCCGAAATATATACGTATCCGAGGCGGTCAGATCGACGTAACCGCCTCCGATATGTATATATCCGAGGCGGTCAGATCCACGTAACCGCCTCCTTTATTCGTAATTGGAGGCGGTCAGATCGGTTTAACCGCCTCCGATATGTCCCGTATAAAAAAGTCAAACTGCCTTCACCCGCGCGCATTAACTCCAAGCATTCACCAGCGCCCTCGCCTCCGACCCTAGCGCCGCCGCCCCCGTCCAGCGCTGCCTCCTCCGAGCACCGCCGCCCTCGAGCACCGCTGCCTCTGACCCCGAGCAACACGGCCGCCTCCCCGGAGCACCGCGGGCTCCTCCCCCGAGCGGCGGCTTCCCCCGAGCTCCTCCCCGACCACCACCGCCGGCCTCTCCTCCTCCTAGAACCGCAAGGTAGGATTTCTTTGTCCAAGCAATAGGTAGAAGTCACATTTTACTAGTTTACAAATGCATAGGCAATATTCCTTTTGGAGGTGTATCCCATGAAATTTGCTAGTTTACAAATGCATAGGTAGAAGTCACATTTTATTACTTTTACATATATATTGTCTTCGGACTAATGGTCAAAGGCTCAAAGTTGCATATGTGAGAATTTAAAAGTCAAAACTATGAAGACATTGTAACATGAGGATGCAAAGTTTAGAGAAACTAAATTTGCAAGTGTTAACAGTGGCTGGTTCGATGTTCCCAATAAGCATTGAATTGGAGCATGAGGGAACTCCAAACAAGGAGTAAACAAAACGGGGCACATGCTTTTTGATGCAAACATTTGCTTTTTGATGCAAACATTCTAAGGAACTATGAAAACATAACACGGAAGTGTAACTAACCTTTCATAGGTTCATTAAAAAGGTCCATATGGAATAGAGTACAGCATTACAAGTAGTTTACTTAAATTTGACAGGAAAAAGTCAAACTACTCATGTCAAATATAGTTCTCATCCCAAATACAATCTACACGAACTTGTTTCCCAATAAGTGAAAATTAACAAATGCAACTTGACCTTTCAAATAGTCTATCAGCTCGTCTTTCAGTGTGAATTTTTTTACCTGTGTAGGCAAGTGAAAGAATAAACAATGTGCCTTTCCCTCTGTTCAGACCTAAGGGAACAAACATATGCGATTTCTTAGAACAACTTTGATGGAAAAATGGGTTGGCAACTCAGTACCCATCTGGCTAAGAGAGGCTTGCTATGATAGCCATGCACGTTTGACCTAGTTAGCTTACATAATTCTTGTCCATCCAACTGCTCTTTCTCAACAGCCATAGGAAAATATGGGTAATATGTGGTTCTGTTGGTTCTCACAATAGCATGTTAGCCTTATATATATATATATGCCATGTGGTAGTCAAGCAATCATGTGCCTTTCCGTATTTGTCATGTTGAATTGGTTATGCTGATGCTACTAGAATGGAGACGAACTCCCGGTTGTCCTCCCCTACGATATTGCCACCGGGGTCACCAAGACCGTCGACATCGTCAGGAAAGGCTTCTCGCAAACCAAGGAAGCCAACGGGTCGGCCGAAGAGCAGATGGGTAGTTCAAAGCTTGGATCCGGTGACCGGAGTTCCTGAGCCAGAAGAAACCCGGAAGAAGTGGAGGACGTTATGCGGGGTGGTCGCCCGTTCTAGGGTTAGGATCACCCTCGCCAATTGGGGTGAGCTGACACGGGAGGAGCGGAGATCCCTGTTTGAGGAAGTGAAGGGTTCTTTCATGTACCCGGAAGAGGTCAAAGCCGAATTTTACCGAGCTACCATATTGACGGCTGGGAAGTGCTGGAGGAATTTCAAGCACAGACTGGTGAGAGACTATCTGAAGCAAGAGAAGTCACCTTGCCAGGCATACCCGGATGTCTCCAAAGAAGATTGGGCGGAGTTCTGCGTCCTGAAGTCGTCCGAAGAGTTCCAGGCAGATAGCTAGAAGGGGCAAGAGCTAGCCAGGAGGAACAAGCACCCGCATTTTCTCGGCACCTTAAGGTACGTCGGTGCTAAGAAGAAGTGGGCGAAGGAGGACGAGGAAGCGGAGAAGCACGGTCAGCAGCTGGTGTTCTCGGATTTCAGCGACAGCCGAATCCGGGACTGGTGCAGGGCGAGGACGAAGGTGGATCCTCGTGGTCAACGCGTCTGGAGAAACCCTGGAGACGAGGAGGTCTATTAGAGGATGGTGGGGCTTAATGAGCAGGCATCTCAAGGCTCGCTTGTGCCAAGTCGGGAGAAAGACATACTCTCCGAGGCCATCGGCACCAGAGAGCCGTATGGACGCACCAGGGGTTTCGGTAATCTCGCAACATAGAGTAAAGCTTTCACCGGGGACACGCAGGAGGCACGTCGGCAGAGGAAGCGAGCAAGAGCCGAGCAGATGAAAGCGGAGATACAGTCGTCCCTTGAGGCGCAGTTTGAGGAGAGAATGAGGGACGATGGAGGAGAGGCTTTCAGTATAGTACCTGCAGGACAGGGTGCCAGTCGCAATTAGCCCGGGTGCCCGCCGTAGTAGCTGTGCCTCGGGTGCGGAGGATTGTTCTCCCGTCGACCAGATTGGGGGTCTGACGCGGTGCAAGATGCAGATACAGTTCGCTACGACGAACTTCTCGATGGACGCCGCGTACGGTCAGGTCTGGCCATCTGCTCCTGGAACGGTGATACACGGTGTCCCATTAACGCCAGGCTTCACGTGAGTGCAGGTCGAGTCAATCAACCAGACCTTCGCTAACTGTCCCTTGCCGAACGCGTGAGAATTTGATGAGATGCAGTTCCTAATCGACGCGGTCGGGTCGTTCGTCCAGTGGCCGAAGAAGGACATAGTCCTGGAATCAGCACCAAGCTCACCGTCCGTTCCTCCATGCTTGCCAGATCAAGGAATGCTCAGCTTTTCACCGGTGGTTGCTCGATCTCCGCCGGAGGTTTCGAGGCAGCTCATCCTTCCTCAGCCACTGCCAAGCCTGCCACATGTCGAGCTTCCACGTTGTTCGCTACCCCCTCAACTCTTGGCACTACCGCCAGTGGAGAGCTCACGGCCAAGCCGTGTTCCAACGAAGAGTCAAGGGGCCACATCCAAGCTGAAAGTATACAAGGCCAAGAAATCTGCTTCAAAATAGGCGGCTGATGTGGAGTATCCTTTAGCGGAGGTAGCTCGCCAGCACGTGCCGGGACAACCTATGGTTGACGCTGACGTGAACCTGGGCGTAGCCTGCCGGACGCTTCATGACCATTATCTCGATATGTCGAACAGGCCGTTCCCAGATACAAGAGTCAGCGTCGTAGTCTATTTCAAGGAGGAACATTTCAAGCATCGCCAAGGGAATATGTTTCCCGTGGATTTCTCAGACATCTTCAACATGATGCACTTCCGTGAGCTGGACGCTAGTCTCATGAGATGCTTCACGCTGTAAGTCCTTACAACACAGCACCTATTTGTTTTATCACCGCTAAATGCCTGCAATGTAAGTCGTTCTTTTCTTGTACTCAGATACATGATTGATCTTAGCGAAAGAAGAAAGCTTAAGAACTCTGTGGGGTTTGGCGACCCACATTTGATCTCGGCCCAATGCATCGCGTCAAATAAGAACATGGTGCGGGATTACGTCGTGCATTTACTCCATGAGTACTCCGCACGAGATTACATCCAGGTTGCCTATAACATTGGGTAAGCCACATCCTTTGCAAATTCTCATGGTTCGACGGCTAAACATGTAATAACTTCGTATCGTATAACCAGGGGCCATTGGATCCTCCTCGTGATCGTGCCGAAGTGGAATAAGGTATGGTACCTTGATTCCATGAGGCGTAGCATTGACGCGCGCAAGCAAGGGTACGTGTCATGCGTCTACTCGACGAGTGAGTACCAAAACTTTCTACTTCGTCCATGCCTATTCTTTCTTCTTCACAAAGGAAACGACAGTTCAATGCTAATTGTGTTGAATCACCTAGAGCATTTGACACGTACGTCAAACATGGAGGGAGGCACAAGGAGGTCAAGAAAGGAGTGGCCGTCGAGTTATGTCATGACTCAAAGTTTAAGGTATTCCGTAATGTCCTTGACTCCTCGAGCTAATGCCATCATACTTCTGCCCTCTATACCTAATCGATATTCCTTTTGTAGTGCCGACAGCAGCCCGAAGGGACCGACGCTTGTGGGTATTACGTGTGTTTCCACATGCTAGCCCTTTGCAGCAACCCAAAGTACGGAGATCTAGCGGTACGAAACCATCGCCACTAACTAATGTCTAATGTTTAATCATGCTATTCGCCCTGAGTGTAAGCCTCATGTTTTCAGGGAGCGGTGCAAACCATGGCAATCAAACAGTTGGAAGATATGGACATGGCCCAGATTCGGTCGCACATCGCTAGCTTCCTAAACAACGAGGTCATTAGTCCCCAAGGACGCTTCGGTTCCTCGGAGGCATGCTAGGAACTTAGGATTGCGACTAGTTAGATCATTACTTAGGTTTCTAGTTAGGTCATTATGTACTTCATTGGTTGCAAAGTTCCAAAGTTTATAGTTATCTATCCAACTTGTGGTTTAAAATGACAAGTGCACTTGATGTTTCTAAATGTCTTGTTCATTTTTCCTCTCACTGCAAACGTGTAAGTGGGTTTGACATAACTATAACTTTTCTTGTGAATATCACTCTTTTACAAATGAGACTTCTTTATCAACAGATATCGTGCATGGAGGCATCGGCGAGTGGTTCTATTCATGTGAAGAACTTAAGTGAACAAGTTTTTTGAATTTGATCAATATCTCCGCTGTTAATTGAGTACATGTCTCAAGTGAACAAGTTTTGTAATAATGTATGCGTATGCATGTGAATGTTTGTAGTTTATGTCTTGTGGTTGATGCGAAATGATTGAAGTGTGCTATATAAATCTGTTGTGCGTGTTGTGATTTGGATATATGTTGTATATGAACTGTTTGCTTTTTCAGGGAGTAGAGTAAATTAGGCAAAATAATGCCTGTCCAAAAATATATCCGAGGCGGTTGGAAATAAAGAACCGCCTCGGATATTCTATCTCAACCGCCTCGGATAAGGACTTATCGGAGGCGGTTACACTTCACCAACCGCCTTGGATAAGGAGTTATCGGAAGCGGTTATTTTATCTTCACCGCCTCCAATAAGACATTATCCGAGGCGGTCGGTGGAACTTAACTGCCTCCGATAAGTCCATATCCGAGGCGGTTGGTAAATTTTAACCGCCTCTGATAAGGCCTTATCCGAGGCGGTTCAGCCTAGACAACCGCCTCGGATAAGCTCATATCCGAGGCGCTTGCGTGACCGCCTTCGATGCATGCCCCCAGATCCGCAACCACTCCGTGGAGGCGCTTGCGATAACCGCATCGGATGTGCTATTTTAACCGCCTCGGATATGGATTTCTGTACTGGTGACCAATCAGCTTTTCTATTGTCTCATCGTGGGCTGAGTGATGCTCAAAAGGCTGATGTCATTGAGTACGGCATTGATGGCCTGCGCACGCATCAGATAACGGAGGTAATGGAGAAGCAGCACAACAGTTATGACAAGGTTGGCTTTGTATCTCGGGACCTATATAATTTTATTGCTGAGTACAAGAAGGACAGAATTGATGGTTTTGATGCCCAATATATGCTAAACTATATGGCGGCGCAGGAAGAGAGAGATTTTGATTTTTCTTCAGATATAGCACGGATAGCGAAGGCCATCTGCAAAACATATATTGGGTAGACGCACTGTCTCGGTTGGACTATGATGCTTTTGATGGCATTGTGGTGTTTGAGAGCACGTACCATGTGAACAAGTATAATCTGCCATTTGTCCCATTCATTGGATTGAACCACCATCGCATCACCATTGTATTTGGTCTCGGTATTGTATCTCACAGGTATGGCCAAACACAAACCATCGATTATGCAGCTGGCACATCGAACAAAATATGATGCGTCACCTCTGTAATCCAAAGCTCGGTGAATGTAGAAAATTCATGCTATGGATGCTAATGAGTTTGAGAGATGTTGGATCAAGTTTAAGAAGAGTATGGAATCATAGAAAAGACGCATGGATTTGGTATCGTGGAACTGATGGAGCCTTGAAAACTGACTAGGTCACCGTCATTTTCATTTGATGTACACAAAGATGCTAAAATAGATTTACAGGTTAGTTAATTTTGCTGCATACTGTAGTTCCTCATGATGCAAACCATTGATTAACTTGTTCTTCCTACAATGAAGGTCATGAAGACCCTACTATACCGAATTCATTGGAGCAACTTAGAGAATCTATTAACAATTCTACAAGACAATACAAAGACTCGATCTGAGGTTGTCAAATCGAAGTGGGAGATAATAGAAATGCACGATCGTGTAAAAAATATTAGTGCACGCTTGATAGATCACATATTTGATTTTAGGGTGAGCCTTGCTAATTCTAGTAATGCATTGCATTAGTCATAGTATAATATATATTGACATGCATGTCTACGAGACTACCAGTTTGGAGTATTTGACTATGATAAGCCTACTTACTACACAACCGAACACAAGGATTCCGCAAAGGAAAAGAAAAATAATTCCGAAGAGTACAATTAACAAAATATCATATGACTTGGCTAAAGAATTTGAGGTAACTACTAACAATAATGTAGTTTAAATTATAGTAATTTTTTCCATACTGCTACACCCTTCCTTTGTACTACAGAGTGCTAAAACTCAAAAGTCAGAAAGAGTGGAAACGAATATTGGAGGATAAAGAGTCATCAATCAGCAAGCGTGGGTGGAGAAAAATGACTTCTTCATTTTAGAAGAATAAAGATTTTGTGTACTATAATTAACTCCACACTAATCCGCAACCCAAGAGTACCGTTGACGATAAGGAGCAGGAGGAGGTCATCGACTACATTAACACCTCGCCACTCACCAAACCACTGGTTCATATTGACGATCTTGTGGCCCTACAAGTACATCTTAGGTGCCTGACAGATCCCAACTTGACTAAAATCGAAGACAGATGGTTGAGAGACCAAGTAAGTTCTTCCTTAAAAAGCAAAGTACTGTTGCTATGCAACGATAACTTTTTTCTTCTACTTTGATTTAGCTTATGGACACTGTAATACAATGCCTACGGTACGAGTCCCCCTTTGACGAAAGAAAGGATGGATAAGTATATCTAGAGAGGTCCATGAATACCGCCATACTAAAAAGAGATGGAGAGATTACAAGTTTAAACTGTGAGGTACGGATGGAAAAACATAGTACAAGGCTAGGAGACATGTACATGGCACATGACATGGTAAGTCTCATCGCAAACCACTTACATATCCTAGAAAGCTAATAAAATTTGTATGCAGATTTTCTTTCCCATCAATATAAAGGATACTCATTGGTACTTAGCTGTTATCAACACGAATGAACGACAAATTCAAGTTCTAGACTCGCTTAAGGGAATCGAATATAGAGAACGCATAGAACTAAATCATGTGGTGAGTTTATTTATTTACTACTAAATACTTCATATCTTGACTATTAGGGACCGATGTCAAATAATTACTACACTATATAAGTCTTATGATAAATATGTGTTATTGACTTGACAGTTTAAAGGGATGAAAGCACATTTAATGCTATCATCATAACTGGATGGATCAAAGAATAGGAATTGGCTTATTACAAAGTCTCATCTTGACCGGTTCACATTGTTAAAAATATAACATAACAAGAAGATAGTTATGGTACACACTATATAGCTATCATATTTAGCTATTGTAATATAACTACTGCTAACAAGCTATATGTTCTTGCAGCATATCTTCTAGTCTGTATGTGTTGAAGAACATGGAGTATTAGACAGGTTCTGGGTCATCTACCAAATACAAACAGATTTGACATATAAACATATACAGATATTGCGTTGCCTAGCTACTTCGAGACTAACTTCACCCTAATACGTAGGTGCATGTTGACAGGCTCAAATTAAAATTGCCGGGCGGCCGGCCTCTCTCTATAAGTCTCTTATCTCTGTCGTGCAATGGAAGGAGTCACTGGCTTCTTTATAAAGCAACTGACTTCGAACTCACGTCAGCCATGTCAGTGTCAAGTGTGCAGGTCGGGAAGAAGATTCAATTCGAGCTGACCAACTCAAACCAGCTGGAACCTGCAACTAGGCCCTTTGATACGATTATCTAGCGACAGACTTACATGCCCCTAGCTAGCTAGGACCTACTGCACCGTCGCCAATGGCTCCACGGTGTCTTCTCATGCTCCTCCTCGCCGCAGTTTCCTCGTTCGGTATGGTAGTTGGCCAGGTCACGCCGTATCCGCCCTCCTGCTCGACCACGGGCAACTACACCATCGGCAGCCCGTACCAGGTGAACCTCGCCAGGGTCTTGAGCGAGCTGCCGCCGGAAGCCTCCAACCGCGGCTTCGACAAAAGCATGGCCGGCGAGCCACCCGACACGGTCTTCGGTCTCATCATGTGCTACGCCGACCGCAACTGGACCCAGTGCCAGAACTGCCTCAGTGCGGCGGCCGCCGGGATACAGCAGACGTGCCCGTTGAGCCGGCAGGTGCGCGCCTGCTACGACGCGTGCATCCTGCGGTACTCCAACGAGTCCTTCTTTTCCTTCGCCGACCTGACCGACGCCTTCCACGTGTGGGAGGACTCCTACGTCGCCGACATGGCCAACATGAACGGTACGCGGTGGAAGCTGATGAGCCGGCTTACGGCGGAGGCCGCCGGCTCGCCGCTGCGGCTCGCGAACGGGAGCGTGCAGTACAGGGACTCCTCCTCGCAGGTGATGTACATGTACGGGCTGGCACAGTGCTCGAGGGATCTGAACGCGAGCGAGTGCAGGAGGTGCCTCACGAGTTTCATCGCGGAGCTGTCGAGCTCGAGACCAAACAACACCTATGGTACCCTCAAGGGGTACAGCTGCTACGTGGCGTACAGAATCGGCAGCGACCTCGGCATCACCATCCCGCCTCAACTAGCATATCGGCCGTCGATGACTCCTCTCCCAGCAGGTAGTTAGTATTAACGAACTCGTATGAGAGTAGTACAACAACTAATGGTATATTTTCCGTGGTGGTATTTTCATCCGTAAGCTCCACCGTTTCCCCCCGGCACCCCTACGACGGGCAGCAGAACGGCGCTGATAGCGGGCGTGTCAGCCGGTTCCGTGGTGCTTGTCATCTGCGCGAGTCTCTCGGTTTGGTTTCTTCTGCGCCGCCGGAGGCGAAAGGACATGACGAGACAACAAGAACTAGAGATGTTCGACGAGCAGCCTATGGAAGAGGATTTCGAGCAAGGGCCCAGGCGATTCGGCTACAGCGAGCTCGCCGTCGCCACCAGGCACTTCTCCGACGAGGAGAAGCTCGGCGAAGGGGGATTTGGGTCGGTGTACCACGGGTACTTGACGAATATGAACCTTCACGTTGCCATAAAAAGAGTCTCCAAGAGCTCCAAGCAGGGGAAGAGGGAGTATGTTTCGGAGGTTAAGATCATAAACCGGCTGAGGCACCGAAACCTTGTGCAGCTTATTGGCTGGTGCCACGGCGGTGGCGAGCTCTTGCTTGTTTACGAGCTGATGCCCAATGGCAGCCTTGACACTCATATTCACAACGAGAAGAACATACTGTCATGGCCACTCAGGTTTTCACATTTCAACATTCGTTTTCGTCATCTCCTCACGCTGACTCTACTCGTGTAGAGTACAGATGCTTTAACTGATAGTGTTATGGTTGTATTTTAGGCATGAGATTGTGCTCGGTATAGGATCTGCGCTTCTGTACCTGCATCAGGATTGGGAGCAATGCGTTCTGCACCGAGACATCAAGCCGAGCAACGTAATGCTGGACGCATCCTTCAACGCAAAGCTCGGCGACTTCGGGCTCGCGAGGCTCGTTGACCATGGCAGAGGATCACACACGACGGTGCTCGCCGGCACGATGGGGTACATGGACCCGGAGTGCATGTTCACCGGCAGGGCCAGCCCTGAGTCCGACGTCTACAGCTTCGGCGTAGTCCTCCTCGAGATCGCCAGTGGCCGGCGCCCAATCGTGATCCTGCAGGAAAACAACGAAGAGTCCACCATGCACCTGGTGCAATGGGTCTGGGAATTGTACAGCGACGGAAGGATTCTTGACGCGGCCGACGCACGGCTGAACGGGGAATTCGACGGCCCGGAGATGGAGCGCGTGATGCTCGCCGCGCTCTCGTGTGCGCACCCGGACAGCAGCATGAGGCCGTCCATAAGGCAGGCGGTCAATGTTATGCGGTCCGAGGCGCCATTGCCGAGCCTCCCCGCGAAAATGCCGGTTGCAACATTCATGCCAACAGGTGACGGTTCCTTGACTGGATCTCTGCCTGTGAGTGCGACAGGCACCAGCAGCTACGGCACAGCAACCGGAGATGGATTTTTTACGTCATGTGTAGTAGTAAAATCCACCGTTGAATGCATCTGGGGGATCTGTGCCTGTATTCCACCAATTATTGCTATACATTTCTATACTATAGTCTATCTGTACACAATACAAAGCATTTTTTCTCTCTCCCCTTTTATTCCCATCTCCATCACGTGCATGCGCTGTTACTTTTCTCCAAATTCTCTCTCCACTCAAAGTCAGACATTTAATTGCTACTACCTTTATCCAGATTCTCTCTCTCCATTACAACTCACCCATTTAATTTTTCATGCCAACATTTAAAATGACTAAAATCTTTTCAACCAAAAGTCCGATTTAAGTTTCGTTTGAACAGTTGTGTTTGTTATGAGAAGATCTTCAAGATGAGATCAATATTAGATATATTATCTCAAAAATAATTTTTTAATTTGAAACATGATGAAACCGACATGAAACCGACACGAAACTTGGTGATTTTCACTGTACTTTACTTTGATATGTTTCACAAATATTTTATGAATTTTTATGAAATTTTTAGTGATTTTCACTGTACTTTGTACTGTTTCATAGAGTTTCATCATATTTTATATGGATTTCAGTATGGTTCTGATTTATCATGTTTCATTGTGTTTCATATGAGTTTCATTGTGTTTCATATGAGTTTCACTCTTGTTCACTTTGGTTTCATCGTGTTTTATATGAGTTTCACTCTGGTTCACTTTGGTTTCATCGTGTTTCATATGAGTTTCAGTCTAGTTCACTATGGTTTCATCGTATTTCATATGAGTTTCACTCTGGTTTACTCCAGTTTCATCGTGTTTCATATGAATTTCACCCTGGTTCATTCTAGTTTCATCGTGTTTCATATGAGTTTCACTCTGGTTCACTCTGGTTTCAGTGTGTTTCATTTTAATTTAACTATTTCAATACATCTAAAACAAAAAGTGGTCGTATCAACAGTGTTTCAGTAATGTTTCTCGCAATTCATATAAGTTTCATACGTGGTTCACCCATATTTCGCATCAGTTTCATTGGAGTTCGTCGCGTTTTAATAATGTTTCTCACAATTCATATAATTTTCATACGTGATTGACACATATTTCACACAAGTTTTATTGGAGTTCGTCATGTTTCACTATGTTTCTTATAATTCCTATAATTTCTATACGTATTCGGACAACAATCTAGGATCTAAATATTTCTCACCTTTTAAGAACAGCAATCCAGGATCTAAATATTTCTAAGATATACATTAACAAGCTGGAGATCATATTTCAACAAAAAATTTGCTCAGTATTCGGATGAAGAAAAACTATATCGATCGACAAGTTTATTCAAATGGTATTTACATCTGGGGTGTACAAATAGTAAGCTTAACAGTTGCTTCACACGTTCAAACAAATGGTATATTTACATTCTGGCACCAACGCAAGTTATTCAAATGTGGTTTTCAGCACATCAATACACCTAAATGCAAAACCTCAATGCTTCAAGTACTAGTATTTCTATTACAGAGATTTCCCAGCAATCTCCTGGTGACTAGCGAACTCCTATTTAAGAGATACTCCCTCCGTCCCTCTTTATAAGGCACGCGCGCTTTTCGAGATTGAACTTTGACCATTAATTAGACCAATAAAATGTAGTTTATATGTCACGAAAATTATACCATTGAATTTGTATTCGAAAGAAGTTTCAAATGGTATAATTTTAAAGTAACATGACTCATATATTATTGGTCTAATTAATGGTCAAAGTTCAATCTCGAAAAGCGCGCGTGCCTTATAAAGAGGGACGGAGGGAGTATATAACATGGAAGGAAACCAAGGTTCCTCGAATATTATACATAGACAAAGCCCAAGGGAACATGAAAGAAGAAGGGGTCAAGGTGACAGATAAATTCAGAGACTGGAGTAAAAACATTAATTTAACATTCCAACCTTGGTTTTTGTAAGTGTCAATAAGTATGTAGCTACAAAGAAAGCAATTCCATCAGTTGCATCCTCTGGCTTAACAAGAACATATCCATTGTCTGAGTCATCATCTTCCCACAAATCTACTGTCTTTATTATATCCCATGAGGTATCTGGTTCGACTGTGGCAAAGAACAGTGAATGAACTTCTAGAGTATGGTGACCTCTATTTCAAAAAGATTAAAACAAAAAGGGATGTGAAACAAAACGTAGAAAGATGACTAGCCTAAAATAAAACTCTGTTTTTCTCATCTGAGACGACAATATGTTTGTTTTGGAGAACCTGCAACTACATTTCATAACTGTGAAAAAAGCATTCTGTATTTTACACCCTAGCCATTCCTAAAGTGCATTACCATCGACAGAACACCATATGCAAGTGTTCATGCTTCTAGTAAAAGCACAATAATTCAAGGTAAATAATCTGTATCCAGAAATTCACATGTTCATTATTAGTCTCACTCACCAGCCACCACACCGATGCACCAGAGACAGTATAGAGTTAAAACAATTTTGAACTAAATTCGAAAAGAATGCATCCAACTCAGATAGTCAGATCTAGGTAGTGGCCAAACGATCAAGTTAATTCGAATTTATTGGATCCAAACTTCAAATAACGCGAACTCAGTTGAGTTATCGCAGTTTGCCAACAATTACGCCAATTAATGCATCATAATTTCAATTTAAAATCCCAAATCTTAGGCTCCGCAGAACACCAAATCGAGAGAGACGGGATCACGTATCATCATCTGTACCTGGTCCGTCTCGTGGTCGGAATCACTTGCTACCGACGCCGCCCGCCCGAGCCTCACTGCCCCCATCCCGTCCCCATCCGAGCTCCCTTTGGAGCTGCCGTGCTGGCCGGATCCAGCGGAGGGGGTGCTCGGGCAAGGCCGTGGATGGCAACAGCAGCGCGACTGGAGCCCTTGCCGGTCAGCACGGTGGCGTCGTCCAGGACCAACGAGATGTAGGCGGGCGTAGGTAGAAGAGGAGCGGCGGCGCTGCCGCCGCTGGCAATGGAGGGCGCGGCACCAGCTCAACAGGTGGTGAACTGAGATGTTCCTGGGACGGGATAGATGAAAGGGAGAGGGGAACGTGAGAGAAACAGGGAGGAGAGAGATGGATTAGACATAATAGCTGATGCTACCTCCTGCTTCTTGCCCCCTTCAACCCGAGCGCCACCTCCTGCTTCTTGCCGCGCCGCCTCTCTCCCCTACAAGGACCCGTCCCCGAGCTCCTTCCTCTCCCTTCCGTTTTTTCCCCATTTCGGTCTCTCTCTCTCGCCCCGGTGCCGCTTGCTTCCGCCGCCCTCCTCGTCGCCGCTCACTCGGCCTCGGTTGCTGAGCTCCTCGCCGTCCGGCTGCCTGCGCCTCTGCCCCGGCCTCCGCTAGCGCCGCTCCGAGCTCTCCGCCTCGCCGTGCCCCTCCACCGTCGCCAAGCTCCGCCGCCCTGTCGCCTTTGCTCCCGAGCGCCCAGCTTCCCCGGTTGCCTCCCCACCGCCCTGGTTTCCCGCCGCACAGCCGAGCTCGCCGGAGCTACTCCGCCACCGCCCCGGAGCACCGCCTCACCGAAGCTACCCCGCCGCCGCACTCCCGAGCCTCCCCGCCGTTGCTCCGCTCAAGCCCCCCTGGCTTCGCCCAACGCGCCTCCGTGGGGTGGGAGGCGAAGTGAGGATGATGGAGATGGGATAAGGAAAGAGATGAGGTGACATAACAAAAAGTTGCACAGAAATAGTAAAACTGGTGTGAAATACATCGAAATACAAAGAGGTAGAAGCTATACGCACGGATCTTAAAGCATGCTGGACGGTGGATTCTACTACTACATATAGCGTGCACGCTAGAAAAGAGTTTCCCCACAGCAACCACACATTCCAGCAGCGTAACAAAGACCTCTTCCACTACTATAAAAACAATAATCTTGGACCCCATATCTCAGACGGTTTATGAAAACCAACAGGAAAGATAAACACCTCAGCCAGTTCATCTCCGAAAACTGGCTGTAAAAAACTAACCAGCTGAGATAATGTGACATCTCAGTCGGTTTTCAGAACGAACCGACTGTATGAACTATAGCCGATTCATTTTTTCAAACTGACCATAATGTATGTTCTATTATAGTCGGTTTTGGGCTAAAAGCCATTCAGTAGTCGGTTTTTGTGATGAACCGGCAGTAATAGTTTATGCAATTTTTGGACAATAAGGCAGAGATCAAACGATCGGAACACAGTAGAACATACATTAATCGGAAATATCTTAACATACTTTTAAACAGATGTACATATTTGAAAACTAATTAATAGTACTGAACACAGTAGTACTTGTTACAACGTAGTAGTAATTAGTGCACTAATTAACTATCTAATTAAGTCTACGCCTCTTGCTGAGCAGGCCCGATCGCACCGTCATTGTCATGGAGGCCGCGTCATTGCCGTCGCTGCCGCCGTCGCGTCCGTCATCACCGTCGTCCTCGTCGGTGTCGTCCCAGTCGTCGTCCTCATCGGTGGTGTGCTCCTAGCCGTGCTCGGTACAATACCCATGGGCGGCGTCGGCGTCCTGCTGGTCCTGCTGCTCTAGACCGCCGCCGCCATCGTCGTCGTCCTCGTCCTCGTCCTCGTCACTGTCCGCGGCGTACTTGTCCTCCTCCGAGCTTGGCGGCGGCACACCGCCGTGGAAGTCGTTCGACATCCAGTCGGCGTCGTCGGAGGTCAGCGGCGTCCAATCGGCAGAGCGGTTAGTCTCCTCGTTAGAGGAGACCACCTTCTTCGCCGGCGAGTCCTCGTCGGACGAGTAGTTGGATGGCCAACTAATCAGCAATGGCGGTGCCGTGAAGGGCGATAGGACGGGCGGCGGCAGTGATGACAATGCCAGACTGGCCATGGCGGAAGAGAGAAGGAGCAGGAGGGAATGGATTGAGCAGAGGCGGGAGCAGAGTACTTATTTGGAAGAGACGTAGGGAGCGAAGCGGCGCTGGAGAAGATGAAGCGAAATGACTTGTGGTATCCAGAAAGCAGTTTTGCGCCGACGGTTGAAGACGAAGTGGCACAGTCAGTTTACCGCCCAAACGGACTGAAAATATAGATCTCAGTCGGTTCCCGCAGACGAATCAACTGTGAAATTTTCTATGCGTTCACTTTCGAGTTGTTCTAGACTGACATCTCAGCCGGTGACTATTAACGACTGCAAAGTGTGACATGTGGCCATTTTTTGAGGGAACTAACTAGAGAGCGCACATCTCGATCTTCATGAGCATGACTGGTCAATCTTCCCTCAGTCGGTTTTCTTGGAATAACCGACTGTAAAGTGGGTGGTGCGTCGGTTTTCAGTAGGAACTGACTGAGAAAGCGCTCATCCTAACCTTCATGGCCACCAAAGAACTGCTGAAATATTTCGTCAGTCGGTTTTATTAATGAACCGTCTGAGATAATTTAACAGGTCTAGAAATGTTGTCCGAATTGAGCAGCAACCAACATTCAATGCAAGTAGCAAGTGCTAGTTCTTACACAAGTTAGATAAGTTAGAAATTTCATCATTAATTTTGAAGAGAATCATTTTACGGAGTAGTAAGATATAACTGTTTAACAATAACGTATGCATATTCTGCTGTTATTATTTTTATACTATATGAATTAATAATCTTTTAATTAATTTTAAACATATGCGTATTTTGTAGATGGATCGAGTGGATGTATGTCGAGAACTGTGCGTGTGAAGATTATATCTCGACATTCTTACAAGCAGCTGAACAAGATAGTTTGAAGAGAGTGGACGGGTGGATCTGTTGTCCATGCACAAGTTGTCAAAAATCTTAAGAGCTTCATGAACCGCTCGCAGATCCAGTCACATTTGATCATGAGGGGATTCATGAAGGGGTATGCATGTTGGAGCTATCATGGTGAAGATAAGAGCATGGAGGAAGGTGCCGAAGACACGGACGAAGGCAACGACATCCCTGATATTGTCAATAGCCCATGTATCAAGCAGAGGCCTGATGAAGTCCATGAGTTAGAAGATGACGTCTCGCCGGAGGACACATCAAGGCATCAAGAGAACCATCTAGATCAGATGTTGCGTGATGCATCAGAGTAGATGGACTCTCACCAACCTATGTGGTTTCTTCAACACACTGTCTAAGAAGGTCATGAGTCTTGATGAACTAGATGCTTTGCAAGAGGGAGTGATCAAAACTATGTGAATTAGAGATATTTCTCCCTCCGTCGTTCTTTGATGTCATGGTCCATCTGATTACTCAACTTGTGCACGAGATAAGGATGTGCGGCCCTGTGTTCCTACGTAGTATGTACCCATTTGAGCAATACATGAGAATTCTAAAGCACTACGTCAGAAATCGATCTCGCCCAGAGGGCAGCATCGTGGAAGGCTATGCAACAGAAGAGGTCATTGAGTTCTGCATTAATTACATGGTGCACCTTTAACCTATCGGAGTGCCTAGATCTCAACATGAGGGTAGCCTATGCGGTGCTAGAACCCTTGGCAGGAGAGTAAACACTCCAACTCAGACTGAGTACGATCAAATCCACTACACAGTTTTGCAGCACCTGGCAATAGTGGCTCTGTATATGTAGGAACACATGGATATTGTACGGCAAGAGAATCCTACCCAGTCAGATGATTGGATCATCAAACAACACAATGGACTATTCAATGAATGGTTCAAAGACCCACTATGTGACGTCCCTTCTAGTTTTACATTGACATGTCTATCAAGGGGACCAACCTGATCGGCAATACATTGGAAAGGGTATCAAATCAATGGGTACACCTTTTATACTAAAGATCAGGATATGAAAAGCACAGTGCAGAACAGTGGCGTCTCCATAGATTCTCTCAAAACAAATGACACAAAACAACTGTACTATGGATACATATAAGAGATTTGGGAGGTGGACTACAGGGATAATTTCAAAATTCCCTTATTTTGGTGTCGTTGGGTCAATAAGAAACAAGTGGTGCTAGATGACAAAGACATGCTACGGTGAACCTTGAACGTGTTACGTACAAAAATGAACCATTCGTCTTTGCTCTACAAGTTCAGCAAGTCTTCTACATCATTGATCCGTCGGACAAGAAGCACCAAGTAGTTCTTAAATAAAAAAGGAGTATAGTCGGAGTGGAAAATGTAGTGGACGAGGAAGAGTACAATAAAATGAAGAGTCTCCTCCTGGCGACCAAATTGGTGGCGACGATGATGTGATACCTACTCCATACGTACGCAACGATCATGAAGAAGGAATAATTTTGTAACCTGTATATTTTGTGTAAGACCTATATCCTGTATTTTTATATTGTGTGATTTATTTATTTTTTGTATTCTATATTTTTTAATTTCCTGTAATTAAATCAGTTTTTCAAACCCTATTCGATATGAAATTGCAAAAATCCCCTTAACTCGGTGCGGCAGAATCCCCAAAACTCGGCGTGGGATTTGGAAATTTGGCCATTGTCATTTTCTCAGTCGGTTTTTCAGAGAAAACCAACTAAGGTAATGAGATATCTCAGTCCGTTTTTCCTCGTAACCAGCTGAGATATGTCGTACGTATAAGTGTCCGAGGGCACGTCCGGCGCCAAAGTTTCCAACTCCCCGCCCAGCATCG
The DNA here is from genome assembly GCA_019208055.1 of Stipa capillata. Taxonomy (NCBI): domain Eukaryota; kingdom Viridiplantae; phylum Streptophyta; class Magnoliopsida; order Poales; family Poaceae; genus Stipa; species Stipa capillata. Next base: position 75,007 of record JAGXJF010001976.1, on the reverse strand, counting down.
GCACCTCCGCCCGCCGTCTCCACAGCTCCCCCCGCTGGCGTACGTTCGCCGGCATCCGTGCCTTGCCAGGATGACACACAGCGGCCATGGCCAAGCTAGGCGGCCTAAAGGGCCCCCCGAAGGTCATTGGAGCTATCATCCCCACACCGTCCACTAATCCCCGAGCATTCCCACCACCCTCCACCCCTCCCCGAGCAGCCCCGCCACCGGCGTCCCCCACGAGATTAGGTTTTTATATTTTTATTTTTTATATAAAATGTTAGATATGTAGTATCTGTGATATATGCTAGTAGATTTATTTCTTATATGCTAGATGGATGTATACCGTATTCTGTATTTTCTCATCTGTTTACTACTTGTACTAGATGTATATGCATATATGTTCTGTGATTTAGTTCTTATTAGTTAACTATTTCCGGTAGATGCATATGTTCTCTGATTTATTTCTGTTGAGCTAGTAGATGTATATGTTCTGTGATTTGTAATATGTATATGCTAGTTTACTATTTTTGATTAATAGCCCATGTGCTTCACCATCAACCTCGAGACCGTCTGTTGAGACAACTACCCCTGCCATGACCAAGAAGAAGAGGCAGGGAGAGTGAGAAATCAGTCGAAGAGGCCGGATGTCAAGTACACCATGATTGTTGTACATGACTCAGGGGCCCCTCTCGAGCCCGACGAGGCGAGGAAGAAATTCTCAACCATCTACAGGATTGTAGAACGGGAATGGGTGCCCATCACCCTTCCGAGCTGGAAGGGCATCGACCGCACGTTGTTGGGGGCAGTAGTTTCTGAAATCATGGGCTACTTCATCGTAAGGGAAGAATGGAAGACTCCCATGGAACGAGCTGCCAGGATGATAGCGTGCAAGGCGTGGAAGAATGGGAAGACCACGCTTGTGACGGAGTACATGGATGCTGATGAGGAACCGTTCTAGAAGTTTCCCATGATTACCCCCGAGGCTTGGGCTGAGTTTGTGAGGATGAAGACGTCGGATGAATTCCAGCAAAGGAGTGAACAAAACAGGGCCCTCTCGAAGAGAAACAAGCATCCCCACCATTTGGGCACAGCCAACTGTGCGGGCATGTCAAAGAGGTGGGAAAGAGAGGATCAGGAGGCATCGCACTCCAATGCCCCACCTCCATTGGCGAACATCCATGACGCGAGGGCGAGAGCGTGGGCTAGAGTAAGGGCAACATCAGATAACACTTCGGGTTCAGCCCAGCCCAAGTTCAACAACCTTGTTGATGAGCTAGCTTATCAACGCTTGGCGAGATATCGAAGAGCCTATGTACTATTACACCTTATGACTAACCTCGTTTCAATTAAAACACAAATTCTGGATTTTGTAGCTCGAACTCGATGCGTCATCTCAAGTCAGAGCCTTCACGGGTGATATACTGGAAGAAGGCTTGGGAAACCCAGAGTACCCCGGTCGTACGTGAGGTATTGGTTCCTCTGTCCATGGAAATATGGACGCAACCAAGAGTTCGAGGCCAAGCGCGAACACAAAAGAGCGAGGAAACAGGCTGAGGAACAATGCAAGCATCGAGAGCTTAAAGAAGAGATTCTAAATGACCTAAGGATGGAGTTTCAAGCTGGGAGAAGTGAACGGACCATTGCGTGCAGCCCCGGTGCCCATAGGAGTAGCTGCGCATCGATCGATCTCCCTACGCGTGCCGATGATATGGAAGCCACGTTCCCCTGCGATCAGATCGAGGCAAAAAGCACTTTATCTTCGCAATGCGCCACGCACGATCGTTTAAACCCCTTGGCTAGTACTCTCCATCACTACGTAGGTTCTGACGAAATGCACTATTAAAGTGCATATTCAAGGCTTGGATGAATATCTCGATGCAGCTTAGGGGCTAGTGTATCCAGCATCAGGAGAGCAGAGGGTACACAATGTTCCCCTATCCCCTTGCATGCAAGGGTGAACGTCGATGATGTCAACACCACTTTCAAACATGTCAAGCTCCCGATTCCACCGAACGATAAGATATTAACTCTAGAGGATGCCAAGGGCTCATTTATCCAGTGGCCCAAGAGGGACATCTTACTCGACCAGTCGCAGCCGACTAGCAAGGTTTTGGCGGTACCTTCGATGCTCTCCCCTATTGTAATGCCTGCCTTTTCACCATGAGCGTTAGAACGCAGTGTGCCAACCGGAGCCTGACGTGGAACTACCGCAGCATGGTGTGGGAAAGGACTTGATGTGCTTGCCTCCTAGAAAACAAATTTCCATCGAACAAATTCAAGCGCTATATGACGCTGGAGGGAGTCCCCGACTGCTCCGGTGTGCCATACATGCAGCGAAGGGAAAGCACTGGTCAAGAATTCTAGGAGTATTTTAAACGATCTTGGGGTGGGTTGTGCAGCATTGGACAAACATTACATGGATAACTTGAAGAAGAAAAGAGACGAGCGTAGGTGTGGCGTGCCCGGTTTTAAGGCCGGATACGTCCTTTGTGATTACTGTACTGGTCCCTGGATCAGTAGCTAGTACACACAAACACTTGATAACATACACATACAATACCGAGTTCTTATTACACGGATAGACCTTTAAGGTCGAGGTTCAACACCACGCCTATTGGCCGAATAAAATAGCAGCGGAAATAAAACATAGCGTAGTGGATAACCCATCGACATGCCGAACCAACAGGCAGCTGACTGGGGAGAAACGTCCTAACCCTCGAAATCGCTGTCACCCACTTCGAAGTCGAAATCTTCTTCGTCCTCTAGCAAAATCAACAAGCTAGGTGAGTACATTGAATGTACTCGCAAGCAATCCCCGTAGGAGGATTATATAGCTATATTTCATGCAGGAACATTTCAAGGGGGCAGCTCTAATCTATGTTGCTGGTTGTGTGAAAATGTAAGTTCTGAATTTGAAATACTGAATAGTAGATTGTAAAAGCATTTTGGGAAAAACTAGTAGTAAATCAAGCAGCATCTCATCTCCTTCCATCTTGTCTCATCTTATCTCATCTCACGCGGTAAACACCGCTAATCATCTCATAACCTACTACCGATAGTTCCACTCACCGTCCATGGCACCATCCATCGAACGGTAGTTTCCACATATCTGATAACTAGGTTTTCCATCACTAGACCGTATTCCATCCACCTCAAGCAATACGGCGAATTTCTTTACTTCAGCAATTTCCTTACCACCGACGCGTGGCCTAAAATTGCCCACTGTGGACACGTCATGCCCACGTCCTTAATCCCAATGCCCATCTTTTGCAAATGACAGTTAGTCTAACCGGTGTGTGGCTGTGCCAGTTCATGTCCATAACCGAGGACGCGGCTATTCGAATAGTTTTTAACACTCTGCAGAGGTTGTACGGCTTTACCCACAAGATGTAATAATCCCTTTAATGCCGAGTACTAACTAATACACCTGATGAGGCGTATTGGCAGGGATAATACAACGAAACCCTTCGCCAACGTTAATACTAGAGCCGGACCCGCTAAATGAGACTTACCCCAACTCCGATTGTGCCCAGGCAGCCTGACACCACAACCCGGAGAAACGCTCATCTTTGTGTCGAATCTTCATCCACGTCTAAATGGAGCTCACTAAGAATCTCTACCCATGTAGCACCGTGGGGATTCTCTAGGGATCCATATCCTACCTAGCACTTTCTCTTTACTTCCTACGGGTCCGAACCCTATTATTAGGCGGGTTACCGAGTCAAGTCCTTCCCATAAAGGACATGTGGACGTACGGTGGGGGAACTGGTTTAGCGGCACTTGGGCTCGGTCCTTAACTGATTCGAGTAAGACTCCAGTTTATCATCATTCACCGTGTAGCCTTCTGCTACTTCGTCTTCCTTCAAACCACCTTAACTTCCTACCCGAATCGAAATCATCTCCAACTTCATTTTGGATTTTGGCAATATTTCTTTTAAAACTCACCGCGGATAACATACGCTATCCGCGGGTTTAATTTCCCCGTACCCGAAGATTTGTATCAACCAACCACAATTTTAGTCTTAACTATAGCGGGGCTAAGCAATGGCTACTGCCTATAACCTTGGTATTTCGTCGGTTGGAAACCGGCCGACGAATCGACTAGGGTTACAAGGAATCGGATGTTCAACCCTAGTACGAATGCACCTATCGGGTATAGCTAAATCTACATAAAATATCATTGATAAACATAGCATGCATGTTTCATAATCAAAATAAATATACATTGCAAGTATAGGATTCAAAATGGACAAGACAGGAAATTGCTTGCCTGGCAGTTCCTGTTCTTGCTCCTGCTGTGGGGGTGACTCCGGGTCGTCCTGACGCACGTATTTCACTCGTGCGAACTACGCGTCGAAAGAAGTCGAATAAGAAGCAATCCAAGCACTTCAATAAAAATCAAGTAATGCATGATGAAAGAGATTGGGGATAACACGATGAACTAAGAAGGGCGTTTGCCCTGGAACGATCAGGCTAGGTTTTTAGGGTTCCGGACGGTGATTAAGAAGGGAGGTGTATATACCTGAGCCTAGGTCGGAGATTATGTTCTAGGGTTTTAGGATATAGGTTTACGGGGCCAAAGAATACTATTGGCAGTAGGTATATGTGAAGTTTGTCACATAAAATGACGATATATATTTAGATGGGAAAAACACTCTCGTTACGCTTTTAAATTAACAATTTTTGTTCAAACGAGTTTCAGGAGTTTACTGATGTTTTAATTCTACAAGATGGGGATGGAGATTTTCCACCTAGGGTTGTTCAAGGTTTACGCATGCATATACTCTGCATATGTGGAATTAAATACCTAAAGAACTAACCCTAGTTCTAATCCCGATCAATTCTATTAAAACGCTTGGATTTTGGAAATGAGTTAGAGCTAGCGATTGGAAATCTTTTAGGGATTCCAGAATCGGTCTCCGATGCTGAAGACCCGATCGGAAAAAGGTTGAACCGGTTGAGAATTAAGGTGAACTAGGTTTCGGAAAAGAAATACGCTTCCCACAAGGACGGAATACGCTTTCCAGCAGCGGTGGCAGATTGAGGCCGGTGTGCCTTCACTCGGTTCCGACATGGGCTGAGTAGCTAATTGGGCCGGCGCACACAGCTCAGCTCCCACGTTTCTTACCGGTTCCAGTGTGATTAATGCAGCAGGTACTCTTGTCCGAGCGCCAGCGGCGGCTTAGCTTAGTGGAGCGGCGGAGGATCTCAGGGATCCGGTGTAGCTCGGTCGGCTGATGGGCTTGGGCGGCTGAGATGGCTCTCGGTCAGACAGTGGAGCTAGGGGAGGGTCGACGGCAAGGTAAGGGCCAGACTCTTGCTGCGGTCGGTGTCCAGCAGCCCTGGCGAGCTTGGTCCAGCGGGTGGCGGCCGAACTCTGGAGAGGAGATGGGGCTCGGAAAGACTCGGTTGCGGGACAGCTTGGTGTGGATGGAGGGTGAAGACTTGGGCGCTCGGGCTCCTTTTATAGGCCGGCGGCGAGCCGGTTAGCCACGGCGATGGGATAGCTCGGCGTGGGTTAATGGCGGTCTGAGCTGGAGCAGTGGCAAGGACAGGTTGGCAGGGGAAAGAGGGGCACTGAGGCATGCTGCTGTTGCTCGGACAAGGCTCCACGGTGGTCGGTACAGCGAGAGGAGCAGCGGCGCGCTCTACTGCTTGTCTGGACGTGTCCAGAGCGCGTCCAGAGCGGCATGAGCATGCCGATGGAGGGCTGCCACGGTTTTGAGTTGTCAGATCATGTCAAGACGACTCGGGCACACGTGTTCAATGTCTCTGCCAACTTTGGGGACTTGACAGTACTCTGAGCAGTGAAAGCTCTTAATGTCAAGTGGGACGTGTCTTAGTTTCCACTAGGGGTGATAAGATGTGAGCTGCCAGAGGGAGTTAATTGGGATTAGAGAGATGAGGGCAGCGCGTGGTGACTTCTCAGCGAACTGTAGGAGCTTTGGCAGAGAGATCCTCGTGATTTTATGCGAGAGAGTTATTACGGGGAAGGTGTTCGGTGCCTGGCTCTTTAGGTTTTTTACACATGACCTGCCCAAGATTTTATGTATTCGGGCCCCTGGAGATGTGGGGAGTGTTGTGGGAATTTATCAAAAAAATTTCGAGAGATAATTATAGGGGTTGCAGTACAACGTCCAATTTTGCCCTAAGATTTAATATTTCCATATCTCAGTATTTTTGCGTTGGCCCTCTATATTTTATGCTATATTTGGGTCAAGGATATTGTTAAGGTTCTTCAGGAATTTATTTGGAATTTTTGGAAAGACCGGGGAGAGGTAGACTTCACGATTAGTGTTTTGGGAAGAAAGGATTAAATAAGGAGGAAGGGGGAAATTAGGGTCGGAATCAGGGTTTCGAAGCGTGGCAAGGTAGGGAGATGGGTTGGGATGTCTCCAGGCTTCGACACGATACTCGGGGACATTTGGTGATGAGGTGCCGCGAGTGTATCACTGGATATCGATCGGGCGAAGAGATGGGGTAGATTCCCGGATTAGGGTTTAGACCGGAAGGTTACGAGAGGGGTGAGATTACGGGTGAAATGCATACGATGATTAGGTTATGCCTAACATGCAGGGTTTCATGCTAAGATGCGGAATTAGAAAATCAGGGCGTGACAAACCTACCCCTTTTAAATCGAATCTCGTCCTCGAGATTCTACAGATTGGAATAGGTACGGAAATTTGTCCATTAGAAAGTCTTCTCGCTCCCAGGTGGCTTCTTCCTCTGTGTGATGGTTCCACTGGACCTTGTGAAACTTGATGTTCTTATTCCTGGTCCTTCGTTATGCACTTTCCAGAATTTTGAGAGGTCATTCTACGTAAGTAAGGTCTTTGTCGAGGCCCAACTCCTGGTACTGGACTTGCTTCACTGGTGGCTCCAGGCATTTCCTTAATTGAGACACGTGGAACACGTTATGAACTTCTGATAGTTCTGTTGGCAATTCCAACTGATAAGTGACCTGACCTCTTCTTTTCTCCACTTTAAACGGTCCAACGTACCTGGGTGCCAACTTGCCTTTCATGCTGAACCTCTGGGTTCCCTTAAGGGGTGTCACTCGTAAATAGACATAATCTCCGGGTGCAAAGGTAATGTCTCACCGTTTAGAGTCGGTGTAGCTCTTCTGTCTCGACTGTGCTACTTTGAGTCGGTCCTGAATAAATCTCACTTTCTCTTCGGCATCTTGGAGAATGTCGGGACCGAAAACTTTTCCATCACCGGTCTCCGACCAATTCAAGGGTGTTCGGCATTGGCGTCCGTATAGTGCTTCAAATGGAGACATTTGTAAACTGGCCTGGTAACTATTGTTATATGAAAACTCCGCATAAGGCAGGCTATCTTCCCAACTATCGCCATAAGTTAGGGCACAAGCTCTCAGCATATCCTCTAAAATCTGGTTTACCCTTTCTGTTTGCCCATCCGTCTGTGGATGATAAGCGGTGCTAAAGTTGAGACGAGTTCCCATAGCTTCATGTAGACTTTCCCAAAATCTGGATGTGAACTGGGTGCCTCGATCTGATATGATTCTCTTTGGTACTCCGTGTAAACTAACTATCCGAGAGAGATATAACTTGGCTAATTGGTCTCCTCGGTACGTGGTTTTGACAGGTAGGAAATGTGCCACTTTGGTTAGTCGGTCTATTATGACCCATATGGAGTCATTTCCTTTCCTTGTTCTTGGAAGTCCAACGATGAAGTCCATGCCAACTTCATCCCATTTCCATTCGGGTACCTTGATGGGTTGCAATAATCCAGCGGGTTTTTGATGTTCCGCCTTGACTCGCTGGCAGATATCACAACGGGCGATGAAACTTGCTATTTCTCGTTTCATCCCGTGCCACCAGAATTTTTCCTTCAGATCCTGGTACATTTTGGTTCCTCCAGGGTGAATGGAGTATCGAGATTCATGGGCTTCTTTTAGGATCAATTCCTTAAGCTCCTCGCAAGCAGGTACACACAATCGGTTCTCAAACCATAGGACGCCTTCGTCGTCTTCTTTAAAATCACTTCCTTTTCCTATTTTCATCTTCTCCTTAATACCCTCTATGCTCTTGTGTCCTTTCTGGGCTTCTTTGATTTGTGCTGTGAGAGACGGCGTCATTTCTAAGTTGGCTACATATCCTTTTTTGACTAAACCCAAGTTGAGCTTCTCAAACTCCTCGTATAGCTTGGGTTGACTTGCTTGGATTAGGGCATTCAATGCGGCTGGCTTCCTACTAAGAACGTCGGCCACTACATTTGCCTTTCCGGGATGGTAATGAACTCCTAGATCGTAATCCTTGATTAGTTCTAACCATCTTCTTTGTCTCATGTTCAGGTCTGACTGGGTGAAAATGTATTTCAGACTCTTATGATCCGTATATATCTCACAACGGTTGCCGATGAGGTAATGCCGCCATATCTTTAAGGTGTGTACCACAGCGGCTAATTCCAAGTCGTGGGTTGGATAATTCACTTCGTGGGGTCGTAATTGACGAGATGCATATGCGACTACTTTTCCTTCCTGCATGAGCACACACCCAAGTCCATGTCGGGACGCGTCGCCGTAGACGTCAAAACTCTTCTGCAGATCAGGCAGTGTCAATACCGGAGCTGACGTTAACCTTTCCTTCATTTCCTGAAAACTATCCTCACACTTTTGAGTCCATTCAAACTTCTGGTCTTTCTTGAGCAACCGCGTCATTGGTCTGGCCAGCTTTGAAAATCCTTTGATGAAACGGCGGTAGTATCCTGCCAGACCTAAGAAGCTTCGAATCTCGGTCACCGACTTTGGTGGCTTCCAATCTAGGACAGCCTTAACTTTGTCTGGGTCTACGGCTATTCCTCCGGCAGAAACTATGTGTCCGAGGAATCCGACTTCTCTTAACCAGAATTCGCACTTGCTGAACTTGGCATACAATTGGTGCTCCCTTAGCTTGTCCAAAACTGTTCGCAGGTGGTGCCGGTGTTCTTCGTCCGATTTGGAGTAGACCAAAATATCGTTGATAAACACCACTACGAATTTATCCAAGTATTTCATGAACACCTTGTTCATTAAATTCATGAAGTATGTCGGGGCATTAGTTAGACCGAAAGGCATGACGGTATACTCGTATAATCCATAGCGTGTGGTGAAGGCAGTTTTGGTATGTCCTGTTCTCGAATTTTTAACTGATGGTATCCCGATCTCAGGTCTATCTTAGAGAACACTTGAGCTCCATTCATCTGGTCAAATAAATCATCTATTCGGGGAAGAGGGTATTTGATTTTTATGGTTACCTCGTTCAATGCTCTATAGTCCACGTACATGCGGAGTGACTTGTCCTTCTTTTCGACAAACAGCACTGGTGATCCCCATGGTGATGCACTCGGTCTGATGAATCCCTTGCCTTGAAGCTCTTCCAACTGTTCCTTTAGTTCATCCAAAAGGTCTTTTGACATACGATAGGGTCTCTTGGCAATTGGTGCTGTTCCTGGCACTAACACAATAACAAACTCTAAGTCTCGATCAGGTGGCATCCCAGGCAGTTCTTCTGGAAATACGTCAGGGTATTCTTGTACTATAGTAACTTGGTCGACTTCCGGTGTAGTCAACTGATTGAGGGTATTACGGTGGACAGTTGGTGACTCGGGGCGAAACTGAACTGTTTCTCCTAAAGCATTGGTGAGTGTCACCGTCTTAGTTTTGAAGTTAATGTTGCCTTTGAATCTGGGTAGCCAATCCATCCCTAGAATTACATCTATGTCTTCAGACCTTAGCACGATCAGATTGGCTAAGAACTCTACCCCCCTTATGAGGATGCTTACATCCTTGCAATAAAATCTGGTTTTGATTTCCGATCCTGGGGCTCGGACGCGCATGGGGGTTTCCATAAGATGAGCTTCTAAGTGATTTCTATCCACGAATCTTTTTGAAATGAATGAATGTGAGGCTCCCAAATCAAACAAAACTGTTGCATATATGGTATTAACAGGGAACGTACCAATTACGACGTCTTGAGCGTCTTGTGCTTCTTCCGCATCCACATGGTTGATTCGCCCCTTGCTATAGCTTTGTTTTCCTCTGGACTCCTGGCTTCTAGTCTGCATAGTGTGGCTTTGAGAATGTTGGTCAGCCGGCTCCTTCGGCTTTTTGGGGCATTGGACCGTGAAGTGTCCTAGTTCTCCCCAGTTGTAGCAGTTACGGTTTCGAGGTTTCTGATTCGAGTCTCCAACAGGATGGTTGGAGGTGCCACTTTTCTGATTTCCTTGCGGGTTATAGGACTTGTACTGTGGGACAGGAGGGTTAGTCCTATAGTATTGCGGCGCAGTAGTCCTAGGAACAGGTTTCTTCTCATGGCGAGGTCGCTGGTGTGGCTCTCCCGGAGTAAATGGTCTTTTGTTCTTTCTTTTACACGTGTCAAGCAGGCCATGGCGCTTTGTCTCCACATTTAGTGCGGTATTGACCAAATCTTATAATTCCGTAAATTTCTGAGAGGCTAACTGGTATTGAAGGATTGGTTGTAGGCCATTCATGAACTGTTCCACTTGCGCATGCTCGGGTTTCATGTCTTCTTCCGCATAGCGAGCCAGTTGGGTGAACTTGTGCAGATATTATGTAACGGTCATGTTTCCTTGTTTTAAATCATAAAACTCCTTCTTCTTGATTCCGACCAAGCTGGCTGGAATATGATGCTTACGAAATATTTCCTTGAACATGTCCCATGTAATTTCAGTTTGTTTGGACTAAGTACTTTTAACTCTCTTCCACCAGGCTGCGGCGGGTTCTTGCAAATATTGCATAGCGAAGGGTACCTTATCCCGCTCGTCGCATCTGGCTACTTCTAGTTTTTTCTGCTATCACTAACAGCCAGTCATCCGCATCTAAAGGCTCGGTGGAATAGGTAAAAATGGGTGGAGAAGTTCGTTGGAACACTGAAAGTTTGTTTCCTTTTCCAGATGGGCTATTGTTCTATATCATTTGTTGTACTGCGTTGTTGGAAGCCAAACAAGTCTGTCCCAGTATTTTGATCATTTCAAGGTTCGATGGCCCTTCCGGTGGTTGTTTTGGTAGTGGGTGAGCGGACTCGGTGCAATGCGGGTCTCAATCTTCGTTCCGACTCGGAGCAGCTCGGGGTCTCTTTGGTCCCTTGGCACTGGATTTGGTGCAGCGATTAGCTTGGGGCTCCCTAGGGCGTGACACGGTCCCTTGGGATCCGGCAGGAATTCTGGAGTGTGCAGGGCTATTGGGCTTCTCAAGGTATGCTGGGGCACTCATTTCCGGCCTCAAGGCGGGAGGGTTCCTGACAGGGTAGCTCATATCGTACTCGACCTGCATGGGTACCGGTTTGCTTTTGTCAAGATTTGTATGTTTTCAGCAGGAGAGATAAGGGAAGAATGGGGGTAGTATGACACAAGACCAGAGATCGACCATAACACGACACTTTTTCAAAGGTCAGGGCAACCAACCAAAATCCAAATAAAACACCGAAAGAGCATACATTAGCAATACCAAGGTGGTGTCTAACGACACCCTTCCTTATACAAACATTGTGCCTAAGGGCACGAGGCTAAGCCCTAATACAAACAACATGAAAATAGGACCCTAAGTTTATTATTAAGTGGGAGTAGCTATTCCGCTCCTCACTCTTCTAGTCCACCTGGTCTACATCTAGGTTGGAGGGCTGGGTCGGGGGTATCTCCCCGTGGGCATCTCCGTTTTCGGAGGGCATTTGTGTGTTCCGGGGTGCGGAGGGGTTCCTGCGGCGATGTGCGGTGCGAGTGGAGGCCGCGTACGCCGAGAACAGCCTAAGATACTCGGTGGAAAGAGCAGGGAAGGGGTTGCCATCTACCACTACAGGTATTCCTGGCAGGGGTGTTTCTTCTGATACGGAGGCACAAGCAGATGTCGAGGTGGGATCTCGAGCACGAGGTCTTGGCCGTGCGAGGGGTGTGGCTAGGACAAGAGTATCGATGAGCTGGGTGAAGACTTCGGTCATGGCGACCAGATACCGGGTGAGGTGCACCACGGCTACATCTTGTTCCATTTGGGTGCTGGCGAAGGATGCATTCTCTCCCAGGGCACGGCTAGGGTAGAACCGGAAAGCTCTGCAATTCATGCTCGGAATCATCTGGCGAAGACGGGAGGTAGCCTCCCATGCAGCCATTTGCATGGCTAGATCAGGGTTGGGTACTGGTCGGCCAATAAAGTGGAAGGTCGCTGCGTCGTCGACACCATCTTGATAGATGTGTACTTCGGCCCAGTACACGCTTGCATTGGTGGCCTCCTCTTGGTAGACGTCATACTCCGGTCGCTGGGAGGCTCGGAGAGCTCTCTGGGCGACCGTCCACAGGATGTCTACAAATCCTGCGAGCTCGGAAGCGGTGGTTTCATTGTAGAGTGTTCGACGGGGCATGGCTTCCTCTTGGGGTTGCCTGAGGGGAGGAGAGAAAAAGACTGCGGTGCGGGCTTCAAGGGCAGCTGAGAGTGGTGAGGTGAGAAAAGAGGCTCGGGGTATTTATAGGGCGGATGGGAGGGGCTTGTGTCATAAAGGAGAATAGCCTTTACACCGGGATAAGACACTTATCTACCCTCATTACTGAGGGACGACCTAAACGTCTTATCCTCGCTCGGGCTTCGCATTTTGAAAGACAGGTGAGAGGGATTTGCGGGTACGGATAGATCTGATTTTACAACACTAGGCCGAGTGGGCCATTTTATTTAATAAGTGGACACGATACACACCTATGGTGCGTCGTACACCACATGGCACACACAAGGTTTAGTACATTACACAAGACCTGACGTACTGCTAGCGCCTACTTATTTATTTTACACGACACTAGCTCATGGTGCTAGACAACTACAAACCCTAGGATCTAAGACATGATCTGGACTTCCTCGTCATCTTCAGCTGTGGCTGGCACCAGTTCCTCGGGATCCTATTCTTCATCAGAGTCCTGAACGTCAATGGATCCATAGAGTGGCGTAGGACTCGGTATCTTGGGAAGGACACGAGAAGTCCCGGCTCCTGATGTGAACTGACGTATGTATTCGCGGGCGTTACCGCAGCGTCTCTTCGGCGGAGGCGGCGGCTCATTCACCATCAGAATGTCCCAGGGTTCTGGAGGTACTTCAACTGTGGTAGTAGTCCTTTCCTGAAGAGTAGTGGCCTGCTCCAGCAATGTCTTCACTCGTAGCAGTTCTTTGCGCACATCCTCCAGCTCTACCAGAGCGTAGTGAAGTAGTGAATCCTGGGCCTGCACATAGTGGGCTAAGTTTGTCATGGCAGGGTCGTTCTCCGCCAGGGGTGGGGTGTACCAGTGGACATCCTCCTGGATTGGATACTACGGGATGTACCTTGTGGCCCTGAAGATTCCCATCTCTGATAGATCGTGGCAGAGGTGCACAAGCGCTTTGTAGGCCACCAGATGTACTGCTTGAATGTATGACCAGCTATAGGGTCCCACAAAGCTATAAGGCCCCCTTCTAGACGGCTTCGGCTTGTGCATAAGCCGGCTTAAGCTTAATGGTGTGGGGAAGCTGCGGTGTGGGGAAGCCTGATAAGCCCCACCTTCCCCTTCTAGATGGCTTCTGAGACTTGAGCTTATGGCTAGAGGTGGATTGTGAAAAGTCTGTAATACCCTTTGTCTTATTCGTTACTGTTTGAATGATAATAACACTATTTTTATCAGTTTTTCACGTTAAATTTTCATCGGTCCGTAATACAGCATCATTGCACATTGAATTGTTAGTATAGATCATCAGTGCATCGATTTTTCACTACACATCAGTGCATACTCTTCTTCACTACACATCATCAGTGCATCAATTTTTCACACAAACAAGCATCAGTGCATATATTTCACATCAGTGCATCAATTTTTTGACAATTATTCCCTGAAGCCTTTGTAGCGAGGAAGAGGTTTCCTTGCATTGATTATATCTTTATTTTAGATTGTCTTTTGCACAATTGGGTATGAAAATAAGATTTACATTTTATTCATCTAGATCTTGGGGAATAGAGCTTCTCAAGTTACACCACTGCTAGAACAAGCAGCAGCTGTACAACTGCATCTTATCGGTCGCCGCATGCACAAAAGGAGATCTGAATGAATTTGCAAAAGCAAGAAGCACTAAATTAACATTCAGAAACGGAATCATCTGCCTCTTCACAATTCTTCACTCTACATTCCAAACACATGATGCGCTGCTCACTCGCGCAGTGGCGACGCCGGCACCCGCCTCGGATGCTGCCGCCCGGGCTTCCCGCTCGCTGCCGGCTCCGGCTGCTGCTTGCCACCGCGCATCCTGATGAAGCTGCTGCCGCCAACCTTCCTCTGCGCCTGCGCCTGTCCGCTCGCCGCCGTCTCCTTGGCGTCCTGGAGCTGCTCCAAGGCCGCCACCACCTGCTGCATGCCCGGCCTGTTCCTCGAGTCCCCGGACAGACACTGCATCGCCAGCGCCGTGGCCTTCTGCGCCCCGGCAAGGGAGTACTGCCCGCCCAGCCGCGCGTCCAGGATGCGGAAGATGCGCCGCTTGCTCGCCAGGTACGGCCGCGCCCACTCCACCAGGTTGTGCTCGCCGGAGGGCCGGTTCTTGTCAAGGGCGGCGGGGCGGGGCCGACGGGGTGGAGGCAGCGGGGCGGGTCGGCGGAATCTGGAGGAGGAGGCGGCGGGATCTAGAGCGGGAGGGGGAGGCGGCGGGGCGACGAGGTTTGGCTGCTCTCGGAGGGGGAGACGGCGGGGCGAGGCCCCTGGGGTGGAGGCGGCAGGGCTGGCGTGGGGAGGAGGGCGAGGCCGGAGGGGGAGAGGAGGAGGGTGGGGCCCGGCCGGGGGGAGGAGGAGATCGGCTCGGGAGGGAGAGTGGCGTGGGGAGGAGGAGGGCAGCGCCGGCGGGGAGGAGGGGAGCAGATCTAGGGCCAGCAGGGGGAGGAGGAGGGCGGGGCAGGCGAGGTAGGGGGAGGGTGGAGTGGCGCCCGCGAGGGAGGAGGAGGGTGGGACGGGCGGGGGCAGATGGGGAAAAAGTGATGATTTTTTCTTTATATAGTCAATGGCAGTGGTGGGTAAATAACGCAAACTAGCGAGGATAAAATGATCATTCGTGGTAAATTTTGCTAATAGAAGCTCGGGAAGCCTCAAAACTGGGCTTCCTCCCACCAATAGAAAAATCAGGTGCTTAAATTTTAAGCTTAAGCTAAGCTATGCCTTCTAGACAGCTTATGGCTTCCTGGGGCCATAAGCCACCCCATAAGCTGTCTAGAAGGGGGCCTAAGTCTGGTTGTCTACATTCCTTAGTCCAATTATGAGTACCCTGGCCCAATACTCAGTCACAGTGTCTGATATCTTCTCTTGCAAAACATGGTACTCAGGGTTGGCGGTGTACCCACAGCGTTCCAATGCCTCCCGAAGCAGTCGTGGGCATCCCTCGGTGTTGATGGCGCAGGTTTCTCCGAACAATTCCATTGTTCTATCTACAAAATTTTCAAAATCAAAAACAAGGTGAGCTTTAGATATTCAGAGTTTTGCTTGGAAAGAATAAATTTTTAGAGAGGAGAAGAATACTAGAACATATACTTAAATAATTTTGCTTTTCAAGAATTTTGGAAAATACCTATATCCTGGGTCTATCTAACGGCCATGCTACTAGGGTTTTCCTACAGTCAGTATGCTCTGATACCAAGCTTGTGGCGTGCCCGGTTTTAAGGCCGGATACGTCCTTTGTGATTACTGTACTGGTCCCTGGATCAGTAGCTAGTACACACAAACACTTGATAACATACACATACAATACCGAGTTCTTATTACACGGATAGACCTTTAAGGTCGAGGTTCAACACCACGCCTATTGGCCGAATAAAATAGCAGCGGAAATAAAACATAGCGTAGTGGATAACCCATCGACATGCCGAACCAACAGGCAGCTGACTGGGGAGAAACGTCCTAACCCTCGAAATCGCTGTCACCCACTTCGAAGTCGAAATCTTCTTCGTCCTCTAGCAAAATCAACAAGCTAGGTGAGTACATTGAATGTACTCGCAAGCAATCCCCGTAGGAGGATTATATAGCTATATTTCATGCAGGAACATTTCAAGGGGGCAGCTCTAATCTATGTTGCTGGTTGTGTGAAAATGTAAGTTCTGAATTTGAAATACTGAATAGTAGATTGTAAAAGCATTTTGGGAAAAACTAGTAGTAAATCAAGCAGCATCTCATCTCCTTCCATCTTGTCTCATCTTATCTCATCTCACGCGGTAAACACCGCTAATCATCTCATAACCTACTACCGATAGTTCCACTCACCGTCCATGGCACCATCCATCGAACGGTAGTTTCCACATATCTGATAACTAGGTTTTCCATCACTAGACCGTATTCCATCCACCTCAAGCAATACGGCGAATTTCTTTACTTCAGCAATTTCCTTACCACCGACGCGTGGCCTAAAATTGCCCACTGTGGACACGTCATGCCCACGTCCTTAATCCCAATGCCCATCTTTTGCAAATGACAGTTAGTCTAACCGGTGTGTGGCTGTGCCAGTTCATGTCCATAACCGAGGACGCGGCTATTCGAATAGTTTTTAACACTCTGCAGAGGTTGTACGGCTTTACCCACAAGATGTAATAATCCCTTTAATGCCGAGTACTAACTAATACACCTGATGAGGCGTATTGGCAGGGATAATACAACGAAACCCTTCGCCTACGTTAATACTAGAGCCGGACCCGCTAAATGAGACTTACCCCAACTCCAATTGTGCCCAGGCAGCCTGACACCACAACCCGGAGAAACGCTCATCTTTGTGTCGAATCTTCATCCACGTCTAAATGGAGCTCACTAAGAATCTCTACCCATGTAGCACCGTGGGGATTCTCTAGGGATCCATATCCTACCTAGCACTTTCTCTTTACTTCCTACGGGTCCGAACCCTATTATTAGGCGGGTTACCGAGTCAAGTCCTTCCCATAAAGGACATGTGGACGTACGGTGGGGGAACTGGTTTAGCGGCACTTGGGCTCGGTCCTTAACTGATTCGAGTAAGACACCAGTTTATCATCATTCACCGTGTAGCCTTCTGCTACTTCGTCTTCCTTCAAACCACCTTAACTTCCTACCCGAATCGAAATCATCTCCAACTTCATTTTGGATTTTGGCAATATTTCTTTTAAAACTCACCGCGGATAACATATGCTATCCGCGGGTTTAATTTCCCCGTACCCGAAGATTTGTATCAACCAACCACAATTTTAGTCTTAACTATAGCGGGGCTAAGCAATGGCTACTGCCTATAACCTTGGTATTTCATCGGTTGGAAACCGGCCGACGAATCGACTAGGGTTACAAGGAATCGGATGTTCAACCCTAGTACGAATGCACCTATCGGGTATAGCTAAATCTACATAAAATATCGTTAATAAACATAGCATGCATGTTTCATAGTCAAAATAAATATACTTTGCAAGTATAGGATTCAAAATGGACAAGACGGGAAATTGCTTGCCTGGCAGTTCCTGTTCTTGCTCCTGCTGTGGGGGTGACTCCGGGTCGTCCTGACGCACGTATTTCACTCGGCGAACTACGCGTCAGAAGAAGTCGAATAAGAAGCAATCCAAGCACTTCAATAAAAATCAAGCAATGCATGATGAAAGAGATTGGGGGATAACACCATGAACTAAGAAGGGCGTTTGCCCTGGAACGATCAGGCTAGGTTTTTAGGGTTCCGGACGGTGATTAAGAAGGGAGGTGTATATACCTAAGCCTAGGTCGGAGATTATGTTCCAGGGTTTTAGGGTATAGGTTTACGGGGCCAAAGAATGCTATTGGCGGTAGGTATATGTGAAGTTTGTCACATAAAATGACGATATACATTTAGATGGGAAAAACACTCTCATTACGCTTTTAAATTAACAATTTTTGTTCAAACGAGTTTCAGGAGTTTACTGATGTTTTAATTCTACAAGATGGGGATGGAGATTTTCCACCTAGGGTTGTTCAAGGTTTACGCATGCATATACTCTGCATATGTGGAATTAAATACCTAAAGAACTAACCCTAGTTCTAATCCCGATCAATTCTATTAAAACGCTTGGATTTTGGAAATGAGTTAGAGCTAGCGATTGGAAATCTTTTAGGGATTCCAGAATCGGTCTCCGATGCTGAAGACCCGATCGAAAAAAGGTTGAACCGGTTGAGAATTAAGCTGTACTAGGTTTCGGAAAAGAAATGCGCTTCCCACAAGGAGGGAATACGCTTTCCAGCAGCGGTGGCGGATTGAGGCCGGTGTGCCTTCACTCGGTTCCGACATGGGCTGAGTAGCTAATTGGGCTGGCGCACACAGCTCAGCTCCCACGTTTCTTACCGGTTCCAGTGTTATTAATGCAGCAGGTACTCTTGTCCGAGCGCCAGCGGCGGCTTAGCTTAGTGGAGCGGCGGAGGATCTCAGGGATCCGGTGTAGCTCGGTCGGCTGATGGGCTTGGGCGGCTGAGATGGCTCTCGGTCGGACAGTGGAGCTAGGGGAGGGTCGACGGCAAGGTAAGGGCCAGACTCTTGCTGCGGCCGGTGTCCAGCAGCCCTGGCGAGCTCGGTCCAGCGGGTGGCGGCCGAACTCTAGAGAGGAGATGGGGCTCGGAAAGACTCGGTTGCGGGACAGCTTGGCGTGGATGGAGGGTGAAGACTTGGGCGCTCGGGCTCCTTTTATAGGCCGGCGGCGAGCCGGTTAGCCACGACGATGGGATAGCTCGGCGTGGGTTAATGGCGGTCTGAGCTGGAGCAGTGGCAAGGACAGGTTGGCAGGGGAAAGAGGGGCACTGAGGCATGCTGCTGTTGCTCGGACAAGGCTCCACGGTGGTCGGTACAGCGAGAGGAGCAGCGGCACGCTCTACTGCTTGTCTGGACGTGTCCAGAGCATGTCCAGAGCGGCATGAGCATGCCGATGGAGGGCTGCCACGGTTTCGAGTTGTCAGATCATGGCAAGACGACTCGGGCACACGTGTTCAATGTCTCTGCCAACTTTGGGGACTTGACAGTACTCTGAGCAGTGAAAGCTCTTAATGTCAAGTGGGACGTGTCTTAGTTTCCACTAGGGGTGATAAGATGTGAGCTGCCAGAGGGAGTTAATTGGGATTAGAGAGATGAGGGCAGCGCGTGGTGACTTCTCAGCGAACTGTAGGAGCTTTGGCAGAGAGGTCCTCGTGATTTATGCGAGAGAGTTATTATGGGGAAGGTGTTCGGTGCCTGGCTCTTTAGGTTTTTACACATGACCTGCCCAAGATTTTATGTATTGGGGCCCCTGGAGATGTGGGGAGTGTTGTGGGAATTTATCAAAAAAATTTTGAGAGATAATTATAGGGGTTGCAGTACAACGTCCAATTTTGCCCTAAGATTTAATATTTCCATATCTCAATATTTTTGCATTGGCCCTCTATATTTTATGCTATATTTGGGTCAAGGATATTGTTAAGGTTCTTCGGGAATTTATTTGGAATTTTTGGAAAGAGCGGGGAGAGGTAGACTTCACGATTAGGGTTTGGGATGAAAGGATTAAATAAGGAGGAAGGGGGAAATTAGGGTCGGAATCAGGGTTTCGAAGCGTGGCAAGGTAGGGAGATGGGTTGGGATGTCTCTAGGCTTCGACACGATACTCGGGGACATTTGGTGATGAGGTGCCGCGAGTGTATCACTGGATATCGATCGGGCGAAGAGATGGGGTAGATTCCTGGATTAGGGTTTAGACCGGAAGGTTACGAGAGGGGTGAGATTACGGATGAAATGCATACGATGATTAGATTATGTCTAACATGCAGGGTTTCATGCTAAGATGCGGAATTAGAAAATCTGGGCGTGACAGTAGGGTAGGTTTTTTAGTGAAGTTCAAACATGAGCACTTTTTCCACGATCAACTTGGACAGTTCCTAGTGACTTGGGAGGACTTGTTCCTCATGTTCAATCTAGACGCCTTAGATGCGAGCCTCATAAGATGCTACACACTAGTGCTTACTCTCACGTTCCATATATATTAGTACAATACCTATACTTGTTGCTAATACATAACTCTTTCATCGTGTATGTATAGATACGCTCTTGTCAATGCGAGGGAAGAGAATCAACAGATAGGATTCATTGACCCAAACTTTGCCTCAGAGCAGACCTTGGATATTGTTGAAAGAGTGTTGAGGATCACATACTAGCTATTATGGAGGCCAGCAGAGATAAGAAATTCATCTTTTTTCCTTTCAATAGAAGGTAAGTGTTTGGTAACTGTTCATTTCTAATACTTATGCATTTTGTAACTTCGGCGCAACATCAATTAACTTGGGATTAATGACAATGTAGCTACCATTGGATTCTTATTGTTATTATACTAAGTGAGGGCAAGGTTTATTACATGGACTCTTACCTGAAGAAGGGTACCAACTTCAAAAGGATCGGTAGGCTGCTCAATAGGTAAACCAATTACCTCATCTAACTCTATTCTGTTAGGTCACTACTGTAATCAAACTTTTCTACCATCATTTAGAGTCTACCAATATTACCTATCACGCGGAGGGAAAAAAGCAAAGGAGGGGGGCCCTAATGAGCTACTACACTACTGGGGATTTTTTGGTATGTATCTAGTTCCATGCATTTACGCTTTATAATATGGGTTACACAAAACTTAATTAAACCGAGTCATTCTATATGTTTTCAGTGCCACCAGCAGCCCGATGGATCCCATTTATGTGGCTTCTATGTTTGCCACCACATAAAACTTCTCATGGGTCGAGCTGCCAAGACCGAAGTCACCGAGGTAAGCGAAGTTTTTCTAGAATACGGTTCTATCCATATTTTTCTACATGGCTGCAGTATGATCTTCATATCAACAGGTTGCACCTATTCTCGACACTCAATTGCCACAGAACGAGCTTGCTGATATTCGAGAGTAGTTGGCGAGGTTCATTGTTCAGCAAGTCACTAATGAAGATGGCGAGTTCCACCACAACAGGACGGCTAGCTGGTTCTCCCTGAAATGCGTTGAGGCGCAGCAGTTGACTGGACATCTAGGGGTAAAGCACTGTTTCGGTGCGGGCTGCGCGAGCGGTACCAGATTGAGCCCAACACTCAAATGTGATATTAACTTGTATATTCAACTGGGTAGTGAACTAAGTTCAAATGTGAACTTCATTTTACTAATTTCTATCTACTTGAGTTTGTGAATTCGAATGTGGTGTGGATGTCAGTGTGCATGTGAATTTCTATGTTATTTATGTTCTTGGATGATCTGGGAGAGATCTGGGAAAATTGGGATATATAAAATGCATTTTTTGTTTCAAGGTAGGTGGAAATCCGAATTCTGCCTGCCTATCCCAAATAATATCCAAGCTGGTTCTGCAAATAAACCGGTTGGGATAATCCAATACGGTAGTCGTTTCATCCGACGAAATCGACTGAGATAGTATATTATCACAGTCGGTCCAATTGGATGAAGTGACTGAGATACAAATTTATATCAGCCGGTTTGCTTCAGTGAACCGACTGAGATAGTATTATCTCTCGTCAGTTCTGCTCCGCGAATCGACAGAGATACTCTCTTACCTCATGCGGTTGGATTTTGTGAACCGATTGAGATGGTGTTCTATCTCAGTCGGCTTTGCTTGGAAAACCGACTTATAGCCATATGCGAAACCGGCTGAGATAAGACGGATTATTAGCTCCCCTTAATTATAGCCATATGCGAAACCTGCTGAGACAGCTTTTTTGAACCGGTTGTAAAAGCCTTTTCTGTGGTAGTGTTCCTTGCTGAGATAACAAATACACGCGAATAAATTATGATTAGTGGCGCATTGACGATTTGACATTGCAATAATTAAATCTGAGTGCCTTTATATGACGATTATGTTGCACCACAAGATATTAATTGGCATGCGATTTTCACCTTATATCTCGCGAGTCGCGAGCCTATTTGGTAGTAGTGCACACTTCATTATATCCTTCCACGTAAGGCACCGGATTTCCATAGTATGAACTCCAAATAATTTTCACCGAAGGTAATCGATCATATGCTGAGAATGCAAAGAACCTTCATTATTTCGAGCATCATATCAACATAAGCCTCTCTTAAGTACAAGCAGGGAATTATATAATGCCATGGGGTGTCGGCGTGTCGACAAAGAGAACTCGACCCTAGCAATTCAAGGCAATCAAGGCAAGGTAAAACCAAAAGAAAATTAGATGTTACATGAGATAAGAACTAGATTAAGAACTTGATGATCTGAAAAGATCAAGTTCAGATTGAGAGAGTGATGATTTCTTCTACTCTTTTAAGGTTGCCTAATTAACTTCCCCAGTCATCACTCTGTTACCTTGATTGTGTGCCATAACAATGTATGGTCGAGGGCTCGTGCCGATAAGAAATGGTAATTAAGTATGCAGGTCTATATATAGGAAGATCCCAATGAAACGTTGGTGGAAGCAAACTAAAACAATAAATTTTACAGAATCATATGTACTTAATTTTTTATACCAATACTTTTATTACAGTTCAATACTTAATCCCAGTGGTTTGGTATCATGTTCAATACTTTTATTACAACATTTTGGATGTACTTCAATACTTTTATTACAACATTTTGGATGTACTTGCGGTTTAATTACACTTATCATTGCACGTAAAACGGTTACTAGTACATTCAAAAAAAACTACACTTCTTTTCTCTTATGGTTTCAAAAAACAACAATTTTAGGATGCCAACGAAAAAGTGACTTGTGTAGCCTACACATCAGTGACAAACCATAAACTATGCCATTACAAAGATGCACTGGTCCTCCTTCAGGGTTGCTTTGAGTTGCTGATATCTAACAATTGTGGTTTTCTAAGGGCCTGTTTGGTTGGGTTGTGGCTATTGACAAAGCTGTTGTTGGTTGGCCGTCTGGAAAAACTGTTATGACTGTACGAAAGTGAACAATTGGCTTTTAGTTGATCCAAACCATCTACAATATTTTGGAAAATGAGCATTGAATCTTCAGCATATTGTAAAAAGGTTGCAGAAGACAGCTTTTCCAAATAGCTGAATTTGCACTATAAAGCCCACAGCTACCATTGGTAAAAGCTATTGAAAAGTTGGCCATTTGGTTAGGCTGTAGCTTTTTCCAGCGAAAAGCTGCTGAAAAACCCAACCAACAGTCCTAAGACAGTGGTACAGCAAAAGTTGTGGTTACATCAACGAAAATATGGTTTTTGTCAAGATGAGTGTGGTTTCAAGAAATTCAACCATAATAAAGAAAACTTTTATGTATGTTTATTTATAATTGTTTGGAGTAGGACCGCTACGAGTTTACATATGTTGTCGTCGCTTTAAGAATGCAATCTTTCCTTACCTTGATTGATGTCGCTTGCTCCACGAGCGTGGAATTTTCTTGAGAAGCTGCTATGTCGTTGGAAGACTCAGCAAACTAGTTAGCAACTGATGATGAGTAGTATACTATATGCATACGAGGGAGTATCCGTGTACGAATCTCCTGGATATCCGGAGCCTAAGACGTACTTGCTAAGAATTCTAGGAGATAAGGGGATCCCCCGTAAGGATCCTGGAGATACTTTAAACTAGGAAGCCTAACCCTACATTTAAGGAGGACAGAGTCCGGATCAGAGATAAGTCCTTGCCTCTTATGACTCGGAGGACCCTCTATAAGAGGACCCAACAGCCCTACAGGGAAGAACAAGAAAAAGACAAAGTACAAGCCTACAGGAGTTAGAGCCCTTAGCCGATTGAGCCCTAGCCATATCAGAGTCTCAATTGTCCACTCGACGTCCACAAGAAGATCCACCACCTTTGGGAAGTTGAGTCATCTAGATCTACTCAAGGAGATCCCAACTAAGTATAGCCACTAACATCCTTTGTAAAGCTACTCGTCATTCAATATATACCAATAGGACGTGGAATACTTATCCTAACAGGGAAGACTTGATGGATCTGGAATACTTATCGAGTAAGGCCGACTCCCAGGCAGTCCTTGCCATTGAGGACAGCCAGAGAGACCTCGTCGACCCGGCGCAGACTGATGGTGCATGCTATCCGCAACAAAACGCTAGAGATCTCCCACGAGAAAAATCATCGGTTACACCACAAGGTAAACCATCAAATTGGTAGATCCGAACACCTTCCAACCAGAAGGAGAAATGATCACAGACTGCCCGGAGGCTCTCTGAAGTCTGTAACCTACTTTTGCATCCTTCGACAACTGATCTTGCCACCCCTGATGGAGAACGATGGTTACAACAGTTAGGGGTTGAACTGCAATAAGCTCTAGCACAAGAGGAATCTTCTCCATTGATGTTTGTTACTAACAGTTCCAGTCATAGAAGAACTCCACGCATACTCGGAGAAGAATCAGATCAAGTAGGACGGTATGATCAAGAGGGACGACATCCCAAAAACAGGCATAATCAGGAAGCCGACCGGTCCGGTCGTGGGTAATGCCCTCCGTCCGTACCTAATCACCATACCAAGACCAACGCCAAGAACTTGACCGACGTAGGTACTCGAAGGCCCAGCAAGGATGTTCCTTGGCTCGGGACACCCTGAAG
Source organism: Stipa capillata (assembly GCA_019208055.1). Taxonomy (NCBI): domain Eukaryota; kingdom Viridiplantae; phylum Streptophyta; class Magnoliopsida; order Poales; family Poaceae; genus Stipa; species Stipa capillata. Next base: position 50,501 of record JAGXJF010001976.1, on the reverse strand, counting down.
TGCCGGAGCCAAAGTCAGGAGCGATTCCCTACTACGGACAGCCAAGAATTTGCACCTTCCCGAAAAACCATAAATGGGTGTCAAGTCTTCTCACAAGAGCTTCAACAGGTACGTTGGCCATCCCGATTCAAGCTTGGGTCAATGGAAACGTATGATGGCACCACGAACCCAGTGGAATTCTATAGATCTACAGCACGGCCATTGAAGCCGCGGGAGGTAACGAGAAGGTCACGGTCAACTACCTCCCGACCACCCTAAAGGGGGCAGCGAGAACATGGTTGACGAATCTCCCTCCAGGAACAAACCATTTATGAGATTAGCTATGCAACATGTTCCTAGGGAACTTCCAAGGCACATACGCTTGTCCGGGCAAGATTGATGACCTCTTCCGACTCATCCAACAAGAAGGTGAAACTCTACGTGAATTCACCAAGCACTTTAGCACCATCCACAACACTATACCAGAGCTAACCAATTATGATGTAATCCATGCTTTTATACATGGTGGAAGGAACAAAAGATGTACACAAGATCTGGTCATGCATCCTCCAGGAACAGTAGCATAGCTGATGGACATCGGCAAGAAGGCTGCCAACACCAAAGAAACTTTGTTATACATCAAGGAACAAGAGTAAGGAGCGCCCCGATCTCCTCTCAGGGCTGAAGGCAACTTGTCAAAAAGCAAGCGCAAGAAGAAGCCCTTCGGGGGAAACGAGGAGAAGAGGCCAAAGACCGATGAGGTGATGACCAACCTTCCCAAGAAACGCACTTGGCAACCCAGCTCCAAAGACAAGCAGTCGACCTCTATCGAGAAGACAGGAGAGAGCTGGTACAATTTTCACTAAATCAACTCACACAATCTCCGCCAACACCAACTATTCAAGAAGTACATCAAGGTAGAAAACAAGAAGCATCGCGGGAAGGCCCCAGAAGTCACGAACAACAGTCAGGACTCAATTTCGATGAAAACTCAAGCCACGAACCATTTCAGGAGAAGAACGAACGATTGACCACATGTTTGAGGGCTCAGCTTTTTTCGAGTCGAAAAGGCAATTCAAAACCATTGCCTCAGAAGTCCTGACAATAGTTCCACAAACACCTCACGCAGTCAAGTTGTCGGAAGTTTAGATTTCCTTCGACTAGACCGATTGTCCCGAGAACCACGTTCGACCAGGATGGTACCCGACTGTTGTTGAGTCAACGATTAACAATTGCAGAGTAGCCCGAGTACTCATTGACGGAGGAAGCTCGTTAAATATCCTCTTCTCGAGTGCCCTCGACGCAATGCAGATTCCACGTTCATCTGTCAAATCGGTAACTCAGGCTTTCCATGGCATTGTGCCCGCCTCCTCAGCCACTCCAATCAGTCAGATCATGCTCCTCGTAACTTTTGGAAGACCAGAGAACTTCCAAACAGAAAGAATCATGTTCGACGTACTCGATGTTGAGACAGTAGATAACGCCATCTTAGGACGACCGACCCTCGCCAAATTCATGGCAGCTACCCACTACACTTACCAGTGCATAAAGATGTTAGGGCCAAAAGGGGTCATCACGATAAAAGGCTCCACCCAGAATGTTTTATTTTTTATAAGCGTAGTTTGGACCTTGTAGAACAACACCAAGGGAGCGAGGAAGATAAACACTCCAAGGCTAAAGCAACGTGAAGACCCACAGCGAGGTGAAAGTTGCTCCAATAGACCCAATGGAACCATCCAAGACAGTTCGGATTGGTTCCAACCTGGATCCAAAATAGGAACTCGAGCTCATCACCTTCCTCCGAGCTAATTCAGACATTTTCGCATCGCAACCGTCTGACATGCCTGGAATCCCCAGGGAGGTGATCGAGCACAGGCTGGCAGTTCGCCCTGATGCCAAACCTATCAAACAAAAGCTCTGGCGGTTCGCTCCCTACCGGAAGGAAGCCATCAAAGTGAAAATCAAAAAGTTCTTGAAAGCCGGGTTCATCCAAGAAGTCAATCACCCAGAATGGTTAGCCAACCTCATCATGGTTAAAAAGGCCAACGGAAAGTGGCAGATGTGCGTTGACTTCATGGATCTCAACAAGGCATGCCCCAAAGGTGTTTTTCCTTTACCTAGAATAGATTAGATAGTAGACTCCAAGTCCAGATGTGACTATCTAATCCTTCTCGATGCCTATTCTGGTTACCACCAGATAAGCATGTGCCGGGAAGATGAGGAGAAGACCTCCTTTGTAATTCCTTTCAGTGTATTCTGATACTCAAAAATGCCTTTGGATTGAAAAACACGGGCGCAACATACCAACGTAGCATGCAGCTCGCCCTCCATGGCCAACTTATTCGTAATATCAAAGCCTATGTCAACGACCTTCTCGTGCAAAAAAGGAAAGAAGACCTGCTCTCAGACCTTCTAGAGACTTTCACAAATTTACGAAGAAATCGGGTCATGTTGAACCCTGAAAAATGTCCTTTTGGGGTTGACACCGCAAAACTACTCGGGTTCTTGGTCTCACATCGACGAATTGAAGCCAACCCCGATAAGATATGAGCTAGCACTGAGATGAGATCTCCAAATTCTATCTGAGATGTCCAAAGACTCATGGGTTGCATTGCAGCCATGAATCGATTTATATCCCAGTTGGGAGACCAAGGAAATCCTTTTTTAAACACCTACGACAACATGACGGTTTCAAGTGGACGGGAGGATCGAATCAGAAAAGGCATTTCGAGAACTCAACAAAAATTTCATAACCCCTCCTGTGCTAGTAGAATTGCTACTCTACATAGCAGCCGAGACACAAGCAGTAAGCGGAGTACTAGTACTGGAACGTGAAGCCCCGGGGCAGCGCGAGAAGATAGAAAGGCCCGTGTACTACATGAGTGAAGTCCTTCATGGACCCAAAGAATGATACCCCTAAGTACAGAAGCTTCTCTACACGGTACTAATAATTTCTTGCAAACTCCGACATTGTTTCGAAGCTCACAAGATCATAGTTCCATCCACCTATCCACTCGGAGAAATTCTTCGCAACCAAGACGCCATCGGACGAATCGCCAAGCAGGCCGTTGAACAGGAGAGTTCGACATCCACTTCGTTCCTCGCACGGCAATCAAATCTCAAGTGCTTGCCGATTTCCTTGCTGAGTGGTCTGAGCCCGACCATCAAAGTAGTTTGCCGTTCGAGAACACAGAAATATGGACCTTACACTTCGATGGTTCCTTAACCATCGAAGGCGTGGGGGCTGGGATAATCCTGACGTCACCAACAGGAGAATGCTTGCAGTATGTACTGCAGATCGACTTCCCGGCCACGAATAACGTGGCCGAGTATGAGGGTTTGCTAGCCGGTCTCTGAGTCACTTCTCAACTTGGCATTCGCTACCTACTTGAGTGGGGACTCATAGTTGGTCCAGAAGCAAATATTCAAGGAGTACCAGACCTCTGATCGAAACATGGCAGCTTACCTAGCGGATGTGAGGAAGCTGGAGAAAAATTTCATCGGACTCAAGGTACGATATATCCCAAGGAAGGATAACATACGAGCCGATAGTCTTGCCCGCCTGGCATCCTCACGATCTTCATACTCACCCGGGACCTTGTAGAAAGGCTCTCGACATCGTCCATGGTTTCCATGGATGTTAAGTCCAATGAAACTCTGATCGAAGAAGTGGCGGACCACGAGTCCAGTGGCCATTTAAGAACATCACCAGGTATCGGCGCTCCAAGGGGGGTCGCGGGTCGACTCGTTGCCCCCCTCGATCCTGAAGACTCATGGATAGAACCTATCCGCATGTACCTTCTTAATCAAATGACCCCGAAGATGATGCGCTAGCCGAGCAACTTGTCCGATGCGCCAGGATGTATTCCCTGGTCGATGGAACCCTCTATTGTCGAGGTGCTCACGGAGTGCTCATGCAGTGCATCACGCAGACGAAGGGTTAAAAACTACTCGATGAGATCCATGGAGGGGTGCGCGAGGGACATGCATCTTTCTGAATCCTAGTCGAAAAGGCCTTTAGAAAAGGATTCCATTGGCCGAAAGCTTTCCCTGACGTGAGCGAATTGGTGAAACGATGCCTTCAGTGCCAGTTCCACAGCAAGCGTGTTCACCAACCCGCCCAAGCATTGTAGACGATTCCCTTGTTGTGACTCTTTACAATACGAGGCCTGGATATTCTAGGGCCCTTCCCGGTTTTCGCCGGGGGCCTACAAGTTCCTATTTGTCATAATAGATACCATCACCAAGTGGATTGAGGCTGAGCCAGTCGCAAAGATCACATTGAAAGCCGCCAAGCGCTTTATCATGAAGTGTGTCGTCACAAGATTTGGCGTTCCGAGTAGGATCATCACCAACAACGATACTCAGTTTTCCAGCGTAGACTTCATCTAGTACCACGAAGGACTCGGCACCAATGCTTCTGTAGCTCATCCATAGAGTAACGGCCAAGTCGAACATGCCAACAGCTTCATCCTATAAGACATGAAAACTCACGTTTTCAATTGTCTGTTAGCTTACGCCAAGGCCTAGGTTCTTGAGTTGCCGTCAGTACTCTGGGCCCTCTGAACCACAGCTAGCCAGGCTATAGGAGAAACCCCTTTTTTCTGGTTTACGGGACCACATCCATGCTTCCTTGTGAATTAAAGCTCAAGTCCCCTCGAGTCGAACTTTAAGCCAAGAAGGATGAAGCCCTCTGACAAGAGGACGACTTCAACTACATCGAGGAACGACAAACTCAAGCACTGATGATATCGGCCAAATACCCGAATGGCACATCCGGGGATAGTCCCTACAGGTCGAAGACCTGGTTCTATGACTTCTTCAGAACTGGAGCAACAGCAATAAGCCATCTCACAAGTGAGAAGGTCCCTATAGAGTGGTCGAGGCTTCCCGACCAGGATCATTCAAATTGGCAATGTAAGATGGTCAAATCCTCGCAAACACTTGGAATATCGATCAGCTTCAGAAGTTTTACGTGTAAGTACCCCGAGTAAGTCCGCACAAGCATCGCCCTTCATGCCTCAGAAGTCGTTCTAGTTATGCCGACTCCTACCTCGCATCATCAAGCTACAGAACAGACCAGTTGGCGGTAAGAGCTCCAGGCGCCTCTGCCTAGCACGCGCTCCTGACAATGCATTCGGCAGGTCATCACACGAGCACTAGGCACACTTGGAGCAACTCGTGACTACTCCGGCAAAGGGGCTTTCTTTTGTTCATTCCCAGCAATAGATATGCCATTTTTTAGTTCTTCTTAGGCAATTTGTAAAACATACACTCAGTTGAGTATAATCTACATTCATAACTGAACATCAGAAGAACTGTTTCTCCTTCCAATAGATAGTTGCGGGCTGAATAGGCACCACAGGGCTAATAAGTTTCCAACGATATTTGGCACGAACGACTCGGAAGTTTGGTACTCGAAAGACGAAGGAAGATCGAGCTCTAGCCTCGTGGGAGGAGGAAGGTCCCTTATCATGTCGACGAGTTATAGAGGGTCCCTGAACCCTCCATTTGACCTCAACCTAAGGCCTGATCGACCAAGATCCCTGACTAGTGGCAGAATCTTCGAACGTGTATTGGGGAGAAACTAGAGGGTATGAACTATGGCATATTCGACGGGACCGCTCAGCGCTCAATAAGCTGACAAGGCTCTCCGACTACCTATTAGACAAAAGGACTGGGTTAATGCGACGCTAAGGCACCTTATCAGACACAAGCACACCCGATAAAGTCCTTAGTGTCGGATTCCCGGCTAAAGATCAACTAGTAAGATTAAAACAAGAATACGAGAATAAAATATAGCATGAGTACTAATCAAAAGATTGTCAAGTCTTTGTTGATAGATGTTCATACATTGAGCTGGTCGACAAACACATCTGCAGCCTCCTGCATGGCCTCGACTAGCTTTTCAGTCTCCCCAGTCTCTGCCCCGGCAAATCATCGCAAAGGGCGCTGACATCCATCTCTGGCTAGGGAGTCCCGAACCCCTTGTCAGAGCTAGGTCTTGATGTGGACCGCCACCATTCGTTTACCTTCAGGGAGAACTAACACATTGGGGCAAGTCGAGGCCACCCTCAACTAGCTTCATTAGCTCCGCTGGCAGCAAAGGTGCTGGCTCCTCAGCCGGCAAAGCAGAAAAAGCACCTGCCACTAGGACAGCAGGAGTGACTGCTACTACCGGAGGAAGGTCCGACCCCAGAAGAGGGGCTTCATGACCTCTGTCATCATGGAGCAGCTACCGGAGCCTCTACCACTAGCAGAACCTTTGCCATGACCTTGGCAAAGGTGAGGGTCACCCTAAAAGCAAAGAAAAAATATGCATCAGAAACACAGCTAAACCATACTCAGAAATTCAACTTCGAGAAGGATGATTACCAAGGGCGCTTTAGTTCCAGTAGGACCTTGACCCTAAGAAGAGCCAGTCCCCTCTTCGCCGGAGTGGTTGGTTGTGACTTCAGCTAGGGATTCTCGGCTTCTCGTGGTCCCGTCCCGGCACTCTCCTTCACGGAGAAGGTAGCCATTTTCTCTGGGCACAAACCACTTGCCCTATGTACATGACAAGGGCTTCTGTCATGTCGACACTAGAAGAAGCAGAAGCAAGCCTAGAACGGGAAGGTACCTGGGGCAAGGTTCGTGGAGACAAAGAAGGAACTTGCACGGGGGATGCCGCCTGAGGAACCTTCTTTGGCCGATCCTTCTCGAGTGTACCTTTAGCACCGGACTTGGGGGCTGAAGCCTGCAGGCTGAGTATTTCCACGAGATCATCCTCCTCAACCCGACCCCTGGCATGGTCGGGCTCTGGGTTAGGCGTACTACGGCTAGCTCATTGAGAAGACAGAAAAACCCAAGTTCAGCTAAAGACAAGCTAGCTCTGCTCGGCAAACTTGACCCGATAAAAGGCGTGAAGGCAGCTTACCAAGAAGATCTCTTTCCTCTCTTTAGGGCTGAGCCTCGTGATTAGAAGAGGAATCACAGTCCTTCTGCCCGGAGGGGTCGATTCGAACAAGTACTTGACCCTTGAATGAAGCTCATCGGGAAAAAGATCTGCATACGAAAGCGAACCAAGTAGTTGAAAAATTGACTTGCCTACTTAAAGATTTGGGAAGATTAGGGAAAAAGCACGTTCCCGTGTCGAAGTCTCTTGTCTGATCCATACCATCCGGGATCTCCCAGCCACCGCGATCCTCAACCTAAGGGGACTGATCCCTCGTCAGAGGAAGTCTTTTGTGACTTCCCAAGCCGATAAGCTCTTCCTGGCGAGGTCAGCGATCTCAGTGGCGAAGGCCTTAAGTCAGCATGTCTACAACGACGCTTCCATCTAGGCTTTGGTTTGGTAGGGCGCCAAGCCGCGGTAGCCGATCCCGGATGATTGTGGGGGCTGGCAATAGAACCACTTCGAGTGCCACCCAACCACGAAGACTTCCGAGAAGAGTGGATGTACTTCTCCTTCATCCCCTCCCATAGTAGGAACCTGGCTGCACCGACAACCCCCTTTTTTCCGCCAGAGATTGTAGAAGTGCCACGAGAGATCCAGGCTCGGACCGATGCCAAGATACACCTCACACAAGTGCGCAAAGATGCTCAACATCAGTACCGAGTTGGGATTGAGGTGGATCAGCTCAATCCCATAGAACTGGAGGATGAGAAGGAAGAAGGAGGATGGCGGGAGATGAAACCCGCACTTGTAGAACACGGCGAAGACGAAAGCCTAAGCGGTGTTTGAGCTCGGGATCGTCTCCTTGAACGCTGCCCGATAAGATACGAGAACCCTCGGGAGGATGTACTCATCTTTCTCAAGCCTCTCGATGGCAGCGGCATTCATCTCAGAAGGTTTGAACTTCGGGATCGCCACCGCCGGAGTGGAGCCAGAATCCTCCAACATCACCGGCGAGTCGTCGGAGAGCTTGCGGGTGTTGGGTGCTTTTTTGGTGGCAAGCTTCTTGCTCATCGGCGGCGAGGCAGAGGCGAAAGCGGGCCAAATGAAAAGGTGAGGGTGAAAAACCAGAGGTTATGGGCAGTGAAAAACCCTAGGTCCCCCAAGCAAGCTTATAAAGACAAAAAGTAATACTGGGGATCCAACCGTTACTGTCCTCTGGGTCACGTTCCATCGCAATGAATACACGCAGTAACTTCATGCGCAAAATCCGTGGTTTCTGTGGGAAACCAGGGCCAGCAGGTGCATGACTTGTCAAACGTGCGTTAGGACCACTACGTTAGCACAACGGTTGCAGAAAAAGGGGGGACAAGATGTTCACCACCACGCAAAATTTCCTCCACAACAGTTCAAATTCTGGAACACCCGCCGGTTCAGATAAGCTTGACTACAGAAAACACAGGCTTGCCCTAGCTGCCCGTTAGAATTCTGAAATAATCCCTACTCAGAAGCAGGGCTACTTGGGAGTTTATTGGAAACTACTTGGGTATGACCAATCCCTGATTAGGAAGCTCAACTGGTCCGAGTAAATAACTTGCTTGAAAGTTAACCACGACAACTTTGAGATACGTCTGGTTGGATATGGTTCCCGACTAGGTTGTTTCTGATTGATCCATCCCAACCGCATTTCATGTACTGATGGGGGGCTTGACGGTGAGTAGTATACTATACCGTATACGAGGGAGTATCCGTGTATGAATCCCCTGTATACCCAGAGCCTAAGACGTACTTGCTAAGGATTCCAGGAGATAAGGGGATCCCTCGTAAGGATCCCGAAGATCCTTTAAACTAGGAAGCCTAACCCTACATTTAAGGAGGACAGAGTCTAGATCGGAGATAAGTCCTTGCCTCTTACGACTCGGAGGACCCTCTATAAGAGGACCCCAACAGCCCTATAGGGAAGAACAAGAAAAAGACGAAGTACAAGCCTATAGGAGTTAGAGCCCTTAGCCAATTGAGCTCTAGCCATATCAGAGTCTCAATCATCCACTCAATGTCCACAAGAAGATCCACCACCTTTGGGAAGTCGAGTCATCCAGATCTACTCAAGGAGATCCTGACTAGGTCAAGATCCCGACTAAGGATAGCCAGTAACATCCTTACCCTTCAACAAATCTTCTGTTCATGACAACCGTAAGATTAGTGGTTTACCAATCGTCGATAGATGGCGCCGACCATGGGGACCTCTTCGGTCGATTCCGTCAAAACAGTATTGGAATCAACGTGAGAGTTGACAAGGTTCACACAATGAACTGACTTCTCAGATCGGGGCTTCTATGACGACTTTGCCCACCCATCCGACTCAAAACCGATAGCCAATTGCATGGATCTCGGAGATTATTCTCCTGATAAGAATTTGGATAGCGAGGAGAACTGCTTCAGAACCGAAAATTTCTTGGAAGCTAGCAAGGGTGTACTGGTGCTCCATGTGCTTTTCAAACATCAATTGCATTGGCTAAATGAATGAGAAACGGTTCAACAGTATCTAGAAACTTGCTCAGCGAGAATGATTCAAACACCACGCCCGGTGGCATTTGGTATCCCTTTGTGACACTTTAGAATAAAACTAGAGTAAAATGCATTGATGGTCTCTTAACCTGTGGGTATGTTCACTTTGGTCCTTCAACTTTAAAAATGCACGACTCCTTAAACTTGTTAAAGAGTTTCATTTTAGTCCAAAATGAGTTTTGCTGGCTATGACCATTGACTTGATGTGTTGACTACACCATGCTAGCATCCAAATCAGTAGAGGCCCACATGTCAAGTATCAGGTAACCTTTTAACCTCTCTGACTATTCTCTCTTGCCCCTCTCACCCCATTCCGGCCATGGAGCCGCACTTCACCCCTTGCCTCCTGCTCCAACGGAGATGCATGGTGGTGGTGTGATAGATAGTCCTCTGTTTCCTCATACTCCTATCTTTTCTCCTCTTTGCCAGCATAATCTTCTCCATCGGAAGAGAATTCTTTGTTCAAAGCGGCAGATGCGGAGGCGTGCAGGCCACCCATTGAAGCCTAGCCTCACCGCGGTCACATCTCGTGGCGATGGCGGGCAGGGAAGATGGATCCCTGTCTGGCCACCATGGACGTTGCTGCGGGCAACCTTCCATTTTCCTCTGCTATCTGGGGCCCACAAGGGTCTGCCACTACCGCCTCTTCTTGAGTAGATCCATTTCGTCCCCGAGTAATCCCATGCGGAGTTCTGCCTACATATATAGAAGGATCGCATCGTGAAGAATAGAGAGAGGCGGCGGGACAGAACCAAAGGCTCTCGTCAGGAGTTCCAATTTTCCATCTTCATCACCACCACGAATTCCAACCCTAGATCATCCCTTCCAGCAAGCGTCCATAGCTAAAAAGTCCCCATAATTTATTGATGATCATCAAGACTTTCAAGATTGGTTTGTATTCTGGTATTCATCGATATATGGATTCAATCTTTTATTCATTCTTATTGATTTATATGATGTGTGAGTAGTCTATCGAGGCAACAGGGTTGCAGTAGTAATAATGTAACATTCTCTATGTTTATGATGACCATCCATCTTCAACGCCATCAATTGTGTTATTATGATTGTCATCCATCTTCGGTGCAATCAATTTATGTATTGGGATTGATTATGAATATTTGTCTAATGCCCCAAAAGGGATCATAGTAGTTGTTGTTTGTCGACCCCCTTTGTTAGACATGGTGGTAATAGTGGAGAGGAGATGACGCTTGGTGGATGAGTGACAGAAATCTGCCATAAAGAGCTATAAACCCAATATGTTAGGAGAAGGTATGAAGACTAATACTTTATCCCATAACCGATACAAGTGACAATGCACAAAGTTGAATTGATGGTAGAGGTATTTATCACAACAGTTTCTTCATTAGTTAGACATTTATTTTATATGCTTCACTTATATCTAAAGTCTCAATATCCTTATGAGAATTGCTACCAATTAACCTATATACCCCATGTCTCATTTTCCACCATTAGAGCACCTCCTGTAGAACTTTTAGTAGTAGTTAATTTTCTTTTTTTATTTTGAAAATATAATTGCATCCTAGATCACGTAGTTGCGTATTGTAATTATTTATTGCATTCTCCAGGTTCACAACTATTTGAGATAGGTAGTTTTGCATCTCAACATTCACTTATATTATTTTTAAGTGTGATTTTAGATTTGGACCAAGTGAGTCCATTTCGGTTTGACACTCTTTCTCATAAAAAATGCTACAATCAATCCCCTATACTTGTGGATCATCAACAGCCTCGACCTCCCATGGAAGGACGAGCCACCCCTGGCTCTACTAGACGCCAGAGCATTGAGTTCATTCCCGCATCAATGTAGAATCAACAATTCAACACGAGGTATGATTCATGGCATGTTTCTTTCTTTGTCAGTTGGGTCGACTAATTGATGTGATCTCTGGACGACCAACCGTATTGTCCTTCTTGCTTCTGTTGGTGAGATAGAGTGCATATCACAACTTGTCAGGCCCCATGGTAGACTTTGTAGGTGGGTGTTACGATTAATCTTGTCGTTAGAATCCAGATATTTTACGATAGGTTTGAACACCATGTTGAGTTAGACATGTCCAACGTGTTACATATTTAAGCAAAGTTCAGTTAGGAGTGCATGGAAGCCAGAAAACTTGCACGTTCAAGTTGTGGCAAAAAGAGTCACGTTAGAGATGAGTCCAAGTAGTTTAAGGGTTGTAAACTGAGTATAAAATGATAACAAAGACAACAAAAATGGTGCGGTTATTGTGCACCACCAATTCAGTATCCTATGCTCAATGGTATGAATTAGGGCATCTGGGCCGTGAAGACGAAGGTAATTCTCCACCCTTTTAGGGTGCGGGAAGCTATATGACGCTCTTGGAGTTTGGAATGGCAAAGGAAGCATGGGAGGCACTCCAACAGATGCAAGTAAGAGAAGATAAGGTGAAGAGGGTGTGAGCAAGGCTGCTAAAGAGGCAGCTTGATAAGATGAAGATTGAGGACTCCGAGACGATTGCTGAGTACTCCATGAAACTCACAAACTTGGTGGGTGAGATCTGCTCACCTGGAGGAAAGATTGTTGACACTGATGTTATTGAAAAATTGTTTGGATGGGTTACCCCAAAGTTTACCGATATAATTGGTACAATCGAATAATTTAGAGACATCACGACCATGTCGGTATCCGAGGCGGTTGGAAGGTTGAGGACGCAAGAAGAAAATGCCAAGACTCGTCGTCAACCGAAGGAAGGAGGTGAGAAACTCTTCTTCTCAGGCGCTGAGTGTATAACACAAATGGCGAAGGAGAAGAACAATGTCAAAGGCTCAAGTGTACATGGACGTGGCTGCAATGGTAGAGGGCGTGGCCGTGGCCCAAGGCATTGGTCGGGGTGATGCAGATCGCTTCATCAACGAAAGGAGATCTCGGGATTATAATAAATCTAAGGTAAAGTGTTTCAATTGCAATGAGATTGGTCACTTTACAAAGGAATGCAATGAACCAAACAAGAGGGAGAAGGCTAATCTAGTTCCGAACCAAGACGATGATGAACCTACGCTCCTCATGGCCGAAGTGTGCGAGCTTGTGCAAACTGTCACCTTGAAATTCGAAGAAGTGATGTTGCAAGAAGAAAAGGTTGTTCCAAATTTGAAAGGTGCGTACAACAAGGGTTGGTATTTGGATACTAGGGCTAGTAACCATATGACAAGATGCAAGGATAATTTCTGTGAGATGGATATCGGTTAAAGGATCAGTAAAGTTCGGTGAAGGATCAAGGGTTACAAGCTATGGACGCGGATCTGCCTTGTTCGAGTGCTACACGAACTAACATTGCATATATACTCACGAATTTCTACTACATCTCCAGTCTAAAGGGAAACGTAAGTCTTGGGCAACTAGAAGAACACACGTGTAAGATCATTATTGAAGTTATGTCCGTCCTAGACAGAAGCCGAAAGATGCTGGCAAAGGTGACGAGGTCTAGAAATCGCATATATGTGCTGAATGTAAATCCGGCTCAACTAGAGTGTTTGATGGAGAGATAGACAGAGGAAGCATGGGTATGGCACACGCGTCATGAATACGTGAATTTCCATGCGCTAAAGCTCTTACGTACGGCAGGAGGACAGCATTCAAGGTATGCCTCACTTCAACCACGTCGATCCTGCGTGCGACGGCTGCCTCGTTGGGAAGCAAAGGCATGCTCCATTTCCGGGTCAGGGTCAATACCGACTGGACATGAAAGGATCTAGGCCTGACTAGAGAGGCAGGGGAAGAAAAGGAGATTAACAAAAACTAATCCTAAAAACTGATTTCTACACAAGTAGCTCTATAATACTAAGCAAAATCTAGCATGCTAGTGATCAAAACATGTAAGGAAACAAGTATAGAGAATTGCAAGCAAATAACAAATGGGAGACATGATATTTGTTGTCGAAGCTCGAGTTGGCGAGGCTCTACGTCTTTGTTGAGAAAACTTGATCCAACGATCGGAGTTGGCACCGAATCATGCTCTTTCCTTAAGAAACTTGCTAATGCGAAACTTCCCTTCCCTTGCGATGGGCAAATTTCAACCTTCACAAATCTCCCCATTTCTTCACAAGCTTGAAGACACCCGAGCGATGAGTAAATATCTAAGAGGTGCCAACCTTTAAAGTAATAGAAACTTGGTCTCAGCTTAGAGGTGATCCTTTACTTGAATACTCAATGGAAATTCAATCTAAATCCTTAAGATTTCTCCATCTCAAAGATTCTCACAAGAAGGCAGGAGAGAGGAGGGCAAGAGTGCAACACATGTTTTAGGATGCAACGGATTGCCTCCACTCAGGGAGCGTGGTGGCTTACATAGTTTTCCTAAAAAATCTAGCCATTATTCACAAAGAAACCTCATCCAGGGGTTTTGAGAAGCTCACTCGGAGGTTCCAGGTTTCAAACACAATGACTAGTTCAGGAGAAAAGCACTGCTCGGAGGGTATAGCTCGGACATATCAAATAGTTCAAAACCTCAGGAAAATTCAAGATCCGGAGTGTCCAGACAGAAAACACTTGGAGGTTTTCAAATTGAAACAACCCTTTTGTTCCAAAACATAAATTGACTCGGAGGTTCTGGAAGATCCTCATTCGGAGATTCTGAATAGGCAAAAACAGAGCTAACTTGGTTTTTTCAGAGGTGCTGGACCAGAGGGGTCTGGACAAAATAAAGCACTAAGACAAAGGCTAAGTCATGGCTCAAGGTTCAGGATGAACTTCCCTCGGAAGGTACAGATGAAGCTAGGGCTTCAATACAAAAGCTTTATAGTCACTCAGAGTGTCCGGAAAAACCTCACTCGAAAGTTTCGGACATAAAACACTCTGACCAAATCTACTGTGTGGATTTCGACCAATCCGGATGACCTTCATTTGGAAGGTCTGGTTGAAAAATAATCTTTGGATACCCATTTCCGCTACATCTAGGAGTGCTTGGAGGCGGGCATCATCGATGTCCGACATGTTGGCACAAAGGAGCAACTAGCAGATATCTTGACAAAGTCCCTGAGCAGACCAAAGTTTAAAGAGATGAGGCAAAAGATCAATGTTCTAAACGTGGAAGAGAAGGAGGAATGACAAGCTTAAGGAGGTGATTATTACGATTAATCTTGTCATTAGAACCCTGATGTTTTACAATAGGTTTGAACACCAAGTTGAGTTAGAGATGTCGCAAATGTTGCATGTTTAAACAAAGCTCGGTTAGGAGTCTGCACGTAAGCCGGAACTTGCACGTTCAAGTTGAAGCAAAAAGAGTCACGTTAGAGATCAGTCCAAGTCGTTCAAGGGTTGTAAACTAAGAGTATAAAAGGAGAATAAAGACAACGAAATGGTGTGGTTGTTATGCACCCCCATAACATTTTTTTCCTTCACATTATTTCTCTTCAGTGTGTTCGATCAAGGGCTGAAACCAACAGTCGGTTCGAGGCGGCGGGCTAAGCAGGCAGCGCATGGCGTAGTGCATGCCCAACACGACCGACGTGAGCAACGCCGACGACTAAAGCGGCATGTACGATTGTCGCCGACGAAGCACCAGGCTGATGCAAAAGTAAAGGTGGGCATCGGGCCGGGTCGGGCCGGCCCGGCACGAGCCCGTCGTGCCTCGGGCTAGAGCCTAGCCGTGCCGGCCCGGCCCGACCAAACGGCCGTGCCGTGCCGTGCCGGCACGACAGGCCGGCGGTGCGGCCCAAACCCGGCACGCGGGCACGCCGTGTCGTCGTCGGGCCGTGCCGGCCCGGGCACGGGCCGTCGAGCGCGAGGGCGGCGGCGAGGAGGTGCCGGAGCGGACGACGGCAACGGCTCGACGCGGTAGGAAGGAGGAGGCCGCCCTCCGGTGTGCTGCCGAGCCGGATCTGAGAGCTGAGGCGGCGGCGAGGCGGCGGCGGAGCGGACTGCGACACGGCACATGACGGAGAAGGAGGCGAGGAAGGCTCTAGGAGCGGCGGGAGGCTGGCGGCGGGCGCGGTGGCGCGAGCGCAGGAGGCGGCAGCGGGCGTAGCGACACGAGCGCGGGAGGCGGCGGACGCGGCGGCGCGAGCGCGGGAGGACGAGGCAAGGACCGAGGAGGGGCGCAGGAGCTAGGCGGGGGTGGCGGCGGGGCGGCGCGGGACAGGAGCAAGGCAGGGGCGGCAACGGGGCGGCGCGGGACGGATCTAGGAGTGGAGGAGGGCTACGCGGGGGGGAGGGGATAAAAGGCCGGGGGAGATGGGCCGGCCGGGGATTTAGGGAAGTGGGCCGCTCGGGGGAGGGGGAGGAAATAGAGAGCGGGCTGCTACCGTGCCGGGCCGGCCCGAACACGGCCCGTACCACCGTGTCGGGCCGTGCTACCCGTCGGGCTGAGATTCCGGGCACAGCCCGGCCCGAACTGTCGTGTCGGGCCAGCCCGGCCCGTTTTCTATCCGTGTCGGGTCGGGTCGTGTACCGGGCCGTGCTGGCTGGGCCTCGGGCCGGCACGGAAAAGCCCGGCCCGAGTCCCACCTTTATGCAAAAGTAACCCACGTGGAACCACGATGTTACCTGCAGTGGATTTGGTGCTGTCAATGTTTGACGACAAGGTGGCGAGGAGAATGGGGTGGCGGCGGTGGAAGGAGAAGAGGCGGAGATCAACATGGTGCTGCTGGAGGCTCTGAAAGCAGGGGCGAGGACGAAGGAGAGGAGGTGCTATTAGCGGTGGTGTTGGGGTGGAGGAGAGCGCGGGAGATAGCCGTGGTAGCGGCACCGGTGGCCATGGCCGACGAGGCGGGAGATGCTGAGCAGGAGGAGCAGTGTGCGTGGTGTGGTGTTCCGCTGTCGCCGCTGCTAATTACTTATCCGCTGATATAGTGACATGTGGGTCCATGATGATAGGAACGTCATTGTGGCGTGGTCAACGCGCCATGCCAATGGTCATAGCCAGCTAAGCTTGTTTTGGACTAAAATGAAACTCGTTAACATTTAGGGGGTCACAAGTGTATTTTGAGAGTAAAAAGACTAAAGTGAGTGTATCACACAAATTAAGGTCTACCAGTGTATTTTACTAAAAAAAAATTTACTGGGCTGTATAGACCTGAAGATGAGCTGGGACTATCCACTTGCTTCCGGACATGCATGGATTAGTTGGGAATTCATTGGATTGGATATGTTGGGATATGCATTGGACATTTGCGACTATACCTCGATCTGCTTGATAATGCATAAAATGAAACACTATCTTAATGGTGCCTGCACAGGACTTTTCCGTGGAGGTGCCCTCCTCCGTGCGCACCACATGGAACACCTCGATCACCTAGGCTTCGGTGAGAGCCCTCCTAGATAGTTCTCACATTCATAACGTACTCAGTTTAGTCTAATGGACTACGCATGGCAAATGTGCCCACTTATGCGATGAGCCCGTGAATTTTCACGAAGTAGTTCCTCCACGTGCTAAAACTTCCCCAACAAAATTTATTCGATTTCATCAAACTTCTATGGCATGACGTTACTACCACAAACAAGGCTTTCTTAATCGGTTAAAAACAGCTGTTAAAGTTGGTTTTGAGTACCGACTGTAAGTAAAGGGAGCTTATAATATTTAGATATCTCAGTCGGTTTGCCAACCGGCTGGTATAATATTACTCAGTCGGGTTAAACTCTTGAACTGACTATAGAAGTGATTACCTTAATAGGGTAAAAATACAAAACTGACTGCAAAAACAACTCCCTCAGTTGGGTCGCTAATTTGAATCGACTGAAATACGGACTAAAAAATTAAAAAAAAAGGTAGTTGAGGCTTTGGCCGTCCTCTCCACCCGTGGTCGCCAGAGGAGCTCCTCCACAGATTCCACTTCCGGCCCTTGCCGCTCCATGGGCAGATTCTGGATAACAACAGAAAATAGATCATTGTGCAGTTCTTGCAAAAAAATAGCCACGTTGAATATCCCAGTCAAAGAAAATAAAGCACAGAGCACATTAATTAAATGGAATGGCAAGGAAGCACCTGAAAGCCCTGACCTTGAGGTCCCTCCTGAGCTCATACTCCTCACCGACCTCGAGCGTGACGAGATTGTGCTTGAGCTCCAACTGGTCCATGGCACGGTGCACGTCGAAGAGCCACTCCATGATTTGACATAGATGATCACAAATATTTGTGGTTTGTTGCTCATGACATGTGGTAGAAATATCAACACAGGTAAATGTCCCGAGAGTAAGAAGTCATACGTCCTATAGAAGCCCCTCAACTGATCGTTGAGCATGCCATTGAAGTCCATCGTCGAGGTCGCGGTAGCCGCAGATGAAGAAGGACGCGGAGACAGGTACCGGCCATCCCGCTGTCCTCCGACCAGGTGCCAAAGCCCGTCGCCGTCCCCGCCTCCGGCATTCCATCCACTGCTCCTCCCGCTCCTCCGACCACCTACCCCCAGCGCCTTCTCCTCCCACCGCT
Organism: Stipa capillata; assembly: GCA_019208055.1. NCBI lineage: Eukaryota > Viridiplantae > Streptophyta > Magnoliopsida > Poales > Poaceae > Stipa > Stipa capillata. The sequence continues at coordinate 32,678 of JAGXJF010001976.1, read as the reverse complement.
CCTCCCCAGCGCTGCCGAGCCGCAACTGCCTCCTCCCACTGCTCCTCCGACCACCCTTCTCAGTGCCGCGTCCTCCCACCGCTCCTCCGACCACTCGTCCCCCAACGCCGCCTCCTCCCACCGCTCCTCCCCAGTGCCACCGAGCCACAATAGGAAGTCCTCGGTGGTGAAGAAGCTGTGCGCACTAGATCCAGATCCGTGGTGGGCTGGTACTTGGACCGGCCCTGGTCACCGGCGTGGTTGGAGAGGAGGTCCATTGAGGCGTGTACAAGAGGAGTCACGAGGGGATTGGGGATCGGGAGGAGCAGATCGAGGTGGGGTGGGGAGGAGACAGGATGCACATGACATATGGAGATCGAGAGAAGACGAACTTGGGGATCGAGTAATTAGGGATGGATTGGGGATCGATTAGACAAAGGCGTTGGGTCTCAATCGGTTTCTTTTCCTAACCCGACTGGGATAGGTAAAAATTTTAGTATATCTACTTTTTAAACCGATTGAGATTTTTTCAACCGGCTAAGATATCTCTAACACAGTTAGTATTACCAAAACCTTCTAAGATGGGGGTTTCAGAAAAGTTATTTTTGTGGTAGTGCGTGCATGCTAGGTCGAAAATCCAAACACTGAACTTTTGATGAAGCTTCGTCTGGAGCCTCTTTGAGTCAAAACCTTTTTAGTATGTCTATTCTTTAAACCGACTGAGATTTTTTCAACTGGCTGAGATATCTTTAACACAGTCAGTATTATCAAAACTGTCTGAGATGGGGGTCAAGAAAAGTCATTTTTGTGATAGTGCGTGCATGCTAGGTCGAAAATCCAAACATTGAACTTTTGATAAAGCTTCCTCTGGAGCCTCTTTGAGTCAAACCGAAGAATTCTCCATGAACAATTATTACCCAGCTTTATCATGGATACAGTGAATAGAGCCTCTTTACAGTGATGTCCGTAAAGCTCACTACAGCCAATGTATGTCACGAATGGGCCTATGGCCTAGTAGGAGCAGGTACTTCGTTCTCATACATCCAGATCGATCCTTTAGATGCGTCAAGTAGAACTGCATGTGACCACGTTCATTAGGACCGGCAAGGCCTCTAATATCTTTCTATCATGTGCGGGCGACGCACATACAACTATGTACTCTTTCAAAGAAAGCTGATTGATGGTTTGACGTGGTGGTAAAGACCTTTATCACCGCCTGTAGCAAACGCTCTCAGCGAAACATCTAATTAGCCCTCAGACCGACATGAACAAGTGTGTCGCAGAACATACCTAACATGGCATATATGATATAACCACTTGTACTACTGCAATACTATTGGTATTATGATTCTTATTCCCAGCAACCATTTTGGAGTAATGTTTCCCCAAGTCTACGGAATGAGGATTTTCTAGCCCAGTTTCTGTTAGTAGGGTTATCTCTACAATCTTTCTTTTCTGTGAAGTTGTTGGGAATTTATTTGCTTCAGCATAGGTCTTAGTTTCCTTTTATTACACATGACTTTATTCATAAAAACAATCCGGTATAATCAGTTTCAAACTTAGGCAAATCATCTTCTATATCTGCCATATTACACCAATATTTATTACACTAGAATCCAACCGTTTAAGGAGAAGGTTATATTTGTGTTCGCCAATTTTATCAACTATCCAATTAACAGCATTCATCTGTCTAAGAACAGGTGATATGTGGAGAACGGATTTTTAGATCCTAAGCTCCAGCGAGCTCTGTCTTTTGAAAAGTTCAAAAAGTGAATCTTCAAGTTTCGAAAAAAAGGGAAAAACGTCCCACAACTACATGTGGGGACAAACTATGGACCTGCAAAATTTCACGAAAAAATTATTGTCACGTGTAGCCTGTGCAAAACAATAAGACGGGCTAATAGAGCAAATAGTAGTGCTCCAATTTCATATTTTTACATAGCTAAAAAAAAGGGGTCTTTTTCGACCAAAATGTGCACTTCCATGTAATATTACAATACTTAGATGCATGATTTTTTCGGAATTTTTTGCAACACCAAAAATAGAAAAATTATCCGAGAGCACTGGAGCTCAAGCTCCAAAACGAGTTTACGGTGATATGTGTGTCAATTTCCTGTCTCTTGTCACAACAAAAGTGCAACTGCAAATATCTCTCATTTATCAAAGTCAGCTGCAGCCTAGCAAAAGCATTTCACCCTTCACATACAAGATGGTCTCAAGGTCCACACAAAGAATAGCCCAAACATCACTTGTCCACTGACGCTTCATTACTTTTTAAGTACCATCTGCCTTAGAGCTTTTCTATTTATAAGTCCAGATTGTTGGCAAAGAATTTTCATTCCTTCTACGTACCTGATGTAAGTGAGCATAGAACATAATTGGAACAAGGGTAGAGTCTCTCTCTATTGTGCTTTAGACATTTTATAAAAATATTGTACTTATGACACAATTCTACATGTTTAGGAATGGGTGGAATTAGGAAGCAACCACATCAGCACCACTGGGAGTAGAATCTCGTGGCAGTAACTCTGTAGCTACAGATCTCCTTCCAGTGCGTGATCAGTGGTTTCGCAACTTACATGGACCTGAAGAAATTAGTTTCTATATGTATGTTTTTTGAAGGAAAATAGTACGGCAAAAACCCCACTGCCGAAATATTAACAAAAAAGCGTATTTACAAGCAAAAAGGAAAACAAAAGGCGAAATCTACAATGGAGACTACTCAAATAATCGTTTATAGCAGGGGAGAACTTTCTGTTTGCTCAATGGATAACCATGGCAATTTATATATGTATGTTACCTTCAGACTAAAGACTGATCTAACAAATCTCAACACAACCCAAGACTGCAATTCCCTTCTGTATAATAAATCGTCCATGTTACTCTTGAGCCACTAACAGAAGTGATTAGCAAAAGATGATACCCAGGTTCACATGCTACAAGGCCTTCTTTATCACGAAGGCAAACAATTCTTTCAACGATTCAACTCCTCTGATCAGTAATTACAAAATCATTCACATACTTATGCTCGAAACGAATCGAACAATTCACGCAAGAAAGGGGAGAAAAAGAGCAGTAGTGAGTTACCAAGAAGGGGGCAAAACGTCGTCAACTAATCTTGGTGCCACCGCCTGTGAGAGATCCCGCTGCTCCGGCGGTGCCTCAGGGCGGGGAGCGCGAAGAACCATGCCACGGAGGCGCAGAGCGCCGCAGCGGCCGCGATCTCCGCCGGCGCCGGCCGTTCGCCGAGACCGGACCCGCCGGCGCGCCACCGGCGGAGGAGGATGTAGAGGGAAGCGAGCGCCAGCGCCCGGAATACGCGATCGGCGTGGCCGCCCGTCGCCGCCGGAGCAGGCTCGGCGTCGTTGCCGGCGATGCTCATGGCGAGATGTGGGCTAGTGTCGCGGGGCGACGATGTATCCGGAGGGCAAAAGACCGGTTTTAGCCTCTGTCTTGTTTAATTATAATTTTAATCTTTTAAAAAATCAGAACTAAAAATGTGTCAATATAGCGGGTTGGACCCGTGACACGTCACCTATAGCAGATCCAACCCATGATAGATGACATGTCACAGCTAATCTATCGTGGGTGGAATCCATAGTACTCTGGCATATATCACGGGTCTCACCTGCGATATGACCTGTCACGGGTTCTACATGTGACAGGTGAGTCTCGTGGGTCCACCCTAGGACACGAGATACATGGCAGCTATATAAATAGTTGTGGAGTTATTTTTATTTTAATTTTTTAAGGAGGCTAAAATCACAATTAAAACTCATAAGGGGCTAAAATAGGCTTTTTGCCATATTCGGAGTGCTACCATGAAGGAACCGGTTGACCCAATGATTCATTCACGAGGAAAGTGCAATCGATCAGATATCACTTAAATTTTGTTTTTACACTTTGTTTGGGATACAGCGTGGAAGCAAATAGTGTTGATACCAATATGAATACGGATAGTACCGATCGCGAATACGATATAAACATCAAAATCGATATGGTGAAAAATATTTTATCGGTTATTGTAACATTTCTAGTTTTATAATACGTGTGATATTTTTTTAAATAATAATAAAAGTAATATAGATGTTTGTTCATCATTGTCTTCAATATTGCAATAAATCATATTCTGTTGCAATCTTTTAGTTGCAACATGTAAAAATCCTTATAGTGAGATAATTGTGCTGAACTACAGTTTATGTACTAGTGTTTTAGCGTGAATGGACTAGGCCTTGAATTCATACTTAGAATAGAAAGATTCATCTTTCGCAACTACTAAATGGACTAGGCCTTGCATTCATAGTTTCGTGTGAATAGACTTCATTTAGTATCCGAATTGATACTAGGTCATCGAAGAGCCTGGTCTTAATGGAGCGTTAATGGTCATGCTCCCGTATCTGCTCATGAGCTCTTTCAGAAATATCCGTTCTCTTAAACTGCAACCACACAGTTAAGCTCAAGTAGGTACATTTCTTATAGATATCTTATACGTAACTATCTTTTTCACATAATACATTAAGGTTTTGTAACAATCTGTTATACAGTGAGCATATTTATGTTTCACACGGGTATAATTAAAATGTACTCACTTGTTATAATCTTTGCACTTTTTTTATCTAAAATGCTATAATAGATCATGTGTACTTGTAGCCATTACCCGCCGCGGTCATTCCGTGCCTGTCGAGCCACTCCAACTCATCGACCGACGATTCCCACTTCTATGATCATGTGCTAAGATTTTATCTTCCTTATTTAAGCAGTTTTGGTTCTTAAGAATTGATAGTGGTCTCGTGCAAATTTTGAGTCGCATGAGCAAAATCAATACCTATTTATGATCCCGGATGCATTATAGATAGTGGATCAAGGGCTTATCGGCTGAAACAAATCCGGCAACATGCTACCAACAAGGTGATAGCACTACTACAGAAACCATTTAGCAGGATGCCCTCTACGGACCGTTCAGCGGAACGGTCTATAGAGACAGTATCACAGATGGTTCAATCTCAAAACCGTCTGAGAAAACAACTACCGGCGCTACCCAACAAGCGGGATGCTATAGTACAGATGGTTCATTTGAAAAACCATCTGTAAAAATAGTACAGACGGTAACTATCGATGATTGGTAAACAACCGATCTTACAGTTGTCGTGAGTAGAAAGATTTGTTGAAGGGTAGGGACTCCTGGGATCGTTGTCTAGCAATACCGGGTAACATGAATCGAGATTTTTTATACAGGTTCAGGCCTCTCGTAGGATAATAAACATACGTCCTATTGGTATATATTGAATCACAAGTAGCTTACAAAGGGGGATGTTAGTGGCTATCCTAAATGGGATCTAAACCTATTTTTGTGGAGACCTTCTCCGAGTAGATCTAGACGACTTGTGTGGTCTTCTCGTGGAGGCTGGATGGAAGACTGAAGCTCCGTGCAGCTAGGGCTCAATCTCTGAAGGCTTCTGTCTCTAACCTTGCTTGTGAATGGCTTGTTCGCTTCCTCCTCCCTAGGGGATCTTCATATCTTTATCTAGGAGATGATCTGAGTCGTAGAGATCATGGACTTATCTCTAACTGAGATTCTGCCTTCTTAAACATAGTGATTGACTTTCTAGCTAACGGGGTGTCCGTCTCCATTACGTGAGGACTCTTTATCTTCTAGATTCCTTGGAAGCTATGTCAGCTGTTCCAGGTATCCATGGTATTCATATACGGATACTACCCCGTATACGGTACTAACATATTACTCATCATCAAGCCCCCCATCAGTACACGAAATGAGGCCGAGACTGATTAACCAAGCACAGTCCTAGTCGGGCAACACATTTGATCAGAAATATCCCTAGGTGGTTAGTATTTAGAAATATCCCTAGGTGGTTAGTATTATCTTCTGAGCAAGTTGGGTTACCTACTCGGTGCAGCTTATTCTTCTCATCAGGAAACGAACCATCCCGAGTGGCTTTTCAGATAAGCTCCCAAGTCATCCTTCTTCTGAGAAGGAAAATATGAGCACCCTACCGAGTGGTTAGGGCAAGCCCGTGATTTCTGCAATTAAGCTTATCTGGATTCGGCGGGTGTTCAAAGATTTGAACCGTCTTGGAGGAAATTTCGTGTGGTGGTGAACATATCTTTTTCCTCCTTTCTCTAACTATATCTCTAACATAGGGGTGTCACGACACGCTCCCGGGAGTACATCGGTTTTCGCTGGTAAGAGCTCCTGGTCGGGGTGGCAAAACAAATGGTGCTACTGCCAACCTACAGCCTCTGAGGGCATCAACTTCTAGGGCACCGCGCCTGTCCAGGCTTTATCATGGTCTAACGAGACAAACCTGAACCCTCGTCTTTGCCGACTAGCCGACGAGATCAAAGAGCTCAAGGCCCGGGGACTGAGGGCGTGAGACGTCACCGAGGACTTCGTCAGGCGCGGCCTGTGTCCCCTGAGGGCCAGGGATACGGGCGCTTGCGAGACCACGTGCGACTTCTTCCGCGCTTGGAAGAAATCTGGTGTCCCCTGTTTCCGACAACCCCTAGCACTCTTAGGTTATCCTGCTCTAACCTGGTATCTTCCTTATCGGCAGCCCTAGATGAGGCCGTGGTGCTGGCGAGGACGAGGACTCTTTTTGAGAAGTCGCCTCCGTCTGGACGTCACGGCTTCCCAATGTCACTCCCTTTGCAACTCAGCCAAGAGTGGAAGAGGTTCTTGCGGTAAACCCTACTTCGTCAGATTTTTCTTCTTTCATCTGATTAGGACTAATCGGGATCATACTCGAGTAATCTTCACTTTAGCGTGAGGGGCACGGGATCGTGGACCCCAATGCCGGGACTTATGAGAACCGATCGGACCCGCCCTCACCGGAGGACCTCCGGAATTCGAGCTCGAGACCCGCCGTAACCGCTAGCGGGACCGCTCTGGGTTCTGACCTGGGTCCTGCAGCATCGTCTGACTCCTTGACAAGGTCACCTCTGCGGGATTCTCCCTAGGTACTTTCCAGTTTCTGTTTCGTTCTGACCTTTTTTGGCACTGGGTGACAGAGTCTAGTCGCTGTACAAGGGGCGAATATCTCATGCCTAGTGGGACCAATTTCACCACTCGTCAAATGGAGCACCTAGAAGGTGCCGCAAGGTGCCGAGAACACCCGGACTACGGAGATATTGAGGGTGATTACTCCGGCCAAAAGGGGATAGGCCCTTGTCGGGCTCAAGTTGCCCTTCGAGCTGAAGCGCTCAAAGTGAGTGTGCTCCTCGCATTCCTTTCCTTCGAGTAGTTTGGGCCACATCTTGATTGTCCTCTCCTTTTTGCCTTCTCAGGGTGAGATTCGCCTCGACCAAGGTCATGGCGGGAGTCCCTCCGGTGGCACCGGCTCCGGCAACCGTGCCGGCCTCAGGGATGGGTCCTCCTCTAGTGGCAGTCCCTTCTCTTGCGCCAGTGGCAGGAACTCCTTCTGCTCCGCCGGCCAAGAGATCCATGCTGCTATTTCTGACAAACCTGACGAAGCTCGTCGAGGGTGGCTTCGACCTCCCCCAATGTGTTGCCTTCCTACTGAAAGTAAGAGAAAAGGCATTAAGTCTTTTAGGTCACTCTATGCAGAGACTAACCTTGTCAGTTGTATATTGCCATGTCCTAGTCGGTCCCTCTCCAGGTGAAGGTCGAGGAGCTGACGAAACATCTGAAGGAGAGGGACGCCGAGGTGTCCAAGCTTAAGGCCGAGAAGGATCTACGTAAGAAAGACAAGGCTACGCTGGAAGACGACAAGCTTCGCATGGGAGGCGAGCTTATCGACGTCCGGTCGAAGCTATCTCAGAGCGAGTCCTGGCTGGCAACTACTGAAGGACAAGCTTGAGAACGCCGTGGGGGGTGTTGGAGGCCGCTCTGAGCGAAGTCGGGGTCGTCATCCCCGAGAGCCCCTCCCATGCCATTCGGATGGGCGAGGCGTGTGGCAGCGATCTCGCGTTTGAAGCCGACGGTAGAAGTACCACGTCAAGTCCCAGCTCCGACAAGGGGTTCAAGATTCTCTGGCCATGGCCATGGCTCTACTGAAGGCCCGACATCCTAAGATGGATGTTGACGCCCTCTACGATGACCTACCTGGGACAGAGACTGGGGATACCAAGAAGCTGGTCGAGGAGAAGCAGGAAGTAGCTGATGTATTCGCTGATTGCCTCAACATATGAATTTCCTGTAAACAAAGACTTGATAGATATCTTGATTAGTACTTGCGTTGTGTCTATTCACATAGTTTTAGCCTTGCTTAGTAGATCTTTGATCGGGAAGCTGATACTAAGGCCTTTATCGGGCGTGCTCGTGTCCAATAAGGTGCATTAGTGTCAACTTGACCCAGTTACTTTTGTCTAATAGATAGCTGGAGAGTCTTGTTGGCTTACTGCGCTTTTGATCAGCTTTGCCCAGATATGCCGTAGTTTGTACTCTCTGGTTCATCCCCGACATACTTTTGGTGACTCTGCCGCTAGTCGGGGATTTCGGTCAATCATTCCTTAGGTTGAGGTCGAGTGGGGGGCTCAGAGACCCTCTGTCACCCATTGACACGATAAGGGATCTTCCTTTTCCCGCGAGGCTAGAGCTTGGTCACTTTTGTTTTTAGAGTAAGGAACTTTCGAGTACTCCGTGCGACATATGTTGGAAACTTATCAATCTCGTAGTGCCTATCCAGCCCCGAACTGTTTATTGGAAAAGAAAAAGTAAATTTTCAGATGGATAGTTATGAATGTAAGTCGTATTCAACTGGGTATATGTTTACAAATTGCCTAAGAAGGAACAAAAGAAGCTATCTTATCTATGGCCGAGAACTAACAAAATAAGAATACTAGGGACACGTCCTTCTGCCAGAGTTTTTACAAGTTGTTCCGAGTTCTCCAGTCTTTGTGTCATGACCTGCTGACGGCGTTGTCGGGTGCGCATGCTAGTGGGAGGTGCCTAGAGTGTGTTATCATCGACCGATCCATTCCGTAGCTTGACGACACGAGGTAGGAGTTTAGTTCAACTAGGGTGGGGCTTGAAGGGCGATTCTTGTGTGGACTTACTCAGGGTATCTGGGATGCAACTTTGTTGTTGTCGATCTGGCTCTGAACAAGTCATGGAACTAGGTCTCTGACCTGTAGGGATCATCTCCAGATGTAACATTGGAGGTTTTGCTGGTACTTGGCTGATCTTGTCGGCACTTGAGTCCTGTATTCCTTAATGTAATCGAGGTATCTGTCTTTCTCGAGACCTTGGAGTTTCGGCGAGGTCCAGGTTGCGCTTATCGCAAAGCAACACATCTTGGGTAGAACTCTTCACCGTGAAAACCCTTTCCGACCCTGGCAGCTTCATGCACTGGTAGGCGTAGTGAGTAGCTGCCCTGAATTTGGTGAGGGTTGGTCGTCCTAAGATGGGTTGTATGCCGTCTCAAAATTGACCACGTCGAGCAAGATTTTTTTCTGTCTAGAAATTCTCTGGTATCCTGAAGGTTACCGGGAGCGTGATCTGTCTGATCGAAGTGGCTAAGGAGCCGGGTATGATGCCATGGAAAGCCTGAGTAATAGGTTTGACGAACGAACGCCGAATCTACATCGCGTCGAGGGCACTCGTGAAGAGGATGTTCAGCGAGCTCCCTCTGTCAATGAGCACTCGGGCTACCTTGCAGTTGTTAATTGTCGACTCGACAACAATTGGGTATCTTCTTGGTCGGGTATGGTTCTAAGGACAATCGGACTAGTCCAAGGAGATCTGAACTTCTGACCACTTGATTGCGTGGGGCGCTCGTGGAGCTGTTGCCAGGACTTCTCGGGCTATGGCCTTGTATTGCCTTTTTGACTCGTACGAAGCTGAGACCCCAAATATGTGGTCGATCGCTTGATCTTCTTCCTGGAACGGTTCACGGCTAGAGTTCTCATCGGAGCCAGAGTCCCGACTATTGTTCGCGACTTGCGGGAACTTCCCATGGTGCTTCTTGTTCTCTGCCTTAAGGTACTTCTTGAATAGCCGGCACAGGCGGAGGTCATGCGAGTCAGTTTGGTGGAAGTCACACCAGTTCTTGTCTTTTTGGTAGAGGTCGACTGCTTGTCATTTGGGCGGGGCTACCACGTGCACTTCGCAGGGAGATTGGCCACTACCTCGTCAGTCTTTGGCCTTATTTTCCCGTTTCATTTGAAGGGTTTTTTCTTGCATTTAATTTTTGACGAGTTCCCCTCTTGTCTAGTGGGAGACCAGGTCATCCCTTGCTCTTGTTCTTTGATGTAGAACAGGGTTTCTTCAGCGTTGGCAGCCTTCTCGGCGAGGTCATCAGCTGCACTACCATTTTCGGGGGTGCATCACCATATCTTGTATGCATCGTTTGTTCCTGTTACCACGGATAAAAGCACAGATTACATCAGAATCGCTTACCTTGAGTATAGTGTTGCGGACGGTGCTGTAGCTCTTGGTGAATTCCCGTAGAGTCTTGACTTTCTACTGGGTATGTTGGGAAAAGATCATTGATCCTGCCTGGACAAGCATACGCGCCCTGGAAGTTCCCTAGGAACATGCCGCATAGAGAATCCCACAAGTGGATTGTTCCCGGTGGGAGGTTCGTCAACCATGTCCTTGCTGCCCCTTTTAGGGCAGTCGAGAGGTAGTTGGCCATCACCTTCTCGTTACCCCTGGTAGCTTCGATGGTCATACTGTAGATTTGTAGAAATTTCATCAGGTTTGTGGTGCCATCGTCCGTTTCCATCGATCCAGGCTTGAATCGGGATGACCAACGTATCCGCCGGAGATCTGGCACAAAAGCTTGGCACCCTTTGATGGTTTTCCGTGAGGTTTCAAATCCTCTGTTATCCGGAGTTGGGGATCGCTCCTAGCTCCAGTTGTGATATTTGGGGATGTTCCGAGCTGGGGAACGTCCTCTCCTATCCTTTGGGTCCCTACGCTGATTAAGTTTCTCACGTAGGTCTCGGTATTGGCGTTCGTGTCTAGTAGGAAGGCGGCACTGGTCGGGCTGGTCGACTTCCCGATTAGGTTTATTCTTGGGATGTCGTCCCTCTCGATCATATCATCCTTCTAGATCTGACTCTTCTTCGAACGTCTGTGGGAGAGTCCTTCTGTGATTGGAACTATGGTTAAAAGACATCAATCGAGAGGACTTAGCTTGTGCTAGAGCCAGTTGTAGCTCAACCCCCAAGTCACGCATCCATTGTTCTCCATCGGGGGTGGTAAGATCGTGCGTCGGAGGATGCAGAAGTCTATGGTGAATTTCGGAGAGTTTCCAAGTAGTGCGGGAAGCGTACCCTTCTCCCCCTCACTAGGAGGTGTTCGGATATATCGGTCTGACGATATCTCCATGCGGTGTGGCCGGTGACTTGTCTTGAGGTGGCTTTTTAACGCCTTCTTGCAGATTGGTAGCACCATCGTTCTACGCCGGGTCCTCGGGATCCCCCGAGCCATTCACAATTGCGAAGACTATACGAGGGTCTTCCCTACTCAATGTGTACTCCAGATCCATCAAGTCTTCTTCGTTAGGAGGGATTTCGAGGGTTTGGTCTTGATCGGGTGACCGATCAGATCTTGCAAGTGACAATCCCGACATTGGGCTTGTGATATCTGCGACCGCGTTGTCGGAGAGTCTTAATTTTTCACTGAAAACCCTGGCACACTCGATCCTGAAATGACTTGTATCGCTATCAGAATCCTCATCAGGGGTAATTTCCCAGATCAACACACTCGGGCATCGGCTCTAGATTGGACGGGTGACTGAAGTTCTCATAGAAGCCCTCGTCTGAGAAGCCGGTTCGTTACGCACAGCTTGTTGCATCTCGTGCTAACTCCAACATTGTTTCGACGGAAACAGCCGAAGAGGTCCCCACGGTCAGCGCCATCTATCGACAATTGGTAAACCACTGATCTTATGGTTGTCGTGAGTAGAAAGATTTGTTGAAGTGTAGGGACCCCTAGGATCATTGTCTAGCAATACCGGGTAACACGGATCAAAAATTTTATATACATTTGGGCCTCTCGTGGGATAATAACCATACATCCTATTAGTATATATTGAATCACGAGTAGCTTACAAAGGGGGATTGTTGTAACATCCCCAATTTAATTCATGTTGATTGTGCATCATAGCATATGCATGTCCAAACATTTCAACTTTGAATTCGAATCCTAAAGAAAGGCTTGAAATCTATTTGAAATTGTAAAGCAAAGTTAAGAACAGAAAATTTTAATTTGAAATCACCTTTGAATTGAAATCATTTGAATTGGAGCAAGTTTAAAATCAAAAGAAAAGAGAAAAGAAACAAAAATAAAAATTTAAAACCTATTCTAACCCCCCCCCCGACGGGCCTCCTCTTCCCGGCCCGCTCCTTTTCTCCTCCTCCCGTGCGACCTGGCCCGCCAGCCCCTGCCTCCTCCCTTCCACGACTGGGCCTTGGCCCAGCCTTCCCCCGCGCGCGGCCTACCCCGGCCTGCCATCGTCCCCGCCTCCTTCCTCCTCCCTCTCTCTCTCTCTTCTTCTCTACCCCGCCACCACCTTCCCCCGCGCTGCCACCTCGCCGGCCGCGTGGCAAGCGCCCGAGCTACCCGCTGCCACTCCCGGCTTGCATGGCAAGCGCATAGCCCCGCCTGCGCCACCTCAGGCTTCGGCCTCGTCTCCCGCCTCCCCTATTTAAGCCCCGGCCCGAGCCCTCTCTCTCCCTTTCCCATTTTCTTCCACCGTCATGCTCCTTCGCCCCGTCGTCGCCCCCGCCTTCGTCGCCCCGGCACCCGAGCACCTCGCCGTCCCCCTCGTCGTCGGCTCCGCCCCGACGACCTCGCCGCCCCGAGCTTCCCCGCCTCCCCGTCGACCTCGCCTCCGGCCGAGAAGAGCTCGCCGTGCCGTCCCGTCCCGGCCACCCCGTCGTCTCGGTCATCGCCGTCCCGCCCCGGTCGCCTCTTCCCGTCGCCGCCTCGATCTACTGACGCCGAGCTATCCCTCCTCGTCGTCCCTCCGCCGTCTCCCGGTAAGGCCGCCGCCGCCTCGTTTTTTCCCCGCACCGCCGACGCCCTCCCCTTCCCCGGCCTCGCCGCCGGCCATGCTTCGCCTCGGTCGGCCCGAGCCAATGGCCGGGTCCGACCGGATCAATCCGGGCGTTAAATGCCCTACGACACCATTAGTGCTAAATCCTGAGCCATTAATGGCTAAGTGTATTTAATGATGTGTAATTAATGCCCATAATTGTTCTTCCGACACCATTAATGTTAATTCGACATATTAATTACTATCATCAACCGTTAATCAATGCGTTAAATGAGTTAACTAAATTGTCTCTATGACAGATGGGTCCCACAGGTCAGAATTAAAGAAAAGATTAAAAGAAAATAAAATGAATATGACAAGTGGGCCCCACTTGTCATTGACTCGGTCAACTTTGACCCGAGTTGACCGAGGGGCCCACCAGTCAACCTCTGAAGTTGAAAATGAAATAAGGAATAAAAATAATTATATTTAATAATTAGTTTCTTTACTTAGAAAAATACAAAAAGGATTTTTAAATGGATTAAACCTTAGAAAATTCATAGAAAATTCATCTTAAGTCAGAAAAATACAAATAATATATCAAAATGTTCATTTTGTTATTTTGAGTTCTCTATACCATAACATGCATTTCATTTCAATGCGATGTTTAGCATCATGGTATTTATTAGTGCACCTATTTTGTCTGGTGTTTTCGTTCTTTCCGATAGGACCGGAAGATCTCGACGAGTATGATCTTGAGCAGGAACAGGACTTAGTAGCGGAACCGCAAGGTAAGCAGCCCCCTTTGAACATCTGGCGGACATCCTATTATTTTTAGATTAATATTTGTTTTTCAAGCCTTATTGCATCCACTGATATTTTATGTTAAGTGCTAGCCCTATTCTCTGCATGAAAACTTACTTTGTCGCTCAATCAACACCACCGACCCTCCCAACCTAATTAGAGTAGATTACTTGCTGTTTTAATATTGCTTATATAGCTAATGACGCTTAGACCTGCTTAGTTGGGTAAAAGTCGTAATTCCTTGTATGGCAGGCAAAACACGATACTCTGGAAGGGTTAGAGGATAGGTGGGTGTTCACTGGGAAGTGCTTAATAAATCTGACTAATAACAATCGGGTTTAGACGAGAGGTTATGCTGGGAGCATGGTGGGTTGTCTCGTTTATCCCACAAGGACCGGTTCCCGGTGTCCTTTCGAACCAAGAATTGCATACTTCTATGCGGGTGGTATAATGGGCCACCCACGACCGAATAAATTGTCTAGACTTGAGTCATGAGCCGCATAGTTTGCTATTTCATTTGCGGGTGAGTGGAAAAAGATGTGGTGTGTTACTTCAATATAGGTGTCAGGGTTACACACGGTCCGGGACCAGGGATGTATCACCTGATACAACTGTTGGGACCGTGTCGGAGTACCGGCCGGGCTAGTGTACACGGATTATCCCATCAGGGCGGCTCAGGCTTAAGTCGAAAAACATGGTAAAGGTTGTGTTCAATCACACTCTGCTAGCACACCTCGTGAAGTGTGTCGTGGCCTAGGGCCTAGCATTAAGAGTCGATTGATACGTGTAGGTAAAGATGTACACCCCTGCAGGGTTTGAACTATTCGAATAGCCGTGTCCATGGTTATGGACAGCTTGGTAAGAATCCGCATCGAATTAGACAACTCCAACAATGAATCTAAAACTTGCCAACTCTAAGGATGAGGTATTAGCGATCGCTTCCTCCCTGGTGGTCGAGGAAGGATCGAGGGTTCTAAGTGTTCGGTAGTCTGCTGTAGGTGTTTCTTTGAAGTTCTGACTTGTCTCTTTTAAAAGTATTCCAGCAGCCAGATTTCAATCTACCTACGGGTATTGCCAAAAGATTAAATCAGCTTTCCGCAATGTAGTCCACAAACAGCCCCTTGTTGAACCCTGATGCATCTTTTACTAATTTCCCCTTGTAAGTCTTGCGGAGTACAATTTTGTACTCACCTTGTGGTTGTGGATGATTTTCGTGCAGAAGAGACCATTCCCTCCACGGATGGTTTCTACGTAGAGATCGACACCGACATCGACTAGTCGCTGGTGATCCTAGGCAGTGGTCCTGCCCAAGGTTCGGCAGGTCGGTTTGTTCTGCCGCCACTTTTGGCACGACCTTTTGGCTTCTCAGCCATATATATACTCTTCCGCTGTGTAATTAACTTTTGGTGTGTATTATGTTGTCAAATTTCCGAACAACTAGTATTATTGTAGTTTCTATCGTAGAGTTGCTGTTGTGATACTGGTTTGTTCTCACCTACTCATGTGCCCTGCGTATATGTTATTGAAGCACATGATGCGGGTAGGGTTTCAGGGTCTATAACTAATCACCCCTGTGAAGTGACTCTCCCACTGAGAGTTCGGGAAACTATATCATCCTACTCCAGCCGAGCATTAATTTGCTGGAACGAGTTCGGGGTTGATGTTCCAGCTTAGTGGGGAAAGAGTAAGGAGACCATATCACCCTACTACTCTGTGCATTAATTTGCCGGAGCAAGTTCAGGGTGACGTCTCGGGCTATTCGAATCCATCTCACTCCACTCCTCTGGGAATTGACACCCGAGAGTTGAGGTCGGGGTTGACATTTCGACTTAGCGGGTGATTTCACCTAAGACTCCCTGTTGTTGATCCTGGGTCCTGACAATTGTCACACTCCATTTTTTCAAACCCTACAAAGCATGGCATTGCATTGAGCTAACCAAATCTAAATCATGCACGGCACCTCACACGAAATAATACTCGTAAAAATCCCAATAAATTTCCCAAGATTAATTGTAACTACACTGGACCAAATATGCAAAAATATGAGGACCTTCAATTCAAAAATATTACAATAATTCAAATACCATTTTGAGCTGTGTTTTGAAAAATTAGCAAAACCCTAAGTCTGAAACTTCAGAAAAATCACCAAAAATCATGGAGGGTATAGTTTATCCCATATATCTCAAAACCAAGCCCAGGAGTTTTTTTCTCTTTTCAAAAATTTCAAAAAAAATTTAAATTTCATTTAATCCCATTTTGAATTTGACCCAAGTTTCACTAATTTAAACACCCAAAAAATTTCATAATTTTTGGAGGACATCCTCTCCTTATATACAACCTGTTTTTTAAAGAAATACCTTATCTTCTACTCAAATTTTGACCACGAATATTCAGTCAAGGGGATCACAGCTCATGCACTATTGTCTCTGCCTTTTCTCTGCAGATCCATTCTCTTGTCTTCTTTCTTTGGTCATCCTCCCTCTTTAAGCACAGCAGCCTACAGTGCTCTCCTACCATAGCAGCAGTCAAGCCTCACCTCTCTTCATTCTTATCGACGTTTGACCACACAAAACCCTAGAAACCATTATTGCTAGGTAGCTATTTTGTTGGATCAATAAAGGCAAAACCCATATCACGTATGGGTTTCTACCACCATAAATTCCCAAAAAACTCCTGAAGATTTCTAGAAAGATTCATCAACCAGCCATGAACAGTTTGCACAGTTGTACTGTACAAGAAATGCCAGTTATTAATTCTTTTCCATCGAAACCAGATTTGACCCTTGTACATGAAGTGCCAGAAATACATATTAGAACAATCTACAAAAATTCTTAGGGATACCCACTGACATAAAAATCCCATATATCAAATAAAATGGCTTGGTACAATATAAAAATTCCCTGTTGTCATTATTTTTTCAATCAGGGATAAATAAGCTTTTAAACTACACCTACCCAAAATAACTCTCCAAAAATACTTAGAAAAATCGTGCAGACTCTCATATATGCCAGAACCTTAGATACCCAAAAATACAAGCCTCCATAGTACAAAAATTCTCAGATATCTCTTGTTTTCAAAAACATACCAAATTTAGCTTTGAACTACAAGTACCTAAAATATTCTCCCTAAAAATCTAAGAAAATTCTTGGATAATCTACACTCTATCCAGAGCTCCAATACCTAAACCCTCCTACCTTCTATGCACAAAATTGGAGTAAAGGCTACAATTATTTCCTGCCCAAAACATGCAATCCAAGATTCCATCCAATCCATTCAACGGAAAACAGCCAAACTCCGTAACCTTGATGCAACTTCACCTCCAATAGTGAGTGGTGCCCAACTTTTCTGCAACCTCACCTCCAATAGTGAGCGGTGCCCAACTTTGCTGCAACCTCACCTCCAATAGTGAGCGGTGTCTAACTTTGCTGCAACTTCACAGCACGTGTGAGCTAATTAACTCCCCTGCCTCTTTCTCCTCTACTTAAGTCAAGAAACTCCTCTCCCTCCAATTCCCAACCAGCCCGAGCTCATTTTCTCTATCTGTTCTCCATCTAGTAGCCTCCCTTGCTTTCTCATAAAATTAGTTTCCCTCTGTACATGTTTTCCCAAGGCCGAGCTCTATCTGCTTTCTTCTCCCAAGCTCCAAGTTGAAGCAAGTTGCCCTGAGCTCTCTCCTATTCCTTATCCTCTCATTCGCCCTACTCGAGCTACATTTTTCCTCTCACCCAGTTTCCTCTCCTGGCAGAAACCTCAAAAGTCTATGTCTTCTCTGATCGAATCAATTCTTTCTCCGACGATCTCATAAATTCCGGAACTATCCATTAAGGTGACTTTAATAATTTTTGAAAGGTTTGGAATTTCAATTTTAAAAGTATTTCAAATATGTATGCTATGATACATCTTGCTCAAGATTAGCCCTGGACAAATCAATTCTTTTAGCTGAAAATCTTCAAAAAATAAAATAATAAATCTAGCATGATGGACTCAGTGGCTCTTTAAAACTCTGATTCCTTTAGGAAAAGCTAACAAAAATCATGATGTGATTCAAAACATTTACTTTGCTAGGGTATATATATATACATGCAATCTTTTCCATAACACCTAATACCTCATGGTATCTCCATCCTCTTCTCTTACCATGCCATATTGTTTGAATCTTATTTGGGTTTCTCTGGCTTGGTTGTTTATTAAACTCTCTCTCAACATGTAGTTGACGGAGTGAGGTACGTGCGCCAGGAGAATCCGGAATCACCCCCATGTCAGGAATAGAACCAGGAACTGCCAGGCAAGCATTCTCACCTTGACCATGTTGAAACCTATATGTGATAAACTTAAGTATTTTGCTTACGAACCTGCATGCTATGTTTGTAACAATACTATGTTAAGTAAGAGTAGTTATGACTTATAGATGCATTGCCAAGGATCCGATCTAAAATACTTTTGTAACCCTAGTATTAGACACTGGACATTATAGCTCCGGTGAGGTACTAGACATATAGGCTGTAAGCCAAGCTTAGTCCCGCTCTAGAATAAAACTCCAAAAAAAAAGTTACGAGGTTGGGAATTACTTTTGGTTCGGGAAAACAAAACCCTTGAGGTGACGTGAGTCGCTAAGGGCGGATGTTGAAAAATATGTTTACCAAAAATCCAAAATAAAAGGGGAGATGATTTTGATTCGGGTAAGAATTTTAAGAGCAGTTTAGGGATGTTGATGTAGCATGTGGTGGCATGGTTGTTGGGATTGAGTATGGAGTCTTTTTCAAATCAACCAAGGACCGAGCCTAAGTGCCGCTAAACCAGGTTCACCCCGCACGTCCACATGGCCTTTGTGGGAAGGACTTGGCTTATTATCCCGTCAAGTATTAGAGCCTGGACCCGTGGGCAGTAGGAAGAGTGTGCTAGGTAGATTGGCATCCCTAGAGGACCTCCGCGTGACTACATAGGGAGTCGTTCGATATAAAGGTAAGTCCACTTGGGCTGTGGGTCGGGAATCACCGAGCACAAACGGAGACTGGGTAGATCTTATCTAGCGGGTCCAGCTCTGGTACGAAAATGGGTGAAAGGTCTCACTGTAATAACCCTGCTGATACACCTCGTGAAGTGCATAGCGCTCAGCAACAAGGGGGACTTACATCTTATGGGTAAAGCTGTACAACCTCTGCAGAGTGTTAAAATCTATTCAAATAGCCGCGTCCTCGGTTATGGACATGAACTGGCAAGGCCACACATTGGTTAGATTGAGTTTTGTTTGCAAAAACCTAGAAAATGGACTAAGAACGTGGGCATGACGTGTCCACAGAGTGCAATTTACGCTAAAAGGCAGGTAGCAAGGAATTGCAGAAGAAGGGCCTAGTCGTACTACAAGGGGTAGTACGGACAGGTAATGAGAACTTTAGATGGCGATAGGTGAAGCTATCGGGCTGAGACAAGAAAAGGGGGTAGTGGAAACAACCTTATGCGATGATATGATCATTTGAATTACTTTTAATTTCAAAACTGCCTTAGAATCTACTATCCTTGTACTTAATTAAAAACTTACTTTTTTGCACAATATGTGACCTAGAATAGAGCAGCCTCCCTTGAAATATAGCTGTATTACTCTCCTATGAGACTTGCTTGCGAGTACATTCAATATACTCAGCTGGCTTGTTGATGTGGCCAGGCGAAGAGGAGTACCACTCTGACGACGACGACAGTGACTTCGAGGGCTAGGGTGTTACCCCAGTCAGTTGCCTATCGGGTAGGCATATTGATGGGCTTATCTACGTATTTGTATCTTCCGCTGCAGACTTTTATTCAGCCAATCGGCTATGTTGTTCAATAAACACCATAATGGGCTAGTTGTGTAATAGACTCGGTATTGTATGACAATGTTATCAAGCTTCTTGTGTATACTGGCTACTGATCATGGGACTAGTACAGAAAACACAGGGGTTTATTCGGTCTTAAAACCAGGTACGCCATAGGGATGTTAGTAGCTATCCTAAATGGGATCTAAACCTAGTCGGGACCTTCTCCGAGTAGATCTGGACGACTTGTGGGGTCTTCGCGTGGAGGCTGGATGGAAGACTGAAGCTCCGATGCGGCTAGGGCTCAATCTCTGAAGGCTTCTATCTCTAACCTTACTTGTGTATGGCTTGTTCGCTTCCTCCTCCCTAGGGGGGTCTTCCTATCTTTATATAGGAGATGGTCTAAGTCATAGAGATCATGGACTTCCTTAAGCATAGGGATTGACTTCCTAGTTAAAGGGGTGTCCCTTCCTATTACGTGAGGACTCTTTATCTTCTAGGCAGCTACATCAGCTACTCTGGATATCCAGGTTATTCATATACAAATACTACCCCGTATACGGTACTAATGTATTACTCTTCATTAGTTACTCATACGAATTGTCTACAATATGGACGGTATCATAGATGGTTTTAGAGTGGAGTTGTCTGTACAAATATCACAGACTGTTACCCTCTAGAGCCATCTGTACATGTAGCACTTTAAATGCGCTCCCCAGCCTCCACCCACCTCGAGCTCGGACTTTTGCTGTCTGAAACAGAGTAGTGTGTGGTGGTGGCACTGCTTGGAGAAGTGGCTAGCTATTTAGACCAAAATTGTTTGATTCAATGACATTTGTTAGTCTAAGGTATGGGTTATGTCTTAATTCGGTTTAAATTTGTTGTATTTTGGATCTTGACCTAGCTAGATCTAGAATTTGTTCATGATGGATATAGAATTGTTTTAATGTAGCTAGACATGAGGCTTGTTTTAGATTAGTTTACATACATCATTTAGTACATGAATTTTGTTATAGTTAGCTCTGAAGTTAAGAAATTTTTGCATAGTTGGATAATGCATAATTACATAAACGGGTAGCTTAAATGTAGTGTTTTAGATAAATCTACACATAATTGGGTTAATTTATGCATTACCATAAATCAATCTAGGGTTTTAGAATAATTTACGTCTATCTTCTTCATTACATGAATTTCGTTCTACACATAATTTAACAATAAATAGTATTTAATGATATGTTTTAATTTTGTTATATATATAATTTTAGCTTATATAAATTAATTTTCATCTAGCTTTTTTTCGTTGAAAAGCGAGATGGCTGTATTTTAACATTAATTTTCTCGTTGTGCAGCGCGTGTAGCCAAATGGATAGTGGGTGGATGTACAGTTCTCGTACGAACCAAGGGTACCTTGATGGTGTGACGAATTTTCTGAGAGTTGCCGAGGAGGATAGGTTGAAGAAGGGCGTTGAATTTATATATTGTCCTTGTTGCGATTGTAGAAATGAGAGATCATTTCTCAGACATAACTCAGCCCTACAATCCAAACGCACTTGATTATTACGGGCTTCAAACTGGACTACACATGTTGGACCAAACATGGTGAAGAGTTGAATATGTTACACGAAGAGGTTGGCATCGTTGAAGAACCTGAAGTCAACGAAATGAGAGAAGATGGCGACGAAGCATGTGCAGACAGTGATTGTGGTGGTGTAGACAACGATGATAGGTTGGACCAGATGTTGCGCGATGTAGACATTAACTTTAATACTGAGATAGACTTAAACAAATTCTTGAGCTTGATTAAGGACTCCGAGAAATCTTTGTTCATAGATTGCAAGCCAAAATACACAAATTGTCATCCGTGCTTGAGCTGCTTAAAATAGTTGATGTGAATGACTTGTCCTTTGATTTAGTTAGTCAAAATAGTGAATTACTCATTGCTTCATATATCTAACTGATGGTTGAGAATAACAATTACAAATGCTTGTGTGCTATGATCAATTACTATGTATAATGCTTCTATGCTGCTGTATAAATTGTGTGCTCACTACAAGGATACCCCCTATAAAGCAACACATATTCTACAACGTTTTGACTATATGTTGCAAAATTCACAATAGATACGCATATAAGCGGTGCAGCATATGCGTTGCAGACTTGCAGCTCGTGACCCTATTGTAGTACATAGATTGCAACAGATCTTATATGTTGTCATGTATTGGTTGCAAATTATATCTGTTATAAGACTGCAAATATACATAATTAAAAATAAAAATTAATTAGACACGCAAGTACACATAAGGAATGTGGCGTGAAAATCTTTGCTAACCGTCCGAGCAAAACCAAATCGTGCGAAGTCCCTCTCTTTTATTCTCCGATCCAAATTGATATTCGCCTTCATATCCGGATCGATCTAGGTCTCTCCCTCCAACTACGACACAAACCAATCATCCAATCTCCTCTCGTTGAGCGGGAAGGCGGGAAGGCGAACGGACAGGGGAGCGGCGGGAAGGCGGCAACGGACTGGGGAGCGGCGGGAAGGCGGCAACGGACAGGGGAGCGGCGGCTTTGCGGGCAGCGCAGAAGGGAGAAGCAGCAAGGCCGCGGTAGGAAGGCTGCAAGTCGTCTGTTAGCGTCCCCTACTCCTCCGGCCGCCCCTCCAGCCTGCCCACCGGCGGCGCGCTGCTCCTCCGGGCGCCCCTCTTCTCCCTCACCGTGTACGACGGTGAGACTGACCTCCGAGGTAACCCTCCCTCCCTCCCTCCTTCCTATCTCCTCTCATCCAGTCACCTTATTCATGGGCACCTCGAGACATAGGCCGTGGGATGTAGGGGGATTTGGTAGAGGATGAAGGGGATGGATCATCAGATAGGAGAGATGGATCCATTCCCCCTGTCTTTGCGATCAAATCATCTGAGAGAGAGGAGCTTCAGGCTTGTTACAATTTCAGAGCTGTACTGTACCACCTCAGTGGTGGCGGTACTGTCGACATGCCTCGACAGTTTCAGAGCTTCTGGCTTTAACAACAACCTACTGTATTACCTTGATTAAACTTCTTGTTGACTTCCATTTCTTTCCCTAACACGTGAATGCCTCTCTGTTTAGCCTCTCTGTTTCCTGGAAGATCAATGCTTTTGTTTTATTTTGCTCGAGTGTTTGTTGTGTTTAACTCAGCTCAGCTCCTTGCCGGTTTCAGTCAACCAAGAAAGAAACAATCTGGTTGCCTGTAGCCTGAACCAAAGATATATTCAGATGATTTCACTAGTTTTGTAGCCTAAATAACTTGCAATCATGTTTGCCTGTAGCCTGCAGTTTATGAACTAGAAACAAGTATACATTTCTTATGTATTGTCGAAAAATGATATAATTGTGAATTTCTGTTGTACGACGATAGGAACTTAAATCGCAAATCAGATATTTACAAGCTAAGCTTTTGCAATTCTTTCATGGTTACAACTGCAGTAATATTTGTTATTTTTATGCAGTGTGCAATGGATTTAGAATCCACCACATTACTATTGCTATTTCCTAGAGAAAGTACACAGTACTCAGCTGGTGTAGATGAATTTCTGGAGTTTGCATATAAAGATATACCAGCAGATACAATGATCCGATGTCCATGTGAAGATTGTGTTCACACTTTAGTACTATCAAGGGATGATGTCCGTGGCCATTTGATGTGGAATGGAATGCTTCAGAGCTATGACAAATGGGTTTTTCACGGTGAGTCTTCATCCGAACACAATGATGATCAACAACCACAACCTAAAACTGAAGGAAATGCTAATATGCATGAAATGATTATGGATTCAATTAGGAAAATATATGATGGTGATGTGCCTACGAGTGATAGTACAGATTTTTCAAATCCACTTCCAGATGGAGCAACTAAAGAAGTAGAAGCATTGTACAAATTAATTCAAGATTCAGAGAAGTCTTTGTGGCCAGAATGTGAATTATCTCAGCTATCCTTACTTGCGCTTTTGTTCAATACAAAATCCATGAACAAATGGTCTGATAAGTCATTTGGAGATCTACTTAATATTCTGCACATGGCTATTCCAAATGGAAAAGATCTGCCCCAAAAATTTTACAAGGCCAAGAAGATCATATCGAAGTTTGGATTAGGATATCAAAAAATTCATGCCTGCCCAAATAACTGTCAATTGTTCTGGAAAGAGACAGAAAATGATGATTTTTGCTCTAAGTGCAAGGCTTCTAGGTGGAAAGATAAAATGCCCGAAACCAAGTTAACTAAAAAGGAAAGAAAGAGAGCTATGCCAATGAAAGTTCTGAGATACTTTCCAATCAAAGAGTGGCTGAAAAGGATATTCATGTGCAAAGAAACAGCAACTCTAGCTCGATGGCACGATGAAGGGCGCACCAAGCAGGATGGAGTGCTACGGCATCCAGCAGATTCCGAGGCATGGAAGAAATTTGATGAGAAGCATGGATTTGCAGATGATTGTCGTAATATTCGATTTGGCCTAGCAACTGATGGATTTAATCCATATGGGATGATGAGCAATAGCTATAGTTGTTGGCCAGTTGTGCTAGTCATGTATAACCTGCCGCCATGGCTATGCATGAAGAAATCTTATCTGTCATTGCCTTTAATTATTCCTGGACCTAGGAGCCCTGGAGATAAGATTCATGTCTTTATGCAGCCTCTTTTAGAAGATTTGGGAGATCTATTTGTGAATGGGATGACAACCTATGATGCATCCGAACAGAGAACATTTAAACTCAGAGCAGCTGTCTTGTGGACCATAAATGACTTACCAGCATTAGGAATGCTTGCTTCATATATGGTGCATGGAGATTATGCATGTCCACCTTGCGGTGCAAATGTATGGACCAAGCGCTTGAAATATGGCAAGAAAGCTTGTTTTATGGGTCACCGGCAATTTCTGCCACCTGATCATGAATTTCGTAATGATGCTTCTGCTTTTGATGGAACAACTGAGAATAGAACAGAGCCTATAACGTATTATGGTCGTTCCGTATTAGATGACATAGCTGCATGTGGAGATTTTAGTACCTCAAAAACTTACAAAGCAAAAAGTAGTCTATTCACATTACCATATTGGGACAGTAATCTCCTTCGACATAATCTGGATGTGATGCATATAGAGAAGAATGTGTGTGATAATATTTATGGCACACTTCTCAATTTGGATGGGAAGTCAAAAGATAATGTACAGGCTCGTCAAGATCTTGAAGATATGAAATTAGAGGGGAGCTCCATCCACAGAAAAAACCTTCAGGCAAGTATTATTTGCCACCAGCTATCTTACCATGTCTAAAAAAGAAAAGCAATTATTCTGCAAAGTTATTCATGGTATAAAAGTTCCCGATGGATATTGTGGAAATATATCGAAATGTGTGAATTGTACTGAAGGAAAAATTCATGGGCTCAAAACACATGATTGTCATGTCCTATTGCAGCAATTTATACCAATTGCTGCGAGAGGTATTCTTCCAGATGATGTCACAGCAGTACTATTTGAACTGTCATCATATTTTCGAGGCATATGTTCAAAAGTTCTTCATGTTGATGAGCTTGACCGTTTGGAAGAAAGAATCAAACTTACACTCTGCAAAATGGAGATGATATTCCCTCCTGGTTTTTTCACTGTTATGGTGCACTTAGTTGTCCATTTAGCAAGTGAATGTAAAATAGCTGGACCAGTTGCATATCGGTGGATGTACTGCATTGAAAGGTAATAATGTCTCCTAAACTTATTACAATCTTTCTTTTTGCATATACATTGATAACTTATTGGATATATATGTGCTATAGGTATCTTGGTGAGCTAAAGTCCTTTGTTCGGAACAAAGCTCGTCCAGAGGGTTCAATTGCAGAATCTTATTTAGCGGATGAGTGCATGACATTTTGTTCAAGATATCTACAGGGTTTCTCGACCAAGCATAACCAACCATCAAGGAATGATGACAACCCATAGGACTCTGAATCTTCAATATCTTCACAACAATCTATGTTGTTTCCTCCAGTAGGGAAACCATTGGGAAGACCAATGGTATACACTTTAAAGGATAAGGAGGCAGCACAAGCCCACATATATGTGTTGTTCAACTGTGACGCTGTGAAGCCATATTTGGTGTAAATGTCATACCACTGCCTCTTCATTTGTTTATTAATAAGTTTTGAACTGAAATAATGGTCTTTGTATTTTGTAGAGAACATGGGGCTTATTTGAGAAGGAAGAATCGCAAGAAACGCATAGATACAAACACCTTTGAGAAGATGCAGCATGAACAATTTCCTGAATGGTTCAAGGATCATGTAAGTACAATGATTCAATTTATTTAGGATTTGAATGTAGCTTATGCACTCTATTATTTGTGTTCATATAGGTGATGCAGTTGGAGAGGGAGAAAGGTAGTGACAGCATCGGTGAGGAAATTAGATGGTTGGCCCGTGGTCTACTTGAGGTTGCAACGAGACATAGAGCATTCAATATTCAAGGGTACAGATTTAGACCGAAGCGTTATGACAAGGTAACTCAAAATAGTGGAGTTGTTGTGACAGCAAAAACATCAAGCTACTCTTCTGCACGTGATAGAAATCCTATTCTTGGAGATGTCATGTACTTTGGAAGGATTGTGGACATAATTGAGTTAGACTATTTCGGAAAATTTTCAGTGGTGCTATTTAAATGTGAATGGGTGATGTTGCCCAAGGAAAAGGTATGAAAATAGATAAGTATGGGTGTAGACTTGTGAATTTCTCTCATCTAATTCACACTGGTAAAAAGGCAGAGGACGAACCTTTTGTATTTGCCAATCAAGTTGACCAAGTGTTCTACGTGGATGATCATGTTTATCCAGGATGGTCAATTGTTTTGAAGATGAAGCCTCGAGATAATTTTGAAATGGGTGAAGAATGGAATGATGTGGAAACAGAACCTTATCATGTCAGCAAATTCTTCGAGCTTTTTGATACTGCCCATCACAAACAAAATTGGTACCTCAATAAAGGTCAGCTTCAAATGTGTTTCTGTTATTTACATTCTTAGTATCAAAAAAATTGAAACACAATTATGTTCATAACTAGTGATCTGTTGATTTGGTTATCCATGGTCTTTGCCATCCAACGCGGTACCCCATCGGTACGCGGACGCGTCCGGTTGTCCGAAATCCCGCAAACCGGACGCAAACCAGGGGCCGCATTGATGCCGGTCAGAGCGACGCGACCGAACGAGCGGGCGGCGCCGCTTCAATGCCGACGCGGCCGTTTTGGCGGCCGGAGTTGGTGATGCCCTTATACCTCATATGAGTGCGTGTGCAAACTTTAGAAAATGTTGCTTTTGCCTTCATGTCAATGACAACTAGCTAGTGATCTTGGATGGACAACTAGTGATCTTGATTTGTACAAACATAGAAGAAGCACGTTCTGTTTCGCACAAATATATGAGGCACGGGCCAGATCCGGTCGGTGGGGCGTCGCCTCGGTGGAGGGCGAGACGCCAGCGTCGCCCCGGCGGAGGGCGACTCTTCGCCGTCGCACCGAGGGCGACTCAAGCCACGGCGGGCCCCCCTGGCTCGGCTTTTTATCTTTTGATTAACCGAACGCCACGTCCGCTGGCGTTTGATGCCAGCGTCACCTCGGCGGAGCGCGAGACGCCAGCGTCGCCTCCACCGACGCCTCCACCGAGGGCAACTCGGGCCACGGCGGCCCCCCGCTGGTGTTTGACGCCAGCGTCGCCTCGGTGGAGGGCGAGACGCCAGCGTCGCCTCCACCGAGGGCGACTCGGGCCACGGCGGGCCCCCCTGCTCGGCTTTTCGAGGGCGAAGTACCGAACGCCACGTTCGCTGGCGTTTGCGCGGTGAACCAAACGCCAAGGGATCTGGCGTTTACCCCCCAAAAGAGAGTACAGAAGGTGAACTCGGAGCCTCCACCGAGGGCGACAGTGCCA
Source organism: Stipa capillata (assembly GCA_019208055.1). Classification (NCBI taxonomy): domain Eukaryota; kingdom Viridiplantae; phylum Streptophyta; class Magnoliopsida; order Poales; family Poaceae; genus Stipa; species Stipa capillata. The sequence continues at coordinate 5,204 of JAGXJF010001976.1, read as the reverse complement.
GGCTGCTTTCACTGTTCAATTTGTGAAATCACTATTCAATTTGTCATTCAATTTGTCACGCTGTCACGAATTGCTTTAGCTTTTGGTTCACTATTCAATTTGTCACTTTGTCACGGATTGCTTTCGCTTTTGGCCAGACAAATTGAGCACGGGAATACACTGAAATTATTCGTTGCTTTCGCTTTTGGTATGAATTTTTTCCCTTAAAAGTCTCACCCGAGCGCCCCTGAATGCCCCCGCAGCTCATTTCTCACTCTGGCGTCTGTGCTTCTTCCCACCTCCTGCTTTGTTCTGTTCTTGTGCTGTCCAGAGGCAATAGAAAGAGGAATAGAAAGAAGAAGAAATTTGGTAAGTAAAATTAAATGTAGCTTTCCTTTTAGTACAATATATTGCAGATCAAGAGATAAGTTTTAATATGAGATGATTTATTTGACATGTTATTAAACTTTAGCATATTGTAATTTCTGCAAATAATAGAAGTGACAGATATGTGTAATTTGTTTTCATCGTCCCACATGTTTCTGATAAGTTGTAATACATTTGTTTAGAACTATGTGTGCCTAAATTTGAAGCATGTCGATTATTCTATGCAAACTGTCAGGTCGTTCTGTCATTTAATTTTATTGAACATAAATAATTCATCATTTTTTTACCTGCAGGACATGGCGCCATTGTCTGAATTACTTAAGCCACGGTACGACGAGCAACACAGATACCACTGTTGGCTAGCAGGTGCCATGGACATTCCATCAACCTTCAAACTTAGAGGACCAAGGACACACTGGAATTTGGACGAGCGGTTTGTTCCACGTCTTCGGGCGAGTGGACTTCTGCCATTTGCTAGGATGTTATCAACAGGCCGCTCTTTCACGCTAGACGCATCTCTGTTGTCTGCTCTAGTCGATAGGTGGAGACCTGAGACTCACAGTTTCCACTTTCGTTGGGGAGAGATGACGGTAACTCTTCAGGATGTGGCCATGATCACTGGTCTACCTATACGAGGACAGGCAGTTGTTCCACCACCCCGGAGAGTTGACTGGAGGGAGCATTTGGGTGCGAGATTTGGTGTTTAGATATCCAGAACAGAGACAGGTGTTGCCGCACGAGGTGTGCCTCACCAATGGCTTAGGAGGTTTGAGACGTGCCCAGAAGGGGCTACTGATGAGGTTGTGAGCACCCACCTTGTTGCGTACTTGTTGTTCCTCTTCGGTGCATACATGTTTCCTACTTCACATGGTAATGTAGTTTATCCAAACTACATCCACCTAGCTGAGTCTTTGGCTGATGACCCGCTCGACGCCATCCCCCAGTACAGCTGGGGATCTACAGTGCTCTGTGCTCTTTACCGGGGTTTGTGTGACGCCTCACAGCACAAGAAGGCCAAACTTCCAATACTAAATCTCTGTCATACCTTGCTTCAGTTATGGTCGTGGGAGCACTTTCCAGTTGGACGGCCACAGATCACAGTTCCGGTCCACCCGTACCTCGTAGGAGAGGAATACAGCGGTGGCCCAACTATGGGGACTAGGTGGACATACGCCTCGCTAGCATGGGCTCGAGAAGTGTCGGCCCGGTGCTACGTGTTCTACCACCAGGAGTTCGAGATGTTGCACCAAAATGGCGTCATATGGTTTCCCTGGACAGAAGATCATATAAACAGTGTCGCGCCTGCAGGGTTGTCCGTTCAGTGTTTCATGGCCCGTCGCGCGGGCCTCCCAAAGGGAGGCCTGCTACGCCAAAAGCGAGAAAAACTCCATCCCTTTCCTTTTGACATCCCCATGCCGCCACTGGTTGACAACTTCGCACCTTGTATTCTCACACATGGTGGAACCGTATTCACCGGGGCGTGTCATGAGACAATTTGGTCTCTTCCAACATGTCCCCCCTCCAGATAATAGAGAGCTCGAGAACAAGGTTCATGAGTAAGTCCTAATCGATCTTTATAAATATTTTCATTGCTGTACTATTGTCACGCCCTGATTTACCAAAACCTAAACATTAGGGCTAACAAAAACTTTTTCGCTAATAATGTCAGTCAAATATACCTAACTAAAACTTTAATTCATCATACGAAAACACGAAAACCCTTGCTCCTATTTGCCAAAACACCACAACAATGCTCTTTGAAATACCTTTTGTCATGTCATATTTCTAACACAGGCAGGACAAGAAAAATAGAAAAGACGACGATTGGAGGGGGGTGCAATGCGTATGGAAGGACAGTTGGGATAATAGGGCTCCACTAGAGGTCATCCGGGAAGAACGGTAAATAGCTTTCATGTGTGCTAACAATTATGTAAATGCGGATGATTACAATATGAAGTTATACGCAGGCCGTACGACGAGCGCACGTATGACGAATACATACGCTGGTATGTGCTGAGGACGCGCACTAGGCTCACTTCTAATCCACCATCGAGACCAGCTTTACTCACGCATTCACAGCAACTACGATTAGCGATGGATCAGCACAGAGCTTCGGTTCGTGATAACACGGTAAGAAATCGTATGAGGTTGTGAGTTACGAATTTCAACCCTCAAGTACGTGATGATCTTTTCACGTAGTTCGATAGGGCGTTGCGCATCCAGGCTACTGCCGCTACCATCATTCACACAAGCCGTAATCAGGACCCCTCCATTATACGAAAGGCGAAGCAAATGTACGAAGATGCGAAGGACATTTTGAAGAATTTAAGATGCGGTCGGTCTGATGACATAATACGCGGTGCGTTGAACATGCCCGAGCAGAGGTCCGCGCATCCAAGTGAGGCACGATCAAGCCTAGCGCGTCCAAGTGAGGCAGGACCAAGTAAGGCCCGCGGTTCAGTATCCGCTTCTGGACGTCGAGATCGAGAGGTATGTCTTTTTAAACGTCGGAGATTATCTTACTCATGGTCATGTTAACTTTACCATACTGCTTGCATCCGTAGCCGACCATACGAGCTGACACGACGCTCATGCGGAACTCATCTTGGAGAGCTCATACAGGATTTTCGAGGATGCACGAGCAGGGCCAGAGCTCTGAAGGAGGCACACTTGGGGAGGTATGCTATCTAAACTGAACGATACTCCGCATGTAATCTACATACGATACTCCGTGGTCATACTGATGTTTACCTGACCTTGATGCCTACGTTTCAAGTCATCCATACGCCCTAACATGACACTCGTGAGAGACCTGTCTACGAGAGCTAGTACAAGTCCTCTGAGAATGCACGAGCAGGGCCAGAGCTCTCAAGGAGGTTCAAGCACAGAGGTACGTGTACTATCTTCTAATCAGTAAAGAAAATAAGTGCTAAAATTATTTTAAATTATTTTTGGTGTCTAATTTATCACTTTGTCGCCTCAATACGACATGGAATCGCCGTACGCGTAGGGCCAGAGCTCTCATGGAGGTGCAAGCAGAGAGGTACGAAAGTTTAAATTTAACCTACCAACTATTGCTTGCTTAAATTTAATCTTACACATTTAATTACGATTATTATTTTTGCAGGACTACCTCGATTCGCCGCCGATGGACGAGAGTGCCTTTCCTGTGCCGGACCTGTATTTTCTTTCAAATATTCAGTATCAGTCCCTCGTTGCAGGACCTGCTTATTAGGGTGCGTCATCCCACGATATGGCGGAGGGCTCTCAGTGCTATCACTGAATAGACAATTTGTTTCAAGCTGACGAGCTTCGGTACAGCCAGATTCCTACACAGCCGGATGTTACGCAAGACAGTCAGCAAACTCCGCAAGACAGGCAGCAAACTCCGCCCTACAATCTCCGAACCAATCCAATACTACAGTCACAGTTCACCTTCCCCTCCGATCATATGCCACCAAGGCATAAGAGAGGAAGAGGTTGATTATCATGAGTTTATTTATTTCTATGCAATATACGAGGTTATTCTGGTTCAAAACGAATTTATTAGAATGAATATAGAGCTCTTTAAAATTATTTTGTTGTGCTCATGTTTTTCTCTCCAAACCAGCAAAATACATGTAGTTTTTTTTTGCCAAACAATTTAATCAAAGAAAAAAAAGCCGAGCCAAATTTATGTAGTTCTTGTAGCGAAGTGAACGCGCGTGCCAAGTTTATGTACCTGCGGTGCAATTACCTCCAAAATTTATAATTTGTTTCGCTCCAAATTTTTAGACTCCCTCGTATTTCTTTTTTGGTTTCGCTCCAATTTTCCCTTTCCCTCCATTCTCTCCCACCAATAGCGACTAATCTTGTCAAAAAAAATTTAAGTACGCGCGCTTCATTACCATGGCCCCACCTGTCATACGAATCCAGGACGGAGACTAACATCAGTCAAACAGATCGCGATGAGGTAACTGCGCCAATAAAATCGGAAACCTTTCCCCCCCATATCAACACGGTTCCCTTCCTCGTCTCGTATTGGACTCATCACACGCCCGGCAGCCGGTAGCGGAGGCATCACCACGAGCTGAGCAAGGTTAGTTGCCGACCTACTCTCCCACAATTCATCCTCTCTTGCTCCATACTCTACCGATCTGTGCTCTTAATCAATTCACATCTCTCTTGCCAGGCAAATCCGGCTGGTAGATTCTCCAAATCCGGCTGGTACGTGGTGGCAACAATCCTGCGAATTCATCTAGTCAGTGCCCTGCTCCTTATCCCATCTCATTGCTGCAATTCATGCCCTCCGTATTGGTTCTCAGCTGTTTTTTTTCACCCACCAATCGATATACAGAGAGATCACGATTCTAGTTTAATCTGAAATTGATTCATATGTTCGGTTTACTCATTGCAAAAGTTACCATTGTTTTATTACTGAGATAGCCAAATTCTTATGTTCGGTGTCTGAGATTACCCCTTCCCATGGATCCTATCCAAATTCTTATGTTCGGTGTCTCTCCCAGATTGAATTGTAATTTTTCAAATCTCCGTGTGCTATATACTGTAGTTTCCGAAACAACCTATATTGTATTTTACATAATTTATTTAAACTTTTGGTCATTGTCATGTTGCAGCAGATATGTCACGGACAAGAATTAACTTTGTTGAATCCAATGAAGAATATATGACGGAAGAACCGATCGAACATCATAATTCTGCTGAAAAAGATGTCGAATCATCTGATGTCCAAGAAATAACTACTAATGATGAAGAAGGCTTCACAGATTGTGATGATGCTGATGCGGATGAAAATGAAGATGTAAGTTTGTTGCTCATTCCTTACTGGTTGCAATATA